>CM053581.1:145120637-145196724 GCA_028627135.1 Pseudochirops cupreus | reverse complement strand
GGGGGGAAAGAGGAGGAGAAAATATGTAACTCAAAATCTTGTGGAAATGAATGATGCAAGCTAAAATAAAATTTAAAAAAAAGACAAAAAATTAATTCAGCAAAAATAACCAAGATATTGAATGTATCTGATACTGTATAAAATATATTACAGCTACTTCAACAAAGTAGTGTATTCAGCTACTATAATCACACTTAATTTTGATAACAAACCATTTTTCTAGAACCTAGAACAACTTTGTCCAGATTCAGGCTTTCACAGTGATTCCTAGCCATCTTTATAACCTGTAGTCTCCATATGAGCTTCCACTTAGTCTTCTTAACAGAAAATTTGACTTTTCTCCTCCCCATCATCCCAGTTCACCTTTATGTGTTATTTCTTCTCATTAGAATGTAAGCTCCTTGAAGGCAGGGAATATATTCTTTTCTTATATTTTCTTCTAATTATTTGGTACATTCTCTTCTTGATATTTACACCATTCCACATCAATTCATAAAAGTTTCTCATCATTGCTAATGGGACAGTAATGTTCTATTACACTCATGAAACATAATTTTTTTATTGAGCCCTAATCGGTAGCCATGTATTTGATTTCCAGTCCTTTGCAACCATAAAGAAAAAAAGGTTGCTATCAATATTTTATTGTACATGGAGCACTTTTTCTTTGTTGGACTTCTTTGGGGGTATAGATGGCCTGAAATTTAACATGAAAAATCATTGTAGGATGGATAAGAACCTGGTAAAAATGAAATAATCAATATATCAAGGGGAAAAATGTGAATAGGCAGAAAAGAGGGACACTACTGAGTCTTATGTATCAGCACATCGGACACACCAACCAACTTAGATTTTAAAAAGACATACAAAAAGTGAGGACAATGACAAGTAATATAGAATAAATACAAAAATATAACATGGTCCTGGAAGAATAGTATCATAAGTGCTAAAACTGAATGAGTTTGGGGTATAAGGGTAGATAAAAAACAACAAAAATAATTTTTATTCATAGAGAAAAAGAAAGATCAGAAAGTGAATGCAATTGACCACTGCTTAGGATAGAAGGGGAAATGATAATAACCAAGAGAAAGAAGAAAGAACAGTTTTACACTTTTTATTTTTGCTTCAAATTTCTCTGCTAAGGAATAGAATCTTTGGATTATGAAGGATAAAACACAAATGATTGATAGTAAGTTAAACTCTGAGATGAGTAGGGGAATAGTAAGAGAACTCCTTGCTACACTTGAATTTAACTCACCAGACCCAGGTTAATTACATCCTAGAATACTACTTCAAAAACTGGATTTGATTTGATTGCTGAATGATCTTAGAAATTCTGTGGAGAACAGAATTGTTGAAGAGGAAAAAGTGTCCCAGTTGTAATGGTAATGTACTTTGAATTTGAAGATTCCTTTGTGTTGGCAAAGGTGGCAGGTACTTAGCACTTAATAATTGATCAAGCCTCTGTTGGGGAAACAGAAGGTATGAACTCCCGTCTCCTTTTGCTGATGTAACAGGAAGGGGTTGGCTGAAACAGGAAGGTAATGCTGTGTGTATATGAGAAAAGCCCCAGAGAGGGAGAGGGAGAGGGAGATTTCCTTGGAGCAGGCTCTGTGGAGGCTGAAGAGGAGTGGTAGAGGAAGAGGAAAGTCCTTCCCAGGTTTGAGAGAATGATTTTGATTTTGAAAACCTGGATAGAATGATTTTGATTTTGGGAACCAGCTTAAACTTCTGATGAGTCCAAGGGCCAGCCAGAGTTGCTGAGGATTTCTGAGAACCAGTCAGAGCTAAGGGCCAGCCAGAGTTGTTGAGGCTGTTGAGGATTTCCAAGGGCCAGAGAGAGCTGCCAGTGACTGAGGAAGCATGATTGTGATGCTGGTATTTTGCCTAAATCTGTTGGTGGCTTTGTTAAGCCTTGTCTTCCTGGGAATAGAGACTGTTTAAAGGATTTGAGATGGACTGGACACTGTGAGCTCCAATGTGCAGCAGGAATTGCACAAAGAGCTGGACAAGGACCTGAAAGCTGTCTGCCTTTGAACTCAGGTGACAGTTTGGTGAATCCAGGTAGAAGCTGGGACCATGGAAGGGCATTTAGGGAATCCAAGAGACCATCCCAAAGTCAAGCTGAAAGAAGATTTTACTTGGATACTGTGTACTGACTGAGAAATTGTAAATTTACTAGTGATCTAGGAGTGGAGGGTCTTTGTAGTTTCTAATGATTGGATAGTGAATGATGAAGGATGATTGATTGACTAAATGATTGTACTTAGTGATTGATGACTGAACAAGTAATGTATTTGTAACCTAGTAAGCTCCATGAGTAGAACACTTTGACTGTTGTACTTTGTGATTGAATTAAGGATTTTATGAATCTTGAGTTACTAAATGATTGTTCTTTGTTCAAAACTTTGTGGCCACTGTAGTGGAAACTATGTAGCCATTTTCTGTGGTAAGTTGTAATATTGTGAATGCTGTACTTTGATTTACTGTAAATGTTTTGCTTTGATGTGTTATAGAATAAATAGAATGTTCACTATAATGTGTAATCAGAACCTTAAAAGCTGTTCACAGTAGCATTCTTCTGAAAAGCTGCTTGTGCTTTACTTTACACCAGTTTAAAAAAAAGAGAGAGAGAGAAAAGATTAAAGTCTGGGAAATATAGGCCAGTGAGCTTGATGTTGATCCCTGGCAATATTCCAGAATGAATTATTTAAAGAATACCTATGAACATTCTGAAAAAAATGGTAGTAGTCACAAAAAAGCAACAGACTCATTTCCTTTCTTACTAGACTGACAAATTGTAATGTTGGTCACACATTTTGAACTGGGATGCCAATCTTTTTATTTTACATTTGGAGAAACTGAGGCCCAGAGAGGTTAAACAACTTGCCCAAATTCATATAGTGTCAGAGCAGGGAAATGAACCAATGTCCTTTTTCTGCAAATCCAGCATATTTTCTACCATGCCAAACAACTATAGATAATATTTGCCTAGATTTTAGCAATGCATTTGACAAACTCTCATGCTTTTCTTATGAAAAAGAAAGAGAGGTATGGCCTAGATTAGTGATTGAGTTCAGAAATGGTTGAATGCTTAGACTCAAAAGTAATGTTAAAAAAAGAGTAATGATTGTTAGTTGTCAGCATAGAAAGAGGTATACACTGGGACTCTCTTTTAATGACTTATATAAAGGGTGAGATTCTTATCAAATGTACATGTAAAAATAGTACAAAACTAGTAGGGATATCACTAGGTCAAAATATATGCACTTTAGGAGGCATATTTCCAAACTGATTTCCAGAATGGCTAGACCAGAAGAACGTGTATTTTAGATTAAAATTCCCAATATTTAAACAGAAATTATTCTCTCTGCCCAACTTTGCAATTCTGTCTCTAGTTATCCCCTTCCTTCTTTGTTGTTAACATAAAATTCAGTTTATTTGAAACATTTGAGCAACAAAAGAGAAGATTTTTTTTTTAATTTTTAAATTTTTTGTTTAATTTTTTTAGCTTTTTGAAAGGGCAATTGGGGTTAAGTGACTTGCCCGAGGTCACACAGCTAGTAAGTGTTAAGTGTCTGAGGCCAGATTTGAACTCCCGTCCTCCTGACTCCAGGGCCGGTGCTCTATTCACTATACCACCTAGCTGCTCCAATGAAAGAAAAGATTGAGATTATATTATAACGTTTATGTATAAACAGGTACTAAGAAGGTAAGTTGAGGAAAGAGCAGAGCTTTCTTTGGGACTTATATTAGCCAAGATCTCCTACCTTGAGGTGCCTACAGAGCAGGCAGTTCTCTTCAATACCCTTTTCTATCACAATTCAGGCCTGACTTTGCTCCTGAAGGGTGTGCTAGAAAACCATATATTACAATATCTGGAATCTAGAACCTCAGAATCTTTCCTTCTGATTCTAAAGAAAAAAAGCTTCCTTTTTATAAAAATTTCCTAACTTTAGTGACAAGGTAGCTCACAAAGACCCGAATTCAAATACAACACTGAATACCTTTATTTATATGACCGTTGGCAAATTACTTGTAATTTCTATTTTCCTTCTTCAAGTGTAAAATGGGAATTATAACAATACTCACCTCGTGGTGGTGTAGTGAGGATCAAATGAGATAACCCTTGTAAAGTGCTTAGATCAGTGCCTGGCACATAGTAGGCACCGTATTAACGTTTGTTCCCTTCCCTTCCCCCTTCAGGGCTCGACAGTCTGTTTCCAAAGAGTTTTGATTGATTCTAGGAGATGTACAGGCTCTGTAATGGGGAAGAGACATAATAGCTGCCTTCAAGGGCTCTTTGAAGATCTGTCTTATTGAAGAGAGATTAAACTTTGCCGCTTGGCCCTAGAGGCCCTAGGAGCCATGTGGTAGAGCTTACAAAGAGGTTAATGTAGACTTGGTATTATCAAAACTTACTTAACAAGGAGAGTTATATGACGGAAGAATGGACTGCCTTGGAAGATACTCAGTTGTCCTTTAATGGAGGTCTTAACACAAAAACTGACTGACTACTTGATGGTAATGTGACAGGGAATTCTTGTTAAGCTGTAATATTTAGATTGGATGACCTATGAAATCTCCTTCATCTCAGGGTCACCGGCAAGTATACTGGATTTGATGTCAGGAACAACTGGCTTTAAATCCTATCTCACGCACATAATCACAAGTAGTGTGACCTTGGGCAAGTCACTTAACCCCTGTCTCAACTTTCTCATCTGTAAAATGAGGCTAATAATATAATCTACTTTCCAAGTTGTGTGTGTGTGTGTGTGTGTGTGTGTGTGTGTGTGTATAAAATGAGATAATTATTGTAAAGTGTTTTACAAACTTTAAAATGGTGGCTGTAAATCCACAAGTACTATTTATTGTTTTTATTTATAATTTATTATTGTTATGATCAGCAACATCCATTCCTACAGTCATATGGGTTGTGACAAAAATAGTCAACTCAAATTCCAAATGACTTCTGGAAAGAACAAAGAAAGGCGATAGACCCTGGATAGTATAAGGTCTAAACGGTGAATGACAGTGAGACAAAACCTCTTCTCCCAGCATGCCTTCAAAGGAAATTAGGTATCACAATGGAAAGCAGTCACTAAGAAAATATCATCAATTATAGAGTGTCTACCGCAGTAGGGGAGTTGATTAAATATCTGTTTTCTTGAGACCTGGACAGCCCAGATATGGGTACTTGGATGGCCCTTACTGACAACCTTCCTCATCAGGCTTTTGAAGACATAGAAGGCTCCCTTTCCCTGATTCTTTCAACAGTTGGAGGGTCATGAAATTCCCCAGCATAATATGCTTATTCAGGTTTTTATATCTGCCCGCCTATTTTATTACCCTTTATAATGCATGGGAGGCAGGATCAGTTTGCAGCAGAACAAAGCTAATTACACCTTTCATTGCCTAAATATAGCATAATAACAGAGTGTCATTCAAGTGCAGCATTGAGCTGAGAAACCTCATGGCGGCTGAGACAATGACAGACGTTATTCAGCTCTACCTGAATTGCTGTTGGGGCTGGCTGCCGGGATAAAAGTTACTAGAGAGAGCTAATAGGCAGGTCGCTACATAAACTTCAGCATCAGCCTGACTCCAGGGAAGAACACTTGTCTCATCAAACAAATCCTGCCTTCTTTTCTCGCATCCCAACCCACCCCCCCCTTTTTTTTCCTTAGTGAACTACAATGCCTTTTATGCAAAGGGGTTCGAAACTGAATAGAAACATCAGATTTCAGAGATTTGGGCACGAGGTGGAGCAATTTATAGAATCAAAGAATCCTGAAGAGATTCTTGTGGGAAAGCCATATGGAATCATTCCTAAATGCAGGATAGGCCATACACTGTTTCCATCAAAGGGTCATTTGTCATTTGGGTTTAGTGCTTAAAAATCTTTTTTTTCCTCCGGTTTGACTTAAACAGCATTTTCCCCCTAGCCTTCCTTTCAGAATTTGTTGTTTTCTGTTCTAGATCTATGGACATATAATGTTTCTCTGATGTAGGACTTATTTGAGTCTTTGGAAAAGATGTCATTTTTATTGACTGACAACTGGTGATCTTTTTTTTAAATAAAAAAATTAATCCAAGCCATAAGACTACTTCTATAGAATATGGATTATATGCAAAGTTCAATTTTCTATAGTGTTTATTAGCTCTTTTCCAAAATAATAATAGTTTTGTCGTTTCTTCTCCTTTCCCTTAATCCTACCTGCCGCAGAAATATTTTCATTGATTTTGCCCTAGGTTTGGCTGACTCTGTTCATTCTTGTGTTCCCTTCCTCCTCCTTCCTCCTTATTCTCCTCTTTTGTTCTTTCTAAAGCTTTGTAGTAATGCTTTGTGTTACTGCTTGTTAACACTATTTAATGAGTAGCTTTAAAAGTCAGGTGAGCAGAGAAAATGAAGGATATGACCAAGCTAATGACCAAAATCCCACCAGCAGAGGATTCACTTCCCTTCCCCATGTTGCTTTTACAATTGAAGGTAAGAAATTGAATCTCAGTTACTGGCTCCCCTTGTTCTCCTTGTGAACCAGGGAGGCCAAAGGTTCCTGACCATTTATTTAAAGTCTATGAGGAGTCTAGAAACTGAATGAGGAATTTGTTATATTAAACAGTTTTAAGTGAACAAAAAGAGGTATTTAAACAAATATAAATGGTCTGTTCCCTTTTCAGTAAAATGAAAGCAGCTTGAAATGGGGGAGGGGGAAAAGAGAGTGAGAGAGTGAGAGAGCAAGAGCAAGAGCTGGTTGATGATCATCGGTCATCTGACAAAATCAAACCAAAAAAGTAAATCTGGCTTGAAATTTCACACTAGTGAAATTTTGAAATCTTCTGTTTCATGGGTGATTGGTAAATTTATTATATTCTTTAGTTTAAATTTCTTCTATAAATACAGGCATAACCAAAAAAAGTCCAAGAAAAATTTCAGTACCATAAATATGACTATTAATATTTTTCTATTTGTTTTTACACAAAGTACACAAAGACACAGACACAGACACACACACATTCCCCATTTCTCCTCAGGATACTACCATTTTCTAGTCACCCACATTTACAACATCATCCTCAACTCTTCATCACCCCAAAGAGACAATCAGCTGCCAAATAATGCTGATTCTATGACATCAAAGCATATAACAGCTTTTCTCCACTCATATGGTCATAGCCTTAGTTTAGACTCTCATCTCACCTTTTCTGGCAAGAGTTTTTAAATTGGTCACCCTTCTTCAAGTCTCTTGCCTTTCTAATTCATCCTCCACAAAATGGCCAAAAAGCATAGGTCTTCTCTGCTCAATAAACTTATGTATTTAGCTTGCTTTTACTTCCAAGACCAAACTTTGTTCCAATATAACCTTTCCAAGTTTATTCACCTTCATAAATTCTGTTACAGCTGGATTGACCTGAAGTACACTCTACCTCTTAGAATCTCCTGCTTTAAACTGCCATTCCTCCATGAGACCTCTCCTGATCTCCTCCCTCTGCTGCTGCTTTTGCCCCCATTCTTACATTTACTTGTGCTTTTCTATGTTGATGCATACACACTGTTCATTAGGTAGAATGTGAGTTTCTTGACTTTGCTGTGTCATTTTTTTTGTCTGTATTTTCACTGCCTAGCACAGGACCTGATACATATTATAGGACTAATCAAATTCTTATTGGTTGATTGATTATTTGAAAAAATAAATTTGGGGACATAATATATGCCTAAAAGATTTACTTTCCATGATTTACTTCTATATTCTATAGAACTTTTGCAGATAATGATATTCTGAACAATGTAAGGGCAGCATTTCTGATTTAGGGGCTCTTCCAAGCCCCTGTTGGCTCTTTCTCCTTTTCTTTCCCCTCTCTTCTCCATTTCCTATTTTAATAAGCTTCATTGCTCATTGTCCTCACCATCAGAAGCAGGACTGAATAAATTAAAAGTGTTAGTATTCAGATCAATCAGCCTTGCTCCCTGTTAATAGCTCTGGAACAAAGTTTGATTAAGTGGCTAAAACTCTTTGTTCAAAATAATATTTGAGGAATATGTGAGAATAGCATTCATCTAGACTCTATGATAATTGGCAACATCAACCCCCACCTTCCTCCCCTGCCCCCAGTGAAAATTCCATACACACTCACATACATACACACACACACATACACACGTGTGTGCGTGTGTGTGCGTGTGTGTGTGTGTGTGTGTGTGTGTGTGTATATATATGTACATATATGTACCTTCCTGACAATGATAATTAAGAAATGATTCTAACACTTCATTTTGCAAATGTAGAAGTTTCTTGTTATTCCTTCCAGTCTTTTGTTTTATATGAATTTTTTTAAAAATATCTATACAACATAAAAGTGGGGAAAACTTACTTTACTGTGATGATACTTTATCATCACTCTCTCCTCCATAGCACTGAGTGCAGGATCATCATTTTGACAAAAGATGATTTTCCATTTACTGAAGAAAAAGCCAAGGGAAAATTTATAAAGGATAGTAACAATTTGAATTTTATGAGTATGGGAACAGTGAAATACGCCTTTTTCTGACAGCTATAAAAATGTCCCATAATAAAAAAGGAGGAACTATAATTTGGTTTTATATTTTTTGACATTAACAATAGCACCAGTATGGAAAAAATATAGTTGAAGTCATCAAAGAACATTTCTTAGCATCATGTCACTATTACAGAGTTGCATTTGCCATTTATTGTTCAAACAGGTTGTAGCCCAGTAAAATATGTCCTATTCCATAATGCTAATGTGAACATAGTCATTTAAAATATGGTGTGTATAATTTTCCTAGAAACAATATGAATGATGAAGAGATCATAGAATAGGAAATGAGGCCATTGAAACCAAGTGCTGATAGAAATATTATAATCTGACTTGGAATGTTGTTGGATAGAGATCAGTTAAGATGCAATAATTTGGTTTAACTTTCATTTTTGATACTAAAATATGCATAGTGTATTTGCTAAATTGAAGCCTGTACTACTAATAGAGATTACTTAAGGAAATCTCTGCTTCAATCTGTTAGCTCCAGGTGTCTTTATTTTTCTTGCAACATCAATGTTAAATGTAGGGAACTTAGGACAGTCAACTCACATATCAAAGAGAGCAGCCTCTCTTTAGTGCTCCTGGATGGGAAATTCTGTGCTCATGACTGAAAAGGGGAACTTGCAGAACATAACTTAGGGCTGCAAAAATTAGACTGAACCTTTGATCTGAGCACAGTGCGCAAGAGTTCCTACTGTGAAATATAGCTACACTTAAGAAACTTTATTTGGAAATTCTATGAAACTCATGATAATATTCCTCTCATCATTGCAGACAAATCTTGGTATAGTAGAGGATTCATCAGATGGAATAATATCCAATTTCATTCTAGATTGCTATTATATTTACATTGGAAGCAGGAAATTAAAATAAACAAAAGCCTTGGCCTTTTTAACATAGTTGTGAAGATATTTAGACAGAAAAGGCAAAGATGACTGTATGAGCTTTTAAACAAGGCTGGAAGCCCCAAGAAAAGTGAGAACATAGTAAATAATATTAAGGCCTTGTTTAACTAGAACTTTGACTTCCTAAGATCATAGGATCACAGAATTTGGAGTTGGAATTAGGCAGATTCTTCTAAACCTTGTTTTAATAAAAAAAGAAAAAGAAAGAAAGAAAGAAAGAAAGAAAGAAAAAGAAAGAAAGAAAGAAAGAAAGAAAGAAAGAAAGAAAGAAAGAAAGAAAGACAGGAAGGAAGGAAGGAAGAAAGGAAGAAACACCTTGTAAAGCAAGTAACAGGAATTTAGAGAGGTTAAAACAAATTCCAGGTGATGTCTTGAGATCAATACACCATCAACCCTGGTCTTTCCACTTTGTCTAGCTTTATCTATATTCTTGTACTTTTAAAATAATACACTCAGTGTTCAGTATGATAGTCATGAAATCATGTTCTGTAGACTCTTATTTCCTAAGTCAAGAGAGTCTAGTCAATAAGTTAATTTTAGAAAGATTTTCCACAAGGGTTAAAATAAACAAAAAAGTCATTGCATGTGTGTATGTGTGTTTTAAAGAACTTTAGCTAACCAGTAAATTCAATTATCCCATACCCTGAACATTCTGGTTAATCAAGGTTTGATAAAAATAGTGTTTCACTATTTCCTGAGCTAAGTAGCTCTGAAATACCAACTGTGTACTCCCTAAATTACAAGGTGTCTTTAAACCACAATGCAGTACAGTGCACACAGTCTTTGAGGTACCTCAGATACAGAAAAGAGAGTGCCACCAAGGTCTTATAGCAATAGTCACTGACCTCACCAAACAACAGGACATTAGCAGCAAACCTAAATGGCTCAAGATTGCTATCCCCTTTGCTTCCATTTTGAGCAGTCTGCATTGAATTTCTTAACTGTTTTGGCCAAGCCCATCAGGGAGGAATAAGCATCAGATGCATTAGGAAAATAGGTGTCAAATCTAAGATTCCTTAGATCTGTCCTGATTGTAACTTCTGAACAGTGTCTTGCTTTTATCACAAAGTCTGCATAAGTTAGTTCAATGGTCTTTAAATGACTGAATTTAAGGGAAATAAACAGATGAGCAGAGGCCCACAGCTCTCTAATGAAAACATTCTGTGGCCTTAACAGGTCCCTGAGTTCTGCAAGGAATGGATTACTGTCAGGGGAGGTGTCAGAGGGTTTTGGTTTAGGGGAATGGAATTATAGTATTTAATAAAGTTCCCCAGTGGTAGAGTTTGACACCTTAAATGAGTGGAAGGACTATGGCTATTCATGAAGCCAGGAAAGAACCCTGATAGGTTTGGGACCTCTAGTAAGCTTGATGTATATTTGCCTTCAAAATCTGAGGGTAAATTAAAGCATGTTTTTGAGACATCCTTCTGCTTCCTCCTTGGCAGTCATTCCAGCTCCTTGGTTGCTCATTTCCTGTGCATGTTATCTGCTTCTATCACAACTGCTACTGTTTTGTCTACTGGTGAGCTGACCTATCCCATTATACCACCATCTAGGAGGTCACTCATTGCTAGATGAGTTGTATTTTAGTAGCAAATCCCACATCTCTACAAGGCTTCCTCAGTGGGGAATCAAACCCATGCATGAAGGGAAATCCTAAAAAAAAAAACAAACATGCAGGCTAAGCAACTGATCAACAATAGGGGCAGTGCTTTTCTGAGGTTACTATATCTTGGAGCCCTTTAATGTCACTTGGTGAATGACATTAAGGTTCAAAGGGGAAGTAGAAGATGCTAGTGGAAAGGTATACAGCAGGCACTGCAGTTTCAGGGTAAAGGTCTTGAAATAGTCATTTCATCCCTCATTTTTTTTAAACTTAGCTCCATATGCCTGGTAAAGACAGATTTTTCAATTACACTGGGAATGTTTGTTCTAATACTTTACATATGAAAAAATGAGCAGACAGTTTATCCAGATTTATTAAGGAAATCAGATACAAATGGGACTTTAAATATAAATTTATTGTTCACATTTATCACATATTTCCACAAATAAAAATTATGGTTGTCTCAAAGTACATATTCCCACCTCCTTTTAAAAAGAAAAAAAAAAGGATTGATAAAGTCTCCACCATGTGAATAAAAATAGTGTAAGCTCAAGAAAGATCTGTCATAATATAAATTATAACACACATGGAATACATTTCCCATCGAAGACAATATTTCTTTCTTACACAAATGTTGCACTCCTCCATTGAAGTGAAAGGAAGTTCATGAAGGTTGACAAAACAAAGTGGCCCATTTTTTAACACTGTACAGAACAAAGTGTATTCTGCTGCCAATTACCCTTAACTGCAAATGACTACAACATCTCAGGGACACAGCCAAGGGTCATGGGTGGTATGTGAGCTCCCCCAAGGGAAAAAAATAGCATGAAGTGACATTCACACTTCAAATGTACTTCTACCACTTAAAGGGATGTGGGGGGTGGGAGCAAAGGTGGAAAAAAAAGGCAGGCAGGATAAAAGATAAATCGTATTTCAGCAGATTTTCTGTTTCCAGGCCACAGAAACAACAAAACCCAATTGGAAACCAATGTGAGCCTAGCTTGGAATGTCTGGTTGGGTCTCTACAAGAGAAAAAGCACTGGTTTTGCTCCAAGTAGAATTCAACAAAACCCAACAATCTGTATTGATTTACCACCTATTGTATCTATGCAACGCCATTACAACCAACAGAAAAATCAGAAATTCTAACAACCTGTTTGGTCCATGTGAATTCAAGGAGTTTGGCCCTTCATTTTTTGTTAATTTTAATAAGGTCTCTAATGTTCTGTTGTTGCATGGGCATAACTTTAAGTGGGGCTATTTGAATGTTTCTTTAAAAATAAATAAATAATTTTAGCTCTATAGGCAGCAGAGAACTGAACGTGAGTTATTGCTGTAGAACTGACGAGCTCCCAAAAGGCTATTTCCCTGGTTTCCTTCAAAACCGAGATTAAACACTACCGTCTACTTGAAGGTTTTGCTGACCCCCTCCCCACCCAACAGCTTCTAGTTCCCCCCCTTCCAAAATGAACTTGTATCTCTTTTTATGTACAGTCATTATCGATGTACACATTACCTCTCTATTACAATATAAGGTCCGTGAGGAAGAGAGCTGTTTGATTTTTTTCTTTGTTACATTAGTACTTAACACAGTGCCAAAAACTGTAGATGCTTAATAAATGCTAGGTGATTGACTGAATTCTTGCACGTAAGATCATATGATGATATCATCCCATATTTGGGCCTGTTTTATAACTATACCTAAGCTAACTGAAATATTATTATGTTTAATTTTCAAAATTGTGTGTTTTTATGCATCATACATCATTAATGATCTGATTTCATTGCCTCTTGTTGGAAAGTATGGAAAGGATAAGACACTTTTTAAACTGGTGAGAGGAAGAGCAGGTGTAGCAATTTCCCTCTGTATCTTAGAGTAGTAAACTTAACATCATAAACTATATTAACTAAGACCACTTAATGTCATTTTTCTTTTCTAATCGAGCCCTAGTTCAAATTAGCACATGGGCACACAAATTCATATGTACATACACACATGCTAGTTAGTAATCATATGGTGTTTTAAAATCTGTAAAGCATTTTATAAATATTATCTCCTTTTGACTACACAACCCTGGGAGATAAGTGCTATAATATATTACGCTTATTATATAGATGAGGAAACTGAAGCAGAAAATGTACAAGTGACTTATCCAGTATCACATACACAGCTGATAACTGCCTAAAACTAGAGTTAACTCAGGTCTTCCTGACTCAAAGACCAATGCTCTAGCTAAGACATACACACAAGCATGTGTGAATATATACATACATGCATACACATATATACACATACTGATCTTCATGTGTATCTACCAATTGTACACATCTGTGTACACACATATAAACATGTCTATATATGGGTATGTGTCCACATATATGCACATGTACAGCAAAGTAGATGCATATATGTAGACACACATATATGTGCTGGATAAACCTATACATGTATGCATATATACACATACATGTCTGTACTTATGTTTAAATGTTAAGTTGGTGACTCAGTTGATGAAGCATTAGACTGAGTCAGGAAGACATGAATTCAAATCCAATTGCACTTACCTCTGTGAGTATGGGTATGTGTGCATGTGCATGTATGAGTGTGTGTGTGGGGGGGGGGTTCAGTTGTTTTTCTGTCATATCCAACTTTTTGTGACTCCCCCCCTTTAAGGTTTTATTGGCAGAGATACTAGAGTAATTTGCTATTTCCTTTTCCAGCTCATTTTCTAGGTGAGCAACTGAGGCAAAGAAGGCTAAATGCTTTTTCCAGCATCACACAGATAATATTTGAAGCCAGATTTGAAGTCAGGAAAGTGAGTCTTCCTGACTTCAGAACCAGTCCTCTTTCCATTATACCACCTAGCTGCCCCATACACAAATATATATATGTTTGTATAGTATACACAGAAATAGGAATATATTCATGTGTGTATATAGAAATATAAACACACCTATATGCATATACATATATATGTGTATATAACATATATACACACAAATATATATGCATGTACTTATATGCATACACATGTGTGTGTGTGTGTGTGCATTCCTCTTCCTTTTAGCAAATCCTGAAGTACAGGCTTTTGATATGTGGTGCTTTGGTCTAAATGCTTTCAAAGGAATTAATATTCCAATTATGTCCTTCATAAAGAGAGTCAACACAGAACATTTCCGGTCTAACATGCTGCTGAATCTGGGGTCTGGATTGTGTCACCCTATGTAGGGTTGAAGCACTGGAAATAATTCTATTAACTGAGAGGCAGCAAAAATAGGAACAGAAAGGAAAAGGTGTCAGAGGTACAATAGCACTGGGTTCACTTTCAGCTTCAGTTTAAACAAGTATAATACTCACAGAAAAAAAAAAATCTGACAAACTTCATAGAGACTTCCAGGAGCCCAGTGGTCCTACTTATCCCATTAGTTAGTTAACACCCTTTCCTGGCCTGCTGCTGCTTGTAATGGATATGTTCTCCATTCAACAGATTTCGTAGATCCTGCTCACATTTCACCAGCTGCCTCCAATCAAATGAACACAATTGTAGATAGAGGACAGTCACATGAAGATTGTTGTCTGAGACTCAAAGATTTATGTTCCTAAAGACGATCATTTCTCACATGGAGATGGCAACCATCCTGTGCCTTGGTGGTAGACAATCTTGGTGAATTGCTTTGGCTAGAAAATTCTACCATTTGGTAGTCACTTTGGGAGGAGGCTCTCAAAACTTAAAATAGGTTAATACTTGAATGACATACATGTTCTCATTCAGCAGTTTGGTGGCACAGTAGATAGAATGCTAAACTTGGTTCCAGGAACACCTGAGTTCGAACCTTGCCTTAAATATCTACTAGTTGTATGACCCTGGGCCAAGCTTTTAGTCTCTTCCTTCCTCAGTTTCACCATCTGTAAGATGAAGAGAGCAATAGCATTTACTTCCCAGAGTTATTGTGAAGATAAGACAATATTTTAAAGTGCTTTGTAAACCATAAAACACTGTATATAACTGCTAATTATTATTATTATCATTGTTGTTGTCATTATTTTATTACTGCTTAGTGGTAGTGATGGTGTTGGTCACTGGGTTGGCATATAAGGTCTTAGTAAGACCTACAAAGTTAAGACCTAGCTTTTGAGAACCCAAGGTCTTTTTAACATAATAAAGCAAAAGAGTAGGACTTAAATGGAGAAATATCTAAACATAGAGAATAAGAATTTAAAAATCTGACAGTTACATGAATAAAGCATAATTTTGTTGAGATAAGAAAATTTTGACTGTATAATTCCTTATCCAATAGGGAAAGGAGGTAAAAATGAAAATTATTAAATAAAAATTCACCACTAAATTTATGTAATTTAAAACAAGATTGAAAATTTTGACTACTACAAACTTTTGTGATGATCTATAAACACGATCCAGTATTAATGAAAGCAATTTAATACAATACAATTCAAGACAATCTATTTTTGGTCCTCTTTGAGAACAAAGGGCAACAACCAACCATGTGTCCAACCTTGTCAAAGATAATGGTGAAAGAACAATTTCCTGTGTCAGAAGGGTTTGCCATTAGTTCTTCTAATTATTGAAGACTTGGAAGAAGGTAATAAAAGAAAACAATTAATACTTAGGTTTATAGAAGTTGATATCAAATATTCAGTTTTCATATAAAAATAAAATACTCATCTTAATATAGACAACTAAATAAATCAAACAATATAAAAGAGGATGATTGTTTTACTTTTTTGACATTCTGTTCTAAATATTAGTTCCTAGGTCCAGCAGGATGCATTCTTTTCAGTCTCTTCTTTTGTATTTTCTACTCAAAGAAAACATATTTCAGTCATCAAGAAATCAAAGTCTTGAATTATGCTGAATATTCAAATGGTTTTTAATCAATATAATCCAAGTGTCTAATAAATCAGTGATCTCATTAATGTAGATATTCTCTTCAATGATGCCAATCACAATCTATCCATTGCAAGTTTCTTATCAATGTCACCTGATAAATTCATGACAAGGGTTCTACCCACTGTTTGGGGGAACTTTCTTAACTAGTTTATCATTTATTTCTGATTGTATGTTTTTCTTATGACAACATTTATACTAGCTACTCAGTCAAAAAGCCTTTATTAAATTGTTTACTACGTGCCAGGAAATGTACTAAATATTGGGGATGCAAAAATGAATAAATAAAAGTTAAAAAATGAAACGCTCCCTTGATGAGCTGAGATTCTAATAGGAGGATGATACATAAATAACTAGCTACATGCAAAATACGTGCAGAGTATAGAAGGTTTTCTGAGATGGGCCTGAATCAATCCAGTCCTTTAGTAGCTTAGGTTTAACATTGGAACACAATGAGATACTTATATGTCATTCAACATTTAACACAAAAAGTGATTTACTTTTGACTTAGAAGAGGGGAATTCAATAAAGACACTTTGAGGTGAGATAATGGTGTTAACAATTGAGCCAACCAAATCTTGAGGAAGGTTTCAATATATTAAAAAAAAAATCTAGCCTAAGTTGCATGAGGGAAGGGATAGGATATTGCTCCTACTGCCATTGGCCATTTTAGGAGAAGGTTTTAGCATCTGGAAGATTACAAAAGGCCTCTTGAAGATGGGATTTAAGCTAGAGAACCTAAGAGGCAGAGATGAAGAGGGAGAGCATTCCAAGTATGGGAGACAGTCAGTGTATAGACATAAGAGATGGGAGAAGTGGGGTCATATATGAGGAACAGGGCGTAGGTCCATGTAGCTGGATTGTAGAGATCATGGAAGGAAGGAATGCGTAACAAGATGTGGAAGGTAGGAAGGGGCCAAGGGGAAAAGACCTTTAAATGACAAACACATGCTTCATATTTTATCCTGGATATTAAATGGTACCTACACATTAGGAAAATCAGTGGCATCTGAAGGGCAGATGGATTGGAATGAGAAGAGACCTGGTGGAGGGAGGCTGATTAGAAAACTATCGCAATAATCCAATCGAGAGATAATGAGGACATGCTTCAGGGTAACAGCTGTGTAAGTGAAAATAAGTGGACATAGATGAGATGTGTTGTGAAAGTAGAAATGACAAGATGTGGCAAGATGGGATGAGTGCAAGTTCAGAACTGAGGATGACACTCAGCTAACAAACCTGGGTGAGTGGGAAGATGGTGGTTCCCTCAACAATGAAAGGAAAGCTGGGAAGAAGGAAGAGTTTGCAGGGAAAAATAATGAGTTCTGTTTTGATTCTGTTGAATGTAGATGCCTGCAGAATATCCAATTTGAGATATCCAAGGAGCAGGTGGTGATATGGGAGAGGTTATGTTTTGATATGCAGAGTTGGGCATCATTCCATAGAGCTTATAACCGAACGTATGGAACCTGATGAGAACTTGTGAGATGGTATAGAGTGATAAGAAAAGGCCCCGTACAGAGCTTTGGGGGACACCCATGGTTAGTGGTCATGGTCTGTATAATGGTTTATCAAAGGGATTGAGAATGAGTCCTCTGACAGGTAAGAGGTACACCAGTACAAAGCAGGATCACCAAAACCTAGAAGAGAGAGTATCTGGAAGTATAATGTGATCAACAGTTCCAAATGGTGCAGAAAGATCAATCAATTTGGATTAGGGGTGAGAAAAGGCAACTATATTTAGATAAAGGAAGATGTGTGAAAAGGCAAGGGAAGAAGAGGGAGCTCTTGACAAATTGCCTCAGTTTTTTCAATGAAGTATGTGGCAAGACCTTGAACGAGTCACTAGACTACTCTAAGGATCAATTTTCTAATCTGTTAAAGGGGAGCAGTGACATATGTTCTACCAACAGAGTTACTGTAAAGAAAGTATAGTGTAAAACATATTACAGTCAATAAAAAATGAGATATTCTGTCACCTGAATTGAAGTAATTAAAATAGGGAGTCATTTAAGAATTTGGTTTGTAGGTAAACACAATAATATCTAATTTTAACACAGATACTAACATTATTAATCTCCAAGATTATTTTAAATGCCTTCCCATGCTATCTATGTAATGTTAATCAGTGAAAAATTCCATTTTGATTTTCCACAAAATAATTGTTTTACAGAGGACTTTTATTTCTTATTTTTTCTTATTTCTAACCTGTCATACTAAACCGCCTATGCTCTCCATCTTTTTTTAACTTTACACATAAGTGGTTTCATGACAATATTCTTCTAAGTCCAATTCCAGTCCTATCTCTTTCATGAGAATGGCATGCCCCTTAAATTTGCTACACTACTCCAGCCTATCTTGACCTCTCCATTATCTAAATGTGCATGGCACTTAAAGGTGGTACTCATTTGAGCACTTTATCATGCGCTGATTTGTACTAATTAACTTCCCATTTCTAGAAGAATTTGAAATGAGTTAGTGGTGTGAACAATCTGAGTCATTGAACCAACCAAGTCTTAAGGAGGGTCTCTATGCATTTTAAGGGAAAACAAACAAACAAACAAACAAAAAACCCCAAAACTAACCTAAGGTGCATGAGGTTGAAAATTCCTATCATGACCCTAAAAGTCTTCTAGGACAGGTATATTACATGCCTTCAGTTTTGGGTGCTTCCTTTCCTTTCTCCTCCAGTGCCTAAAATGGTGCTGGGCATATCTTAGATGCTCCATAAATACGTACTTAATTAAAGCGATTTCCTGTTAGGGGAAACTGAGGCATGGAGTAGATTAAAAACTCCTGGCTTGTGTCATGTAGCAACACTCACTTCCAAGCTGATGTTTCAGCCACCAACCAACCTCACTTCCCTCTTTGTGAAATTCTTTTTTCTTTTTCTTTTTTCTTTTAAATAGAAAACTGCCAGCATTTTCTAAAGGAAATTAAATTACCCAAATATGCTTCTGCAACATCAACAATCTCAATAGAAGTCTCACTAGCAAGGCAAAACATAATGAACCTTTCAAAAGAAAATATGCCCCATAGTCAATGTATGTTTTTAATTCATCATTATCATCCAGATTAGAAGAACTGCAGCCCAGGGAGCGAAGAACCAAACATGTCAGTTTGAGTTTTTCATGCACTCAAGGGAAGGAGGTTGAATAATTTCTCCATATTATGCAATCATCATTTTAGTAGGTGAATTTTATTGATTCCCACCATTATTATTCATGAGTAATATACAAACCCTGATTGCTGTGAATGCCACATTCAAATCAGATTTCCAATTGTCAGGTAACTAACTTTTTTTTTTTTTGCCAGAGAATTCATTTCCCCCATCCTGAAAGTCTCCCTCCCTGCCCTGCCTCTTCCTTGCCCAAATTCCTAATAGACAAACTTAGGTTTTCCCTAGCAGTGAAACACAACACTGAATTTGAAAGCTTCTCAGAAGCCTTTTAGGGGAAATGCTCAAACATCTGGTTGACATTTAATCTAGAAATGCCAGGCCTCAGCACTTCCAACCCAGTCTGACAGCTCTTTGGTTTGAGCAGCAGAAACATGCTTATTGAAAAAATAGAGGGAGGAGGTAGATCAGAGACTAAATATTACATTTAAAACATTTTTAAATAACTAGCAAAAGAACATTTATGGAAACTCATATGCATTCTTGATTTTAATCAGCATGTCATTGTAAAAGGCATTTAACCTTATGCCTAATTCTGACCAAAGTCTTCTGCCAGATAATATTGTATTGTGGGAGCTGAGGAAGTAGGAGGGATGGTATAAGGGAATGAGGGATAGAGGATGAAGAAAGGCTAATACAAGGTGACTATCAACTTTTTTTTTATTATTCCATTCTCAATAAGCATTTCGGGAAACAGGATTTTAATAATTTGGCAAATGAGATCACGTGTGATGAATATCAGGACTGCTCTGAAGCAGACCCTCGTTTCTGTCCTAGTTTTAATATAATGTAGGGATTTTAAGTGATGTTTACTTTTATCATTGAAGCTAATTTAAAGAAAAGCCAGAGACATTAACAATCAAATGCCAAAAATATAACTTTGAGAATTCATTTTAATGAGCACTTATTAAATCAATATCATATCCAGCTGAATCCTTTTTAGTGCAGAAGATTAGAATCTCTGTATATGTTTCTTGTTTATTAAAAAAAGCAGAAACATGTGGGTTTGCACACTCATCAATGCTCTTGAACACAAATTTGGGTCCTGTCTCACTTACCACATCTTCATCAAGTTCCACTACTATCTTGAAGACATTTGGATAAAAACAAAAGCCTTTCAAAATACGCCCAAGAAGCCACAATCTATTTACATACACTAATGTATATCAAATTTAATGGACAGAAAGTTAAGAAGAACAGAGAGAGCTCATGGAACAGAACACAGGGAACAGTAACTTCAGAGGGACCACAATTCGGGTGATGATCGAGCAAAGCAGTCTGTATAGCAGTGACTAGACAAGTAGAAGCAAGAAAAAGCCTCACTTCATTTGTTCCTACATTCCATGCATACAACATGCTGCTTCATTACTTCAAAGGTTTCATCCATCTGAGGAGATTCTCTACCAGTGAAGAGGCTGCCCACTCACAGATTCACCATAGTGACCAGGCTTGCAAATAGTAGTTACATACTAAATGGTATTCAATTGCATGCCTTCCACTAGAGCCTCCAAATGTCTTTTAGGAAAACCACTATCTCGTCATGCCTCTCGCATCTTCTATTTGTAAAAGACTTTTTCTAATCTAAGTACAAAATATTTCTCTATATTAAATTTCATCCTATTTGATTTAGCTCAGTGTGTACTAACTTATGAAGATTTCTGTGAGTCCTGACTCTTAAGTGTGTTAGTTATTCCTCCTAACTTTGTGTTTACTGCAAATTTTGTAAGGCCACAATACATTCTTTTATCCAAGTCAGTGATAAACATTTTAAACAGCACAAGGCCAAACACAGATCCCTATGGCACTCTCCTGCTGACTTCCTTCCAAGCTGCCTTTGAACCACTAACAGCTGCTCCCTTGGTCTAGCCATTCAATTGGTTCAAAATGCACATAATTGTTCTATCATCTAGCCCACATGTTTCCATCTTTTCCACAAAAATAGCATGAGAGATTTTATCAAATGTGTTGCTACAATTTAGGCTAACTGCAGTTGCAACTGATCTGCTCTATCTAACGGCTTAATATTGCCTTCAAAAAAAGGAAATAAGGTTCTGGCATGACTTGTTCTTGATGAAACCATGCTATTTTTTTTTTCTAGATGTTCTTTAACCATTACTTTAATACTATATTATAGAACTTTTCCAGGACTCAGAGTCAAGCTCATTGGCCTATAGTGTGAATGTACATATTCCATCTTTTCCTTTTTGAAGGTTTTTAAAACATCAAATTACTTTCCATAGCACAAATGAGATACAGTGTTATATCTATAGAGATATGCTGATTTATTGAATACTGGGGCAACTAGGTAGCATGTTGGATAGACCCAAAGTTAGGAAGAAATGAATTAAAATCCAACCTCAGACATTTGCTATATGTATGACCTTGGCCCAGTCTTTTAACCTCTCTGCCTCAGTTTCCTCAACTACAAAATGAAGATAATAATAGCACTCATGTTCCAGTTTGTCCTAAGGGTAAAGTGAGATAGTATTTGCTAAGTGCTTTGCAAACTTTCAAGTATTCTACAAATATTATTATTATTATTATCATTATTACTATTATTACTATTATATTATTATTATATGCATAGATACGATTGGATAGAAAGGCAATATGAGATTGTCAATACTGCTTCGTATTTGTATAGTTTTCTCATTTATTATCTTAATTTAATGTATCCCTGGGAAAAAAAGTTAGGGAAGTTTCAGTAAGGCCTGATGAAGGAAAGTGAGACCATTGAAGAGAAATGGCTTACTTGGTGCCATATAACTAAATTAGTGAATATAGGACTGGAATCCAAGTTAATTTACAATCACAGCAACTCAAATTTTGTAGTACTTAAATGTTTGCAAAATGTTTGCTTTTACTGAATACTTTTGGTCAAAATATGTGACACTTGTGTCCTAACTGCTATATACCTGTATGGCAACTCCTTGAAACTCTTCATTCATTCACTGATGATGCCATATTTGTAACTATCATACCACTAGGTGGCTGTAGAGTATTTTGCCTGCCCAGCAACTTAGGACAGTCTTACTTTGGCATTGCCATACCTTAATGGCTTATTAACCCAAGAGAGATCCATCTCTACTACCTACCTTGAGCACACCTGGTCAAGCAGAGTTCAGCAAAGAACAAAGCAAAAGAACAATAACTTTCCATGTGCTATTGCATCACACTGAAGTAACAATGGTAAACCATTTCATTATGAAATGGAAAAGGTACTGGATTTGAAGTGGGAAACTACGTTCATTTCTTAACGCTCTCAATGCCTCTGATTTTGAGTACATTTTGTCCACTCTCAACTTTGGTTTCCTCATCTTGCAAAAGAGTGGAGTTTAGCTAGATGATTTCTGAATTTAAACATGTGATCCCATAACCCTAAGCTCATTCTATAACTCCTATGGTTTATTAAGAATCAATAGAAGAAATATTCTCCTAAGACAAATTCTCACAAAATCTAATACATTGATCAGCTGATAGAAAGAACAATCTTTAATATGATATATCATGAATGATTTCTAAAGTAACTTGAGGGTTACATGATATTTTTGATGATTATGTTAGCAAAACATCTTTTTAAAATTGTAAACGAATTTAAATACAAATGTATGAAAATAGATCATACTTTATAAATGCCTAACAGTGAGTATTTTGTAGTCTTTTGACCCATCTTTAACTACATCAGATTATTAGAATGAAATATAGAAAAATTGTGACTGGGAAGAAAGTCTCCTAGAGGTGGAGTTTCCCTATCATGCTTCCACACATTCTAAAGGGCCACTATCTGATGCCACAACTTTCTTTTCTATGAACAGCAAAATTTATATTAGCTGAATCCCTCCCTTTACATCAGTCTTTTAAATAGCCATTTCCTCAGAGAAGTGCTAATGAAAGCTTTTTGAAGAACAAAAATGACCTTATGACACTTATTTTCCTATTTGAGAAAGTTGGAGTCCTTCAGAATGTGGAATTCAGTGAAAGCCCCAAATTGGGGAATGTTGACATTAGCTATCTAAATCTTGACAATGACCAAACTGGCCATCCAGGAAAAGAAATTAATAAGTGTTTGTCAAACATTTGCAGGAAAATATAAACATTAGCAAAAGATGATGTCAACATTAGATTGCTTGACACAGAACAATTGACTTTACATATGTTTGACATTATCCAATGAATGTAGTTGAAGTTGATGTTATCTGTGATTCAGATTTAGTCTAAAACATGACCATGTTGAGTCTCTATTACAGGTAATGTTTAATAATGGCCTAATGTAGAGCATTAGTCTTAAATATTTTCTTATATTTAGCATTCAATGTAGGCCATTAATGAAGAATTACTTATTATTTTGGATTCTCTTGTCCCATTATTGATTCGCTTGCAGTCCACTGAAATCTCCACTCCATTATTTTTTGCATAGAAAATATTGACTAATTTCATCTCTTGTAGCCTATATTGAGGAAGTTAATGTTTTTTTTTTAAATTTTGTAAATAATTTCATTGATATGTTTTTATGTTGCCCAAATTTCCCCTCGAGCCCCTTTCTCTGTCTCCTCCCAAAAAGACATACCATTTAACAGAATTTTTAGAAAGAAAAAAGTGAAAGGAAAGAAAAAAATCAGAAAATGGATAACACATCAAAAATATATGAAGTGTTCCACAGTTGTCTCTCTTCAACCTACCCCTAGTTTTGCAAAAGAGTGGGTAGGAAAGTGTCTTCTCATCCTTCTTTGGAGAAATGCTTTTGTTGGGAATCTTCAGATCATCATTTTTGGCTGCTTTGTGCTCACTGCTTGTCATTCCTTACATCAATATTGTTGTTATTCTGCATGTTGTTTTCTTTGCTCTGCTTACTTCACTTTGAATTACTTCATGAAACTGATGCTTCTTAAGTATGTTTTTTCATATTCACCATTTCTTACAGAACACTAATATCCCTTTATATTCATGTACTACAATTTCTTTAACCATTCTCAAATTGATGGTCATCTGCTTTGTTTATTTTCTTTGCTACCAATAAAAAATAATGGTGCCATAGGAATTTTTTATATATATGTAGGTTCTTTATTTTTATTAATGACTTCCTTGAGGTATGTGTCTGGCAATGAAATCCCTGGGTCAAAAAGTAAAGACAGTTTAGTAATATTGTTTGCATAATTGCAAATTCAGTTGGTAATTTGCATATTTGCATAATTGCAAATTCAAAAGTTATTTTACTAATCCACAGCTCCACCAAAAATGAACTAGTGTGCTTATTTTTAGCAACCCCTCAAAAACTTGAACTATTTCTGTCTTTTGATTCTGAATCGGAGTTGAAATCTTGGGTTTATTTTTATTTGTATGTCTTTCATTATTAGTGATTTGAAGCATTCCTTTATATGATTGTCAATAGCTTGCAGTTTTTTTAAAAATTATTTGTTCATGTCTTTTAATCACTTAACCTCTGTCTACCTTAGTTTCCTCAACTGTCAAATAGGGATAATAACAGCATCTACCTTGTAGGATTATTGTGAAGATCAATTGAGATAATATTTGTAAAGTGCTTAGCTTAGTGCCTGGCACATAATAGGGACTATATAAATACTTATTAACTTCCATTCACTTCCTACATATACATCTCCAACATTAGAAACAATAACCACAATAGAAATTCTAGGATGTAGCCAAAGCAATTCTTAAAGGAAAATGTGTAACTTATAATACTTTAATCAGTAAAAGAAAGCACAGAGCAATAAATGGAACATGCAACTAAAATAAAATTAAGCCAACAAATTGAAAAGTACTAATTAAAAAACAAATCATAGATCCTTAAAAGTCAAAGAGACTGACAAAGTTGAATGCATAAGAAAACTGAATTAATAAATAAAATTCAAATCTGTTTTTAAATAGATCAATCATGTGTTAATTTGACTTATTGAAAAAAGAAAAAACATGTTTATAGTATGAAAATTTTAAAAGGTAGATTCATAACAAATGAAGTTGTTAAAAAGTATCTTGCCCAGTTGTATGACAACAAAACAGATAATATAAATTAATTGGATAGTCAAAAATATAAAATGTTTAGAGTAACAAAAAAATAAAAATAAAGGACTTAAATGACCCGATCTCAAGAGAAAAAAAATAAACTGAAAACACATGAATGAAATTCTAAAAGGGGAAAAATAGAACCAGACTGATTTACAAGTAAATTTTTTTTATCAATAATTAAAGAAGAATTGACTCTAATATTGTATAAGCTGTTTAGAAAAATGTGAAAAGAAGAGATTCTACCAAATTCATTCTGTGCTGTAGTACCATAACACCAAAACCAGGGATAGTCAAAAGAGAGAAACTACACAAAACAATATGTTTAATGAATATTAATGCAAAAATTATAAAGAAAATTTTAGCATAGAGACTTTAGCAACATATCACAAAGATTATATACTATGACCAATTTGAGATCATATAAGAAATGTAAAATTGGTTAAATACTAAGATAACTTTCAATATAATGCACCATAATCATAGCAAGAACAACAAAATTGAATAATTATATCAATAGATTAAAAAAAAACACTTTTCCTGAGTATAATACTTATGTCTCTTTCTGCTAAAAACTACATGA
The DNA here is from genome assembly GCA_028627135.1 of Pseudochirops cupreus. Taxonomy (NCBI): domain Eukaryota; kingdom Metazoa; phylum Chordata; class Mammalia; order Diprotodontia; family Pseudocheiridae; genus Pseudochirops; species Pseudochirops cupreus. The sequence continues at coordinate 145,170,968 of CM053581.1, read as the reverse complement.
GAATAAACAGATCTTTTCTTAATATAGTCTCTATAGAACCGAGACCCAACATTACATGTAATGAGAATAAAGTAAGCATACTGACCTTTCAAATAAGATCAGGGGGAAAGCAAGGATGTCCATGGTCACTTTTAGTATTTGCTATATTTGTAGGAATTCTAGCTAAAATAATAATACAAGAAAAAGAAACTGAGAGAATAAGCATAGGCAAAGAAGAAACATAATTATTACTTTTGTAGATGATATGATGGTTTACGTAGGGAACCCTGGGGTCAACTAAAAATTAATTGAAGCAATAACTTTAGCAAAGTTGTAGGATATAAAATAAACCTAGATAAGTCATCAGAATTTCTGCATATTACCAACAAAACCTATAATAAGGAGGTTGAAAAATAAATTAAATGTATATGACTATGGAAAATATAAAGCACTCGGGATGTCTACCAGCCAAGACATTTAAAGGAATTCTATGAATATAAGTAGAAAATTTTTTTACATAAAGGTATATAAATAATCGGCAAAATATTGATTCTTCATGAGGAGACTGAGCCAATATAATAAAAATGACATTGTCTAAATTATTCAATGCCATATCAGTCAAACTAACAAAATAAAGCTTTAGAGACCTAGAAAAAATAATGACGAAATTAATTTGAAGGAACAGAAAGTCAAGAATTTCAAAGAAAATAATGAAAAAAGTGGAAAGTCCTAAATCTCAAGCAATATGACAAAGTAGTAATCATCAAAACAGTTTGGCACTGGTTAGGATATATAGAGGACAATTAGTGAAATAGATGGGAAAAACAGCAGACAAAAGCAAAACAAAACAAACTGTAGCTTGGGGCTTGACAAGCCCCAAATCCAAACTTATTGAGATAAGATTGAGTAGAATAGTGATTGAACAAAAAATAAAATTCTTAGAAAACTGGACATCTGTCAGAAACATGATATAGACCAATTATTCCATTCTATGTTCTAAGAAAAGCTACAAATAGGTTAATATCTTTAAAATAAAAGGAAATTAAAGGAAAAAGGAAGACATTATCTTTCAGTTACCTGGATAGGAGAAGAATTCATGAAAAATCATGGAACAGAGAATCATGGAATGTATAATAGACAATTTTTAATAAAGTTTTTTTGCACAAACAAAACCAACGAAGCTAAAATTAGAAGAGAAATAGGTAACTGGGGGAAATGCTTCTCTCAAGTTTCTCCAATGAAATTTTATATAAAATATATAGAAGGAATTGATTCAAACTTATAGGAAAAAGATTCGTTCCCTAACTGATAAAATGATCTAAGTATATGAAGAGACACTTTTGAGAGGAGGAAGTGCAGACTATAATAGCTATACCAAAAATATATTCCAAATCACCCAAAATTGAAGAAATGGAAAATAATGTAATATTGAGTTTCTACTTAAAAAAAATAAATTAAATAAAAGAGAAAACTGACAAATTCTGGAGGGACTATGGGAAAACTGGTATATTAATGTACTGTTGCTGTGCCGATGAACTGGTCTAAATTTTCTTGAAAATAGTTTGGAACTATCCCCCTAAAGTTATTAAGCTGTGAATACCCTTTGACATAATGATATCACTACTACTTCTAAACCCCAAATAGATCAAAGAAAGAGTAGAGAGACTCAGTTGTTGTCATGTCCAACTCTTTATGATTTCATGAACCATAGCACATTAGGCCCTTTCATTATTTATTCTCTCTCAAAGTCTGTCCAAGTTCATATCCATTGTTTTCATGATACTATCTATACTTCATCCTCTGCCATCTCCTTTTCCTATTGCCTTCAGTCTTTCCCAATATCAGGGCATTTTCCAGTTCTTATTTTCTTCTCATTATATGACCAAAGTATTTCAGCTGCAGCTTCAGTATTTGAACTTCCAGTGAATAGCCTGAACTAATTTAAATATTGACTAATTTGACCTCCTTCTTGTCCACAGGACTCTCAAAAGTCTTCTCCAGCACCACAATTTGAAAGCATCAATTCTGAGATGTTCAGTTTTCCTTATAATCCAACTCTCCCAACCATTCATTGCTACTGGAAAAACCATAGTTTTAACTATGTGGATCTTTGTCAACAAGGTTGTCTCTGCTTTTTAGTATACTGTTGAGATTTGCCATAGTTTTCCTTCAAAGTAGCAAGGGTCTTTGAATTTCATGGCTATAGTAATCATCTGCAGTGATCTTTGAGCCCTGAAATGTACAATCTGACACTGCTTCTATTTCTTCTCCCTGTATTTACCAGGAAATGATGGGACAAATTGCCAAAATCTTAGCTTTTTTGTTTGTTTGTTTTTTCTGTTAAGCTTCAAGCCAGCTGTTATATTCTCCTCCTTCACCTTCAATAAAAAAGTTTCTTCTTCTTCGCTTTCTGCCATCAGAGTGGTATTGTCTGCATATCAAAGATTGTTGATGTTTCTCCCAGCAACCTTAATTCCAGCTTTTAATGCATCCTGCCTGGCATTTTGCATGATGTAACCTGCATATAAGTCAAATAAATAGGGTGACAAAATACAATTTTGTCATGCTCCTTTTCCAATCTTCCAATCAAACAACATGGTTGTTCCATGTTTGGTGCTAATTATTGCTTCTTGACCCACATAGAGGTTCCTCAATGTAAAATGATCTGTTACTTCCATCTCTTTGAGGACTTGTCATAATTTGTTGTGATCCACACAGTCAAAGGCTTTAGTGTTGTTCAAAAAACAGAAATGGATGTTTTTCTGGAACTCCCTTGTTTTATCCATAATCCAGTGAATGTTGACAATTTGGTCTCTAGTTCCTCTGCCTCTTTGAAAACCAGCCTGATCTTCTATTAGGTATTGGTTCACATATGATTGAAACCTAGTTTGCAGAATCTCAAGCATAACCCTTCTGGTATGTGAAATGAACACAACTCTTCAGTAATTTGAACATTCCTTGGCATTGCCTTTTTTTAGGATTTGGGTACAAACTGCTCTTTTCCAATCCAGTGACTAATGTTGTATTTTCTAAATTTGCTGGCATATTCAGTGCAACATTTTAACAGCATCATCTTTTATGATTTTAAATAGCTCAGATGAATTGCTATCACCTCCATTAGCTTTATGGTTAGCAATGCTTCCTAAGACCTGCTTGACTTCATTCTCAAGGATATCTGGTACCCATGCCATCATGGTTTTCAGTGATGTTAAGATCTTTTTTGTATATTTTTTTGTTTAATATTGCCACTTCTTAATCTTTTCTATTTCTGCTAAATCCCTACCATTTTTGTCTTTTTTATGCCAATTTTTTTCATGAAACTTTCCCTTTATATCATTAATTTCCTTGAAGAGATTTCTTGTCTTTCCAATTCTATTGTTTACTTTTATTTCTTTGCATTGCTCATTTAAGAAAATCATATCTCTCCTTGCTATTCTCTGAAATTCTGCATTCAGTGGGTGTATCTTTCCCTTTTTTCTTTCCCTTTCTCTTTGCTTCTTTCTTCAGCTATTTGTTAAGGCTCATCAGACAGCTATTTTGTTTTCTTGCTCTTCCTTATCTTTGAATTTTTTTTTTGTTGCTACTGCCTCCTATACAGTATTATAAACCTCTGTTCATAGTTCTTCAAGCACTGTATCTATCAGATCTAATCTCTTAAATCTACTCATCACCTTCACATCACATTCATAAGGGATACTATTTAGGTCATAACTATGTGGTCCAATAGTTTCCCTATTTTCTTTAGTTTAAGTCTGAATTTTACAATAAAAGGCTCATGATCTGAGCCATACTCAACACCAGTTCTTGTTTTAACTGACTGTATAGAGCTCCACCTTTTGGCTACAAAGTATATAATTAATCTGATACCTATATTGATGATCTGGTGATATCCACATATAAAGTCACCTTTTGAGCTGCTGAAACACAGTGTTTGTTATAACCAGCAAATTATCTTGACAGACTTAGTCTTTGCCCTTCTTTTTTGTATTCCAAGGTCAAATATTCCTCTTATTCCAATTATCTTTTGATTTCCTACTTTAGTATTCCAATCTCCTATGATGAATGTGACTTTTTGGGGGGTGCAATTTCTAGATGTTGTAGATCTTCATAGAACTGATAAATTTTGGTCTTTTTGATAGCAGTGGTCACATTACAGGCTTGTATTAGGTCATAGTGGAGAGTCTGACAAAAGATGATACACTGAAGAAGGAAATGGCATACCTGTCCAACATCTTTGCAAAGAAAAAACCTATGGACAGTATTAAAATGATAAAAGAGATGACATCAGAAGATGAGCCACTCAGGTCAGGAAGGGTCCAATATGCTACTGGGGAAGAGTGGAGGACAACTTTAAATAGCTCCAGTGACTGAACCAAAGCTGAAAGGAAGCTCAGCTGTGGATGCATCTAGTGAAGAAAGGAAAATCCAGTGCTGTAAAGATCAATATTGCATAGGAACCTAAAATGTAACATCTCTGAATCAAAGTAAGCTGGATGTAGTGAAATAGGAGATAGAAAGATTAAACAACATCTTGGGTTACCAGTGAACTTAAATGGATGAGAATGGGTGAATTTAATTCAGATGGTCACTACATGTGTTATTGTGAGTAATAATCTCTTAGAAGAAATGGAATAGCGTTCATAGTCAATAAAGGGGTGAGAATAGCAATAATGGAATATAATCTTTAAAAAGAACTTATATATATGTACATATACATGAACACACACATATATTATATATACATATATATATATATATATACATATATATATATACATATACATCATTTACAAGTAGCTCTTTTGTGATGGCAAAGAATTGGAAAATAATGCCCATCAATCAGGGGAATGGATGAACAGAGTCTGGTATGTGAATGTGATGAGATAGGACTGTGTTTGTACAAAATGATGAAGTGGTTGGTTTAAGAAAAAACCTGAGAAAACTTATATGAACTGATGAAGAATGAGGGGAGCTAAACCAAAACAAATTACATGACAAAAAAAAATCTTTAAAAGATTAGAAACTTTGATCAACATAATGACTAACCACAATATCAGATGACTCATAATGAAATGTTCTACCCATCTCCTGAAAGAGAGGTAATGAGTGGTAAGGTTCAGAGTGAGACATATATTTTGGGGGTATTACTAATGTGGAAAATTGTTTTGCTTGACATAGCTATTATAATGATTTTATTTTTCCTTTTCTTTCAGTTGAGGGTGGTATAGGAGAGAGAAGGTAAATTTTTATTAATTGAAGAAATGAAATTTTCAAAAGAATACATCTCCTACCCACCCGTTGCTCTGTTTATCTTCTAAATATTATGGTATGATCTTTAATATATTTATTTTTTACTTTATTGTGGATTATGCCATAAAACATTTGCCTAAATGATTTCTTCAGTTTCTAGAACTGCTCTCCAGTTTTTCCCACAGTTCTTCTCCAATAGATGGTTTTTTTCCTAAGTAATTTGTGTTTTGATATTCATGGAACAATAGGCCAAGTTCCATTATTTTGGATTTTCTTCTTGTTTGGTCTGTTATATCCATTTACTTCTGTGCTTTTTGACTCATACCGAATGGTTTTGATGAGTGATGCTTTATACTATAGTTTGAGATCTAGTTGTGGTATTCCCCCTTCAGCTTTTTATTTGGTTGTTATTTCTACTCATATTCTAGATCTTTTGCTCTTTCCCATGACTTAGGTTATTATTCTATATATATATTTGTAAAGTGTGTCTCTGCTAATTTGTTATAGCATTAAGACTCTACATTAGCAATGGTAGCATTGTCATTTTATTATATTTTAATATGACTACTAGTAGGCTATGACTCCTAAACATTTCACCATCTATTTAAGTCATTCTTCATTCCTTCTTGTTTCTTTGTTTTGAGAGTGACTTTCCCTATTTTGTCCTGGCCAGAAGATTAGTGATAAATTAAGGTTCAGATCTCAATATTAAATGAGACTAAAGCTTTAACCAACTCTGTTTTTCTTACCTGGGTCAGTTCATCCTTACATAGGCAATTTGGTGGCTCTCTGTTCCTGGTGTTTAACTTAGTGTAGACTCTCAAATGACTTTTGCCCTACTGTACTTCAAAATTCCTGAACTCAAGCAGCTCATCAGGTTCAGTCTTCCCAACAGACTATAGTCATGAACCAGTATACGTGTCCATTATTTCTTTGTAATTGAATAAATTTTTAAAAGTATTTTATGTGGTTTGGTTGAATGGCTCTCAAACATTTTATGCATTTTATAATTAATTTGATTGACAGTACTCTTTTTATTTTGCTAATTGATTTTTTTCTTATCCTCAAGAAATGCCTTTGATCTGGGTGGGATTATTTTGTAGCCGGCAACTGTGCTGAAGCTATTGTCTCTATCAGTTATTGTTGTTGTTTTGGGTTTGTTTTTTGTTTGTGGTTTTGCTTTTTTTCCCCCTTGTTTTGTTTTTTCAATTCTCTAGGATTTAATGTGAAGTTGATTTTTCAAACCCTGTTGTAGAACTGTTTGTTTGGCCCTAGGGAAAATAGATGGTGCAGGGGATAGAGTGCAAGACCAGGGATCAAAAAGACCTGAGTTCAAATTCACTTTCAAACACTCACTGGCTCTGACTCTGAGCAAGTTACTTAATACTCAGCTCCTCACTGTAAAATGAGCTGGAGAAGGAACTGGCAAACCATGCTGATGCCTTTGCCAAGTAAATCCCAAATGGGATCACAAAGAGTCCTACACAACTGAAATGATTGAACAGAAACAACAAAACTTTTTGCTCTTAGAATTATAATGGTTGATTATGTCATTTCTTTTGCTTATTTCCCTTTTTCACTTTTAATAGCTTTAATCCTTTGCATAACTCACGGTTACATCTTAATCTCATAATATATCCTTTCTCATTTATTATAATTTCTATTCCTAGTTCTAATGAATGAAAGTATTGATAGTACATAGATATCTAAACCAGGGATTATTCCCTTATTCTTATTAAGGCTTTTCCTATCTATTAAACTATAACTACTGACTAAACTATTAAACTACTCAGTTTCACCTTTATTTTATTCTAATTGCTTGGTATTCACCATATCTAAGACCTTACCAATTCTTACTTTTTAAAAATGAAGTGTTAAGAGATAGGTGTAAGCCTTCTGTATAATCTCGATGTCTTTGGTTTGTCTCATTTTTCCCATCCTCACTTTTTTTCCTATCAGTGTGGAAACCAGAAAGTACTGGCCTGAAGGTTGTTATCAAATCTTTCATAGAATTTCCCTACTACGTTGTTCTCAGCAGTTGATATTTGTGTATAATCTGAAATTATTTTCATGGTTATCCTTTTGCAAATACTTATCATTAATGTGAAGTATATAATGATCAGATGTCAACAAAAATAATAGTTCTTGCACCTTTTGGGTGTATGATAAAACCCACTCCTCCAACTCTTGTCATTGTCTACCCAAGGAGTACATCTGAGTTATCCTTCCATTTAGCTAGAACTTCCCTCTTTCCTGTGGTTTCATTTATAACAAGAGTTTCAAGATTGATATAATTCAGCTCCTCAAACAATATGACCACTCAATGGGCAGCCTCAGATTATTGGAGTGGGAGGAAGCTGCACAATCTAACTCCTCACTATTACTTCAATGTAACAATCTATATATACAGACCAAAATTTGATCATGAAAACCAAGACAAAGTCACAGTGAGAAATCTTTCAAGCCCTTGTGGGTTAGGAAGGCAGCCAGACAGGTCCATTTCCTCTTCTAGGAAACAGGGTCTGGCTAGGAGCACTCACATATCCATGGTAGGGATGAGTCCCAGTGTCCAAAAGACTGAAAAGAGACTTGGAGCAGAAAGAGATCCCAGGGTGCCCCTCATTAGTATGTGGTGCTAGAATAAACACTATCTGGCACTTCTGTCACTCACTAACCAGCTCCTGGTCAGAAGTCAAGGGCAGAGCAATGGTGAACATGGACCCTAGTTGTACACTGAACAAGGAACAAGTTTCAAAAATGCAGCTATGTGGCTCAGATCCCAGGAGCAGAGAAGTGACACAGTTCTGACTTTTAGCTCAATGTCTAAACCTGGAATGGAATGACCAGAGAAGGAGTCCCCAACCAAAGGAGAAGTTGTCAGTTCATCACTCTGAACATGCAAAGCCTCCCAGCAGGTTAATAGCAGCAATTTATTGAAATTCTCAGCAAAGGACAGATGCAAACCTGGGTAAGGAATTGCTATAGATCAGACCAGAAGGACAGTGAACAGACTACATTCCAGATCACACCACTTTGGAAGCACTAAAAGCTTTCAGAGTCTCAGCTGGAGCTTGTTATTCTTGTGTTTGTCCTTCATTTTCGAAGAGGACCATGGCATCAGGGAAATGATGACATGACTTGTAGTTGACTTTGATTTGAATGAGAGAGGGCTGTGCAACATGACCAGCCTCACTTTCTCCTCCAGAGACATCTGGTTCCAGTGACCAGATGTTCATCACAATGACTGGAAATGACCCTTTTGGGCTAAGGCCTACTTCTTAAAGTTGGAGCTAAGAAAATAGCAGAAGTATGTAAAAGCACAGAAGCTTAGGACAGACACCCTTCTTTCTCCCCCATCCACAATTGGTCAACACCCAGCAACAATATAAAATCAGAAATCAAGAAGTAGTCTGGAATAATGAGCAAACAAAAAAGAATAGCATAAGAGATTTTATGGAAACAGAAAATCTCAAGTCACAAACACAGAGGAAAATCACATAAAAATGTCTACAAGCAAAGACTCAAAGAAAAAATACAGATAGGACACAGTTACAATAAGAATTTGCAGAAAAGTTTTAAAAAGAGAGCTAAAATAATTTTTAAAACCAATGAGAATAGTAGAGAAAAAAATGGGATAGGAAGTAAGGGCCAGGATAAAAAGATATGAAAAATTTGTAAAAATAGACACAAAACCTTAATAGGGAAAATAATTCCTTGAAAATTAAAATTGGCTAAACAGAAACTACTGACTTTATGAAACATAAAAAGAGTCAAAAGGCAAAAAAAATATTGAAGAAAAAGTGAAATAACTCAGCAAAAACAACTGACATAGAAAACAGATAAAGGAGAGATAATTTAATAATAATCAAATGACTTAAAAGTCATGAATGAGAAAAAAAAGATATGTTTCAAGAAATCATTAAAGGAAAATGCCCAGGAATCTTAGGCAAAAAAGAGCAAAATGGATATAGAAAGAATCCCCCAGTCACTTCCTGAAAGAATGCCCAGAATGAAAACTCCCAGAAATATTATAGTCAATATCCAGAACTCTTAGGTCCAGGAAATATTATAAATAGCTAGAAAGAAAGAATTCAAGTACCAAAGATACTTGATACCAAAGAGATCACTAAAGATTCACTTCCATAAAGAGCCAGAGACCTTAAAATATTATATTCTAGAAGACAAAGAATCTAGACTTGCAACCAAGGATAGTCAATTCAATAAAACTAAATATAATACTACAGGAGGAAAAAAAAATGGATCTTTAATGCAATGGAGGACTTCCAGATATTATTGAAGAAAAGACCAGAGCTAAGTAATAAAAAAAAAATTGACAAGCAAGTACAGGACTCAAGAGAAGCATGAAATGATAAACGTAAGTGAGAAATCATAAGGAACAAAATCAGGTTAACTATTCTTATGTGGGAAGATTAAATATGTAGCCCCACAAAACTTTATCATCACGAGAAGTTATAGAGGAAGTCTAATTTGACAGATGATCTGGACATGATTCAATTCTTTTGGGTTATCTAAAAAGAAGAAAGGAAAGGGTGACAAAGACTGGGAACATGGGAAGGAAGAGGAAGAATGGAGAAAATTATCTTATGTAATGGGTGCATGAGGAGTAAAGTATCCAACAAAGACAGGACCCTGAGAGGAACCTCAGTCTCATCTGAACTAATTAAAGGAGGGAAGAATACATATCCATACAGTGAAGTAATGGAACACATCTTACTCTACAGGAAGAAAAGAGAATAAAGGAAAGGGGGGGAATAATTAAAGAATAATTATTGTTATAAACAACAACTTTTTTTAAAATAAGGGACATATCTGAAATACAAAAATCTACACAGAGTTAAAATAAAGGTATAGAGCAGAATCTATTATGCTTCAATTAAAGTTTAAAAAAGGCCAAGGCTAATGATTATCATCTAAGACAGTGGTTCTCAACCTGTGGGTCGTGACCCCTTCGGGGGTCAAACAACCCTTTCACAGGGGTTGCCTAAAGCCATAGGAAAACACATATTTCTGATGGTCTTAGGAACCGAAACACTGCTCCTCTATCAGTCTCCAGGCGTGTCCGCTCACGTGCAGATATGCCCACATTAAAGGGTCACAGCATTAGGAAGGTTGAGAACCACTTATCTAAGACAAAGCAAAAGCAAAAACAGACTTAACTGAAAGAGATAAACAGGGAAACTACATTTTGCTAAAAGGTACCATAGACAATGAGTTAATATTAATATTAAACATATACCCACAAAATAGCATCTAATTTTACAAGAAAAAGTTAAATAAATTATAAGAAAAAAATAGACCAAAAAAATAAAAGTTTAAATTATAATACTATAATAGGGCCTCAATGTACCATTCTAAACCTAGATAAATCTGACCAAAAAATAAATAAATAAACAAGCAAGAAGTTAAGGACCTGAATAGAATTTTAGAAGTTAGATAAAATAGTTCTAGAAAACAGTGAATGGGAATGGAAAGAAGTTTAATTATTCATCAACTGTGCAAGACAACTTCCCAAAAACTCACAAGGAATTAAGGCATTAAAAATCTCACAGAGAAAAGAAGAAATGTTAAATGCATCTTTTACCAACTCTAATACAATCAAAAAATCATTCAGTAAAGGACCTTGGAAGCAAATAACAAAATTAATTAGGAACTAGATACCTTTAATCCTAAAAAATAGGCAGGTCAAAGGATAAAATCTAGAAACAATAAATAATTCCATCAAAGGTAATGACAACAATGAAACAACATACAAATTTGGGGGATGCAGCCAAAGCAATATACAGGGGGAAATTACTATGTCTAAATGCTTTCATCAGTAAAAGGAGCAGCTAGGTGATAAAGTAAATAATGTAGAGGGCTGGGAGTCAGGAACAACTAAATACAAATCTAGTATCAGACACTAGCTATCTGGGCAAGTCACCCCCTGTTTCTTCATCTGTAAAGTGGGCATAATAATAGCATCTACCTCCCAGGGTTGTTGTGAGGATCATATGAAATAAAAATTTTAAAGCACTCATTACATTCTTGGCACAAAGTAAGACCTATGTAAATATTAGCTATTATTATTACTGTTATGAAAAAAAGAAGAGTAGCTCAGTGAATTGGGCACACAACTAAAAAAAACATTAGAAAACTAACAAATTAAATCTTCCCATTAAACACCAAAATAAAAATCCTGAAAATCAAAGCAAAAATTTACAAAATTGAAAGTTTAAAAAGTCATTGAACTAATAAATAAAAGTAGGTGTTTTTTAAAAATAAAAGCCTGAAAAAAAATTGATAAGCAATTAGCTAATTTGATTTTTAATAAAAAATTCAAATTACTAGCATCAAATAAGAAAAAAAATGAATTTATAACCAATGGAGAAGAAATCAAAGCAATTATTTGAAACTATTTTGGCCAATTATAAGCCAAGAAAACATAAAATAATTAGATAAATATTTACTAGAATATAGTAGTGGTAGTGGTAGTACTACTAGTAGCAACAGCAGCAGCAGAAGCAGCTAACGTTTATGTAACACTTCCTATGTGTACTTTATTATTATTAACTTGCCCAAATTAACAGAAAAAAGAATAGAATATTTAAATAACTATCTTAGAAAAAAGAAATTGAATATGCCACAAAAAATTTAACAAAAAAACCACACCCAGAACCAGATGGATTTGAAAGCTAATTATATCAAACACTTAAAGAACAATTAATTCTAATACAAAATAAACTATTTGGGAAAATTAAGTAAAGGGATCCTACCATCTTCCTTTTGTTATATGAATATGGTCCTAATAGATAAATGAGAAAGTCAAAAAAAAAGAGAAAGAAAACTATTGATCAGTTCCCCTAATGAATATTGATACAAACATTCTAAATAAAATACTAGTTTTGAGTCTATAAAGTGCATTATCACAAAGATTGGCTGGATTTATGCCAGGAGTGCAGAACTGGTTCAGGATTAGGAAAATTATAAACAAAATCAACAAAATTAATTTTAAAAAACCCCAAAATGGTAATTTGAATAGATGCAGAAAAACTTTGAACAAAACAAAATTTCCATCCCTGTTAAAAGCACTGGAAAGTGTAGGAATTAATGGAATTTTCTTCAAAATGATATATAGAATCTAACTAAAACCAAAAGTAAACTGTATCAGTAATGGTGACAAGCTAGAAGTATTTCCAACAAAAACAAGAATGAAACTAGGATGTCGATTTTCACAATTATTATTTAGTTGTTTTTTTTTTTACTAGAAATAGTTATAGTCATATAGTTACTAGTTATGGCAGTAACTAGTAATAGACTAGAATAGACTAAGAAATAAGCAAAGACAAAGGAAACAAAGTTATCATATTTTTGCAGATGATATGATGGTTTACTTAGAATTCTAGGGGCAACTAAAAAAACTAATCAAAACAATGAACAACTTCAACAAAGTTGTAGGACATAAAATAAACCCACACAAATTATCAGCATTTCTGTATGTTATGAATAAAATCCGAGAGGAATAGATAGAAAATTCCATTTAAATTAACTACAAACAAATTTTGTATTTGGGAATCTACCCGCCAAAATGCACAGAGGAACTCTGTGAATGCAATTACAAAATATTCTTCATATGAATAAATACAAGACACTCCTTATGCAGAACGAAATAACTGGCAAAGTATTCATTTCTCATGGCAGGCCAAATTAATATAAGAAAAATGATAATACTACCTAAATTAATTTACTCATTCAGTAGCAAACTAGCAAAGGATTACTGTACAGATCTAGAAAAAATAACTGAATTCATCTGGAGAAAAAGAAGTTGATAATATCAAGAGAATAAATGGAAAACAATGGAAAGAATGTATTTTAGCAATATCTTATTTTAAACCATACTACAAAGATGTAATCATCAAACAATTTGGTACTGGATAAGAAATAGTGGTTAACATGTGGAACATATGAAGTACTCAAGATAGAAGAGCAAAAGAGGTCAGTAACATACTTTTTAATAAGCCCAAAGATCGAGGTAAGAATTCATTATTTGACAAAAACTGTTGGGAAAACTAGAAAGGACTCTGGCAGAAACTAGAAATAGTTTCTAGAAATACCTCATAAAATATTCCAAGGTAAACTCCAAATAGGTATTTATGTAGATATAAGGGGTAACAATATAAGTAAATTAGAGGATCATGCAAGAAATTTCCTGTCAGATCTTTGGATGGGGAAGACTTCATGGCCACAGAAGAGATAGAAAGGCTCATGGGAAGTAAAATAAACAATTTTGATTTTAAAAGTTTATGCAGAAACAAAACCAGTGCAACCAGAATTAGAATAAACATGGAAAATCAGAGGGAAATTTATAGCAAATGGCTCCAATAAAGGTCTCATTTCTAAGACATAAAGGAAATAGAGTCAAATTTATAAGAATAAAAGCCATTCCCCAGTTAATAAGTGGTCAAAGGATGACAATAGGAAGTTTTCAGAGGAACAGTTTTAAGCTATCAATAGCCATATAAAAATACTCCAAATCACGAATAATTGGAGGAATGCAAATTAAAACAACTCTGACATATCTCATGCCGATCATATTAGCTAAAGTAACAGAAAATGGAAAATAAAAAAAATTCTAGATGAGTGGTGGGAAAGGAGGTACTTTAATGCTTTCTGTTGGTAAACCTGTGCATTAGACCAAAGATTCTGGAGAGTAATTTGGACTTATTCTCCTAAAGTTATTCAGCTATTCATTGTCTTTGACATAGTGATACCTCTACTAAATCTATACCTCAAATACATCAAAAGACAGAGGAGGCAGAGAAAACCTATGTCCAAAAATATTTATAGCAACTCTTCTTGTGGTAGCAAAACAGTGGAAACTGAAAGGATGTCCATTAATTGAGGAAAGGCTAAACAAGTTGTAGCATATTCATGTGATGGAATACTATTGCACTGTAATAAATGATGAAGAGGATTGTTTCAGAAAAAATCCAGGAAGACTTGTATGAATGAATGTAATGTGAAGCAAGCAGAATTAAGAGAAGAAAGCAAAAGCAACATCATAAAGATAATAAACTTCAAAAGATTTGATCAAGACAATGATCAATCACAGCTTCAAAGATCTCACATTAAAACACTTTACCTTCAGATAGACAGCTGATAGAATCAGAGTGCAGACTGAGTCATATTATTTTCTTTCTTTCTCCTTTTTGGATACAGCTAATGTGGGAATTTGTTTTGCATGATTTTATTTATATATATATACATATATATATATATATACATATATATATATATATATTTGTAATATGTTTTGTTTTCCATACCTTATCAATGGATAGGTAAGAGGTTGAAGGGAGGGAGAGAATTTGGAACTGAACAAAAGATAAAATTAAATTTAAAAAGAAAAAAATCCATTCGTTGATCACTAATTGAAGATCTCATACTTTAGAGTACCAACCCTCAAAGTTTGTTGATACTCTAAAATCTGAGTGATCCTATGCATCCTCTACTCCCTTTCCTTCAATTCTGCCACTAACACTGCAGAAATAGAAAGTGTCCATACTTCTGTGACCAACAGAAGGTGAATCCTGGGTCATTTAAAAATTTTTCCTCTTCCATGGATTTCTATTATCAGAAAAATTTTGTCACCAAATGACCAGCTTACCAGTAATAGGGCTTTCTGGGATTAGTTTAACTTGCCGTCAGAAAGCACAATGCATTTATTTCTGGGCTACACTTGAAATCTTTTCCAGTATGGTTGAACCTTTCAGAGCTTATTCATTACTGGCATGGCCTTCAAGCACTAAGGGCCACCTCCACACCATGATCAGGTGTTAGAAAGTAAGATCTCAGGAAGTTTCAAGATACCACAAATAGCAGAATTAAATATCTTTGAAAATAAAATCATTTTTATTTATTAACAAAGATCTTTAATAAAACAAGAACCTCTTCTTGAATCTATTAGATTATGGAACAAGCATCTAAAATGCAAATAAGTGAGCTTTCTAATTCTTCTTCCCTCCTTTAATCATTAGTCACTATTCAATACTCCAGCATAGCATATACACAATTGTATCCATAGATTCATTTCATGACCTTGGGGCAATCTTCTGTATTGATTCTTCTCTCTTATCCTTTATATATGATAAGTTATAAGTCCTATAGATTACATCACCACAACACCTTTTTTCATTCATTCCTCTTTTTCTCTTCCAATGATACCATGCTAAACCAGGTCCTCATTGATCATTGAGTGAAATATCACAGAATCTTAGATTTGGAAGGGACCTTAAAGTCCACCTAATACATCAACAAGTCAAGGCAACTAGGTGGCACAGTAGATATAGTGCTAGACCTGGAGTCAGAAAGACCTGAGACCAAATATGGTCTCAGACACTAATTAACTGTGACTCTAGGCAAGTCCTTTAACCTTTATTTATCTTCAAGTCCTCCTCACCTATAAAAGGGAGATAATTAGCATTTAAAGGCAGCTAGGTGGCACAATAGATGGAGTACTGGGTCTGGATTCAGAAAAATATCTCCCTGGCTTCAAATATGGTCTTAGACACTCACTAGCTATGTGACCCTGAACAAGTCTCTTAACCTTATATGCCTCAGTTTCCTCAGCTATAAAATGAACTGGAGAAAAAAATGGCAAACTATTCCAGTATCTTTGCCAAGAAAACCTCAAATGGGTCACAAAGACTCTGACACAATTGAAAAATAACTGAACAACAATCAGCACTTACCTTGAAGGATTGTGCACACTACTGTACATGTTGCACATAATTGGCTTATTCAGTACATTCTTATTCCCTTCAATAAGTATTCCTTCCATAGTATGCCTGATAATTAGACACAGGATGTTTGCTTGAACAATTCCAATGATATGGAGTACACTGACTGGAATAAAACCTATTCCAAGTATACTTCAATAGGACATCAGAGACCACCTTCTCAGATGATGTGACTATCTTTTGGGTCCAAGTTAACACTGAATCATTAATGAAAAGTCTTTGAGTCCTGACATTCAGCCAGTTCTAAATCCACCTAACTGCACCATTTAATTCAATTGTAATATTCATTGGGCCACTGGCCTAAGGGTCTCCAGAGTGGAATGAATGAAATTATCTATTGAAGAGGCAGTTGCAGGCGCAATCATTTAGAAATTTGGTCATATCTCACTCTCACTATGGAAGGAATCTCAAACACAGCTCCCCTGTCACCAGGGCTGCTACTGCCTGCCATGAAGTAATCTGAGGGCATAGGATATGCTTATCCTGAGGGCAGATCAAGGCTATTTTCCTAACATCAGCTGCATTAGCTGCTATGGATGCCAGAGTGGTGGTTATAACCATCTTAAGGAATTAGTTAATTCTCCTTGTGTAGTATCACCCAGCACCCCCCACAATGAGACCTCTGAAGCTGAGTAGCCTTTATATTGGTGCCTCAGTTGTTGGAGCTATGCATTGAAGGAGAAAATAAAAGCCAGCCAGCGCAGATTGCCCTCACCAGGGAACTAGATTCAGAATTTAAAAATCTGAGGAATTGTTCATGGTTGATGGATAATTTAGTCATGAGCTAATGGAACAGATTAAATGAATAAATTTTAAAAATATTTTATTAAGCACTTACTATCTACTATGACCTGTGCTAAGAAGCATTGGGGATTCAAAAACAAGAAGCAAGCAAGATAGTTCCCGTAATTGTGGGCCAGGATATTGATAGAATGAGGAGGCATAGGTTAAACCCCTACTTTCACATAACATCAATGGGGAATGTTGAAAGCAAGGAAATTGTGGTTGAGACAAGGGCAATTTGGTTTAGCTTTGCTGCCACGGCAGTTGGTTTGGGAACTAGTTGTAGGCCCTTTGGGCAATAAGGGCATAAAAATCACTTTTAGGATTTTGATGGAAAGCTTCTAAGACTTGTGGAAACTTACATGTTAATTGCCTTTTATCATCATGCCTATGGCTACTACTTGTTTTTATTTTCCTGAAGTGCTTTTTAACTGCCTAGATAACTGCTTCTACCTGAGGATGTTAGAATATACTTTTTAATAACTAAGATAAATAAATATTTAATATAATAAACAAATAGAATAGATAGATATATGAAATTATTTCACCCATTTGGTTCTGAATGAACCATTGCACCAGACTCAAAACAGCAACAAGGAAACAGCCTGATGGAAAGAGACAACATGCAAACAAGGGGGCGTGCTTTTGAAATGACCGGGGAATTACGTGGAGTCTCACTTCCAGGGGAAAAAAAAAGATGAAAGTTTACCTACCAGAATAGCGTATGAAGACAAGTCTAAGATAAACTCCCTTCCCAGATCAACAGTTAAATGTCAGCAGGATGGAAGTGTTACCAAGGTCTTGGCAGAGAGAGATTCATCCCCTACAAGGTAGAATAGAAGAATAGAGCTGGCCAAGAGACCCTCTCCACCACAGCTCAAGTTCTCAGCACTGAACTTAGAATTAGGGCTTCAAATCATAGTATCCATAATATGTCAAACTAAGATTTTCTTAAATAAGGAAGTTTATTCAATTATATAGCTCTCACATAACAAAAAGTTTTTAAAAGTTCCAAAATGAATTTTTGCAACTTTAAATATTATTTATTTTTATCTCATCCTTTAAAACTTATGTATGTTTTATCATATGCAGACTATCCTGGTATAGGAGTATACGTATTGGGGCTGAACCTATCATTTCATTGATTCAAGGAACTTTTAGTTAAGAAATTTATTTTTTTATATATTTTATTTATTTCATTAAATTTTTCCTAGTTATATGTAAAAATATTAATATTCTTTTTTTAAAATTTTGAGTTCCAAATTCTCTCCCTCCTTACCATTTTCCTCACCCTTTAAGAAAGAAAGCAACATGATATTAATTATTTGTGTGAAGTCATGTAAAACAATTCTATATTCATATGTTGCAAAAGAAAGCAAACACAAAAATTAAAACCAAGAAAAACAAAGAAAGTTTTAAAAGTGGATGTGTTCAGTCTATATAAATAGAGTTCATCAGTTCTCTCTCTAGATTAGAGGTAGATAGCACTTTTCAGCATTGTTCCTTCAGAATTGTCTTGGGTCATTGTCTTGATCAAAGTAGCTAAGTCTTTCATGGTATAATACCATTACAATATTGCTGTTACTATGTTTAATGTTCTCCTGTTTCTGCTGACTTCATTTTGTATCAGTTTGTATAAGTTTTCCCACGTTTTTCATTATTTCTTATAGACCAGTAGTATTTCATCACAATCATATACCAAAACTTGTTCAGCCATTTCCCAAATGATGAAAATCCTCTAAATTTCTAAATTTCTAATGTTTTGCCACCACAAAAGACAGGGTTAAAGGGTATGCACAGTTTTATAGCTCTCTTGGCAAAGTTCAGGGGCTTAATGTTTATTGACTCCACCCTCTTCCTTTATTTTGAAATTCTCCTATCCCATAGCACCATCTTTCAAAGTTCAGCGCTCTGCATAGTTTATTTGGGCCTTATGACTTGAATTCATCAAGGATAACTAAGCACTCTCTTATAATCTCCCTACTTATCTTGGTTTTAATCCCTTATTAACTTTTTTTTTTAGTCTCAGCATAAAGATTGTTCTTCCTGCCAGAGAAAATAGATATAAAGTAAGAGTTAATCAATTCCTGAAGATTCCAGCTTGACCTTCTCTCTGATATCTCTTATCATCATCCTGTCGCTGAGTCATGATCCCATGCTTCCTTTGATCCTCCTTTTGTTCCCTTATATAGGTTAAAAAAAAAACAAAGCCCAACTTTTTTTTTTTTGGTCCTTCACTTCTCTTACTAGCCTCAGCTCATTCTGGCCTTTAGTTCATCTGACATTTAATTTAATTTACAAAAAGTAGTACTTATTATACCCCCATGCTGTGTAGAGCACTGTGCTAGGCACTTGGGGTACAAAGGCAAAGAGTAAACAGCTCCATCTCTCAGAGTTTAAATTCTGCTGGAAGGAAAAATCATAACTACCAATAACGACAGCGACCAAGATAACTACATTCAAGCCTGGGCCTTGAAGGCAGTTAGCAATTCCAAGAGGTAGAGATGAGGCTGTAGTACAAACCAAGAATGCAAAGGCATAAATGAAAACAGGACATTCAGTGTCAAGCAGAGGGAACCACAAATAGTCCAGTTTGGCTCAAACTAGCTTTTGGTATACTTTATGCACACAAAAGGGAATAATGTGAAATCAGTCTGGAAAAATAGAGAGAGACAGATTGTGACGGTCTTTGAGTGCTGTAAAGAGGTTATATTTTTATCGTAGGAATAATAGAAAGTCACTGATGTTTCTTAAGCAGCAAAGTGACATCATCTGATCTGTGCTTTAGGAGTATCAATGCGGTATCTTTGAGGATAGATTTTGGAAGGGAGACACGAGAATCTAGGAGACTGATTAGTTAGTTATAGTCCAGGCACAGAATGATGCTGGCCTAGAGAATGAAGCCTAAATAGAGGGGAGAGGATCCATAGGAGGGAAAGGGTGGAGGCAGAATCAGCAAGAATTGGCAAGTCGCTGGCTATGGGTTGGGCTGGGCTGGGGGGGCGGTGCGGTTGGGGGAGTTCAGAAAGAGTCATAGATGACCTTATTCTTACCGGATATTGCCATGCTTTTATATTCATCCTCTTTCACCTGCCCATGCTTTCATCATTTATATATGTTTTTAAAATCCAAGTGGTGTGAAGAGCTCCTAGTGTTTGAGGAGCTTGTGGGCCTTCTTTTCCCCCTCAAGGCTGTAATTCTTTCGTACCTCAGTTTCACCTCTTAAAATCTAGCTTCCTTTAAGATTTTGTACACATGCCTCCTTCCTAGGCTGCCTTTTGCAGTTCCCTTGTGAGGTCACCTTCTGATTTATCTCTGTGTGCCTTGTATATAGCTATTTAGAAGCTCATTGTCTCCCTCATTAGAATGTAAACTTCTTAAAGGCTAGGGCTGTCTTTGTTTTTTGGTTTTTATTGTTTTGTTTTTCTGTGTGCCACCAGCTTTAGTACTGACACACAGTAAAGAGTAAGCATTTAATAAATGCTTGTTGATCAAATTATCTTTTTAGGCAGCTCCCTACTTTATTCTTTGGAATCTTCAAAATTCCAATTGTTATTGCCTCCTAAGAGATTCTGCTGCCTTGCTGACCTTTTCTCCTTCCAAGCTGTCCCACGTATTGCTTTCATAATAAGCCTTTCATGTGCATAGATCTGGTCATGTCTACGTCTACTCAGAAGTCTTCAGGGATTCTCTATTGCTTCCTATATAAAATTCAAACTGTTTAGCTTGGCAATCTGTCAAGGATAAATGCCAGATAGTGTACAAAGTACTGAAGATACAAAAAAAGATAAAAAACACAGTCTCTGCCCTCAAGGAGAATACATTTCAAAAGGGGTGAGAGCATGTAACAAATTGTACAAGGAAGAAAAGAAAGATTAGTCAGAAGGAACAAGCATGGGGGAGGTGGGCGGTAAATGCCTTTCTCAATCTGGCACCACCCTACTTTTCTATACCTACATAATGTTATTCCTCTACACGCAACCTGTGACCCTTCCAGGGAGGACTACGCTTTCTCATCTCTATGCTTTACACTCTCTCACCTTCATGTCTTCATTAACGTGGTTGTCTACGCCTGGAATGCCCTCATTTTTGAATCACTACCTACCTTTCAAGCTCAACTCAGATTCTGCTTTCTCCACAAAGCCCTTTGTGTTCCTCTTACCTGGTAATTAATCTTTCTCCTCAGATGTCATATAACTGCTTGTTTTTCAGCTCTCTAATAAACTTACCAGTTATATTATATGTTAGAGTTATCTATGTGTTTTTGTCTTACCCTCCCTCCCCCTGCAAATCGTAAGCTCCATGAATATAGGGAATAATTACATAACTTTGTCTTTCTTCTAGAAACTAGCACCATATGGCACTAAATGTTTGTTGAATAAGATGGATGAGTGAAGGAATAGAGATAATTACATGTATTGTTATGAAATGGAAATATTTTTAACTTAAAATGTGTCTGTCAATGGGCCATCTAATCACTTTGGCCAAACCATTTTTCAAATAAACTGCCTCATTTTTCAACAACCTGCCTAGCTTCCATAATATTAAGCTTCCTTCTTATTCCAGTTTGAACCTGCTACTTCTAATACGACCTGCAGTAATTATACTGGATAAAGGATCTCTCACTAGCTTCCCCACATCTCACTTCTCCTTTTTTTTTCTTTTTTTTTTCTTCTGTTCTTGCTTCTTGGGAACAGCCCAAATGACAGGAAGTGTGATCCTTGCTTATCTATAGTCATAAATCTTGAAAAGTTCAGATAGGATTTGTTTTTAAGAGAACTCTTGAATTTTCTCTGGGCCTCTTTACAATAGGTTAAAGTCTTATTTTCTCTCCTTTATGGCTCAATGAATATGCCATCTCTCTGCAAAGCCACAGCCCAGGAAGATCACTTGGATAGCACCTTCCCATTCCTCTCTCTCTGTCTGTCTCTCTATCTCTCTGTCTCTCGTTTGCTGTGTGTGTCTCTGTCTCTATCTCTGTCTCTCTCTGTCTCTCTGTCTCTCTCTCTCTCTCTCACACACACACATACACACACACACACAATCTGCTAGGAGAGAGTTTTCCATTCTGTTTCTACATGCTATAGGAATCCCTCTGTCCTAACTTATAGACTACATTTTTTTTTAAACATTAAGGAATCCAGAGCACAGAATCATTCACTTGCCTAAACTCACCCCCACCAAAGTTAAAGGGGTGGTGGGAGGAAGGCTGTGATGAGCTTCCTTCCATTTGGTGGAAGGTATTTAATCATTTTCCTCAAGATATCTTTAAGATATGAATGGTAACAGGATGTTTATAGCAGAGATAAGACTGGGCTGAAATCCTATTCTACTCTGGGAGCTAATAAAAGTAAAGATTGGGACTTAAGTATCACTTTCTCCTAGAAGCACACGAACAAGGAAATGGGGGTCAAAAGGGCAAGCTACAACATTGTAGGCACTTTATCTGAAACATAAACATTACTAGAGTGCATTTTGGACCAAATTAACTCTCTCAGATCTAAGATGTTAGCATTCCTGAAGTATTTAGGCATGCCAATTTTACTACTGCTTTGACTAAGGGAACTGACTTCTCAGTGGGCTAGGGTGGACACTTGAGAAAAAGGCCCTTACCTCAAGAGCTAGGAGACCGCAGGCAATTAAAAGGCAACCCACAGAGAAGAACCTCATAAAGCCAAAATCATTGGAGCAGAGGCCCCCATAAATATTACAGGAGAAAGGAACAGGTATTATTTCCCTTTTGAAGGCACATCCATCTTTCTCTTTTAAGAAGGCACAGATTATGCATATGGTAGACACTGGAACACTAGGGGAGGGGGAGAAGCCCACAAAGATCTGAATATGTCTTGCTAGAGAAAACACACACACACACACACACGTGTGTGTGCATGCACACGTGCATAGATAGAAATCTCAGTGTTGTTGCTTCACAAAGTATGGAAGCTTCCTAAACTCTGTTAACTGTTTAAAATCTCAAGAAATATCTCCTTGAAAGACTTTTTGTTTTGTTTTGTTCTCTTTAAAGAATGAAACATAAGGTAGCCACCTGAAAGAAGAGGAAATCTGTTTGATTTTGAGTTTTTCAGTAATGATTCTTACACCAAAGACTAGTGTCTCTGGTTGCAACATGAGTGTATCTAGATCCTTGGTTTAGTGTTGGAATTTTCTACCTACCCCCCAGATTCACAATGAAATGCTGTGATTGAAACAACATTCTCTTTTTTCCCCCAAATCAACTCACATCTGAAATCATAATTTCCTAGTCTAGTTTGAGGTTCATAAGATTCTATTTGTCATCTGCCACCATCATAAAGAAACCCCCCGATTTTTAATGCTGAGTTTTCCCCCCACCCCTATTCTACAAATAACCTCTCTTTGCAGACTAAGCTTCCATACGCTTTCTATTAGAATGTCATTGACCAAGAGAGCAGACAAGGGGCATTTACAAATTAGGCAGAAGCAATTAAAAGAGTTTAAAATTCCTTTTAAATGTTGTGCTAATCTAAGATTTCAGCACCTTATATTCTTACTGCCTGGACTCCCTAATTTGTGCATTGAAGTTCAGTTGCAAGCCTTCCTAATAGGCCGGGAAGGGGGCAATTGCCTTGAAACCTGAACTTTGTGAAGCCGTAAATTAAGTGTGAGTGCTGCTTCCAATATGAGCAGCCAAAAAGTTGCTGAGCCAGTTGTCTCTTTTCCTCATTTTGTCTTTTTTTCTGACCCGGTCTGGAAATGCTTCCTATTGGAGCTATGCCTCTTGGACTAAGAGCATTGGTTAACCAGGCTATTACTTGCTACAAAATATAGGAATTCTAGGAAATGAAGACTTTGCAAACAAACTCAGATTTTAGTGGGGGAAGTAAGTGCAAGTTCCTATCTACAAAAGCATCGACTGGAACTTCTGCATTTGTTTTTAAAGCAAAGACAAAATTATTCTGTTAATATTTCAAAATTGAAAATAACCATGGAACCCAGTAATTTTGATCCATTCATTTTAAAATAAGGAACCTTTCTATTTCTACTGCTTTCTCTTATAGCTTACAGAATTATAGATTGTAGAGCTGAAAGGGACCTCAGTGGTCTTTGAACCTCTCCCTCTCCTTTTAAAGATGAAATTGAGGCTTGGAGAGCTTGTGATTTGACCAGGGTCCTACCATCAGGATTGGAACTCAGGCCCTGTTAATCCAGTTCCCTATTTACTCTCTTTAGCTGCCTTTTAAACCCCATGCTGCTTCCTTTGTGAGGTTTCCACAACTTGTTTTGTTGTTGTTGTTTTTAAATATTAGAGCTTGTATTCATACTGTCACAACATTGAGTTGACTTGGAAAACATAAATTGGGAATAATAATCTTCATGGGGAGGCAGCTATGTGGTTCAGTGGATATAGCACTGGGCCTGGATTCAGAAAGAATTGGGTTCAAATTCGGCCTCAGATACTTGCCTGCTATGTGACCATAGGCAAGTCCCTTACCCTCTCCCTGCATAAAAATGGAAATAACAAATCACTCCAGTATCTTTGCCAAGAGAATCCCATATAGAGTCATGAATCGATTTTCTTTTGGATAAAGACCTATATTCACATATTAGTTATTGCTTTGATCCACAAGCTGATTACCTATAAACTCTCATGGGGATGCTATGTTTAGCATAGAAGACTCTGGATCTTTGCCTCCTAGCAGACCTACTTATTTTTCTATCATTTCCATCTTAATATTTTCTCCATCAGAACAAGTGGCAAGTCCTTTGCACAGTCTCACTTTGCCCTGCCTGAGTGGTATCCCTTGGCTCTGTTCTTAGCTTTATGTATCCAGGTAGGCAGGAGAGTGCTTGGGGGATACAGGTCACACACATTAAACTTGCCTTCTGGAATTCATTGTCGTGGTGGAAAATACCATTCCCTGTCAGTCAACACCATTTATTGAAGCAGCCCCTCCTGAGTACAGAGTCTGGTGCTAGGTGCTGAGAGGAGATACCAAAGCCCCCGAGGAGTTTACAACTTAATGAGAGAGACAGGACAAACACGTATAAAAATGGCCTAAGAACACTTACAAGGAAGCATAAACAAGTTCAAATTAATACCTTGCCTAGTATGTAAATAAATTCTGAGAAGTTATAGAGTAATGAGAAGTAGGAAATTAAAGAGTGGGGGCTTGGGATGAATGGAGAGAATACTTTCAGACTGATCAAGTTTTGGGTGAATTTAATTTTTACGTCAAAGAGCCTTCTATCAGTCTTGAAAGAAGAAACAACGAAAAACAATAGGGAAACCCCCTGGGAGATGCTCTATTTGTCTAGTTCAATGATAAAAGTAATTGATATAAAGGATCTGCTCTAACAGCATAAAATACCAATGTTGTTATGATCTACGATAGAAAGAAGGGGCTGTGGCTAGGGAAGGAATGATAGTGGCAGCAAGGCATTAATTCTAAGTGTTTTGTACATTACCTTGCTAGAGGTCTTCAGATGGAAATTCTGCACAGGGAAATATTTGAAAACAACAGACATATGCATAAATAGATACACATATGTGTATATAATATATCTGTACATATGTATGCCTGTATGTGAATATAGGCACATATCATATACACATATTAGAACCTAGCTACACATTTCTATATATGGTTATATGTGTATATATATTAGAAAAGCTTAGGAGCAAACAAGCCAATGTGCCTAGGATAATTATTCAATATAAACAGTTAAATAATGTGCCATTTGGAGAAAAAAATGTGAAATAGCTATCTACTTGGAATATACTCTGTTGATATCTCTAGATATCTTTATCCTTCTGTTTTCCTTGCCCCTGCAATTTATGTGGCTGTGGAAAAAAAAAAGGAAAGGAAAGGAGAAAGAGAAGGAAAGGGGAAAGGAAAGGAGAAAAGAAGGAAAGGAAAGGAAAATGGTTAGAATGCAAAGCCCAAACTATAGCAGCACCGCAGGCCCTGAACCCTGTTATTTGATCCTCAGCCTTTTAAACTAATTTCCCCTTAAATAACTAACTTGCTCCTTTGCCTCAGCTGGAGAGGATCAGACCCTGGTCATTTCTCTGACTTTATTTTTTAAAAACGGGAGCTGGGGGCAGGGCAAACTCTCCCTCCCCTCCCCACACACACAAAAAAAAGAATGTTTGCAAAACCAGACAGCTACAGCAAAGCGCTCTAATGGTCCAGGAAATTGAGGAAAAAGGTATGACTAGTTTGGTTTGACCAACTCAAGTGATTCATACAAAAGCATGGATTTATAATCCTAAATAGAGCTAAAAGCAACCTTTGGGATCCTTATTTTATAGACGAGGAAACAAAACCACAGATAAAAATAAAATTAAAATTAAAAAATTCAAAATAACATCACTTTATGGCTTACACCCAAAGTGAGCTGGCAAGCAGCAGAATTGGGGTTTGAACCTAGGACTTCTGGAGACAAGTTCAAGGCACTTTCCAAGATGTTAAAAAAAAAACAACAACTGTTACATAATCAAGTAATAATCTATGCATCGAGGCCAATAATTCCATAATCATCTGCCCATTATAATGATGACAAGTGGAATGGTCCAGTGAGAACCAGAAGGAATTCAGTAAAGTGACCTGGCAGCCATCAAACCGAAGTGCATCAGCTATTGGGATAAGGACTTCTTTCTTCACAAAAACAAAACAAAACAAAAAAAAAAACTCTGCTGCAAAACTAGAAAGTATCCTGTCAGAAATTAGATTTACATCAATATCTTATAAAAGTAGACTTTCCCCAGACCACCCCACTCACGGTGACCAACCATCCCACAAGTACTTTCTGTGTTAAACCACTGAGTTAAAGTTATGACATGCGGCCAAAGAGCCAGGAAAGGTGGCACCTCTAATCCATGGAAGACTGCTGATTCTTAAAGGAGACATGCTTTTTTTGGATGTTAGTAGCCATAAGATAATATGTATTTTCAATAAACATTTCTTCTGGACCATCAGTTCCAAACCATGATACCTCTATCCTGTCCATCATTCAAGCAGGAACCTTAAACTTTACTCTGAGATCAAACTAACCTCTGATAGATGAGTTTTTCCTTTATATTTCCAGGAACCATAATTCCATCTCATTTTCTGGCCCCCAGCTCTAAACAATGCCTGAGATTCAAGCATTCCTTCCCTTTCCAACTGCCCTTCATCTTTTGTCTGCCTCCCCCATTCCACTAGACTACAATATAATTTCATTTTATTCTCACAAAAACCTTGGGATATAGGTGCAGTTATTATCCCCATTTTATAGATGAGGAAACAGAGGCAAACAAAGGTTAAGTGACTTGCCCAGGGTCACACAGCTAGTAAATATCTGAGGCCACGTTCAAACTCAAGAGTTGCTGATTCCAAGTCTAATTAGATCCTTAAGGGCAGGATGTATCTGACACATACTAAGTACCTAAGGAATGTTTTATCTACCTATGCATCTAAGAGCAATATTTTAGACCAGTTTCATTTACTCAGGTGAAAACAATCACCATTTGCTGTGGATAAAAGTGAGTCTTGAAAGACTTGATAAACTACATGTACATCATGAAAGTACAGTAGGAATACTTTAAACATTTTGTTAAATAAATCTTGACAGCCAAATAGGTAGGTAAATAAAGCATTGATTAAATACTTACTATTTTCCAGGTACTAGCAATAGTTAAGTAGCTAAACAAGCTAAAGAAACAAAAACAGGAAGACAAGATGATCCCTAATCATAAGGAGCTTCCACAGAGGGCAGGAGGGTTCATACCTGGCGGCCAGTGCAAAGTTAGAAAGCACTGGGGTGACAATGGAGCAGCCCAGAAGAGGAGTTGGAAGTGAGGGGTGAGCAAGGTATCTGGGCCCTCTAATAATATAGTGAATCTAGGCAGGGAATCGCCAGCAGCTAAGCTGCCCTCTGGGTGGAGTTGTCTTTTGGGGACTTTTGAGAAGGTGGAACAGAAGCCAGAGGGTAAATACCTATTATGTCCTAGTTCTGTAAGGATGAAAAGTACAGAAAGCAAAAATAAATGAGACTGTTTGCCTTCAAATGCTATAAAAGTAGAAACAAGACAAGTAAAAAAAAACTATAACAGAAGGACATTAACATAACAAAAAAGGAAACAGGCTCAGGAAGATGAAGTGACTTGTTCAAAGTCACTTTTTCAAAGTTCGAAGTCACACAACCAATCAGCCAGTTAGTGGCAGGGCCATGATTTTAATTCCAGTATTCTATTTCCATGTGTCCAGAATTCTTTCCACTGTATCCTTGCTATCTCTTTGAGCTGGTCCACGTAGACAGTAGGTGCTTAATAAATGCTTGTTGGCTGATTGACTCTTGAATGAAATGCATCCTGCATTCATCATTATTAGAATAATTGGATTAATTGTTTCAAAGTCAGATTAATGTCAATGCTTAGTACTTTAGAGTTCTCAGAGTACTTTTAAATATCTTATTTAACTGGATCCTCACAATCTCTACAAAAGTGTTATTTAGATGCCTTATTTTGATGTGAAATTGACTTTTTTTTATTTAATGGTTTTAAGAGGTAAGAATAAGTGCTAGAACAGCAGTTCTCAACCTGTGGGTTATGTTCAATTTGTAACAATGAAAATACATTCTGCATATCAGATATTTACATTATGATTCATAAGAGTAGCAAAATTACAGTTATGAAGTAGCAACAAAAATAATTTTATGGTTGGGGGGTCACCACAACATGAGGAACTGTATTAAAGGGTCATGGGATTAGGAAGGTTGCGAACCACTGTTCTAGAAGGTTTTTGTTTGTTTGTTTGTTTGTTTTACCAACAATGGACATAGTTCCTGATTTTACTTCTTTCTAATGACCCATCTAAGTATAGAAAGTTATCTGTTGTAAAATGGCTAATAGGTTATTTTGTTGTGTTATGTTTTGCAAGCCATAAAGCAATTAAAATTTTAAAGTGAGGCAATGTATGGTCCCCTTCCATTTTCACTCTGAAAAATCATGAAGGAAAAGAGATAAAAGGTACTAAATTCTTAGATCACCTGCAAACCTTCATTGTAGATACTCTTCACATTGTTTCTTTGTCCAAATCTAATGAGTTTATAATACTATTGGAACAGATTAAAGTAATCAAATTGAAAATTTGCTATACCATACAAAGAGGAGTGAAGAAGTTATGGATAAATGGAAGAACCAGTTAAAAATAAATAATATAGGGGCATCTAGGTGGGGCAGTGAATAGAGCACTGGCCTTGGAGTCAGAAGGACCTGAGTTCAATTCAAGCCTCAGACCCTTGACACATTTAATAGCTCTGTGACCTTGAGCCCCCTCCTAAAAAACTACACAAAAATAACATGATATGCTAATAGATTTTTTAAAAGTTAGTTGATGAAATCCCATTTTTTGCTCAAAGACAGTAAGAAACATATCTGTAGAAACTTGATCAACTTTGACAGTTAAAAATGAGTAGACACTGTTGGAGATAACTGGAGCTCAGGTTTCGTCTTTGCACATACAAGAATTGGCAGAATTAATGAAGAATTTGTAAAGATCCTCTAAACTAAGTTCATAGTTTAATACTCAGATACTTCAAGTCAAAGAGAAACACAAAGCCGGACAACACAAACTTACTGTTTGAAAAAAGGCTCAAGGCCCAAAGGTTCTTCAGAGGCCTCAGGCCTGCACACCATCAATTCTTTCTCAAAAATGAAAAGTTGGATTCTGTGGGTTTTGATAGGAACTGCATTGACTTCAGGGCTTCCATGGTATTATAGATTTATTGCTATGGGTACTTTCTTCAACAAAGGAGATTGCAACCCATCCATGTTTATTCACCCCTTCTGAGGTTTGCCCGTGTCCTACCTTGTCTTTCCCTATAGGATTTATGTGATATAATGACTGCCTCCCTCTAGACTTTTTTTTAATTCTGTGGGAACCACTATGCCCTACAGTTGGCCACCTAAAATTCTTGTTTTGCTTTCCCAAACATACATGTCATGTATGATGTCTTTGATAGCATATTAAAACTCATGCATTTCTGCTTATGCCTAACATACATCTCTCCATTGCCCTTTGGGTCATCAATATTTTTTTTTATTCTCCCAAGACAAGTCTGTAAACACATTTGTTGTTCAGTTGTTTTTAGTCATGTCTGACTCTGCATTATGCTATTTGGGATTTTCTTGGCAGAGATACTAGAGTGTTTCACCATTTCCTTCTCCAGTTCATTTTACAGATGAGGAAACTGAGGTAAACAAGGTTGTGACTTGCCTAGGGTCACACAGCTAGTAAGTGTCTCAGGCCAGATTTGAAGTCAGGGAGATGAGTCTTCCTTACTGCACACCCAACACTTAATCCACTCTGCCACTTAGCTAACCCAACTGAGACAAATAGGGCTAAGTGACTTACCCAAGATCACACAGTTAATAAGTGTCTGAGGCCAGATTTGACTTCAGATCTTCCTGACCCCAGGCCCAGTGCTCTACCCAACATGCTGTAACCATATAGTAGCAGCAGAGAGTACTGGTCTTTCAAAAAAAGTGAATTTTTTGAGGAAGAATCAGTCAAAATGGTAGGCAGTTTCCCAAAAGCAACCTAGCCGTGTCTCTTTCATTTATACAATTTTGGTCTCAAAACAGTGTCTATCTACAGCATCTGATATATACTGAGATATTAACTCAAGTGGCTTCCATTCCAACTTCATTTCATAGACTGCTAAATCTATATGAATTTATTCCCCCCCCCATGTTGTTAGGCAGATCTTTTTTTTTAATAGTCTTGGATTTCATTGAGAAAACTCATAATAATATAAGATTTCATGTAATCAATACAATACATGTTGATTTGATGGGATATTTATAAGCCTAAAAGTATTCAGAGAAGGGTAATAATAATAGTAGTAGTAATAAGAATAATAATAAGAATAGCTTGAATGTATATAGTGCTTTAAGGTTTGCAAAGCATTTTATCTATATCAACTCAAAGGATACTTACGAGAAGCCTGTGAAGTAGGTACCATAATTATTCCCACTTGACAGATGAGAGGTTAAGTGTATTGTCCACTCTTCTAAGGAGTGTTTGAAGTGGTCTATGAACTCAAATCTTCCTGACTCCCAGTCCTCTGTCCTAAACACTTGGCCAGTTGGCTGTCCAACTTCACCATGAGGAGGGCAATCCCCATGGAACAGAACCTTGAGTTCAAGTTATGGAAAAATTGGCTGAAGTAGTGGAATATTAATGGGATTTAAGATCTTCCCTGCCTATTAATAGGCCTCATGTGTAGCCCATTAAGGGAAGCTTGCTTAGGGGAGGCTTGCTTGTAGGAAGGTTTTCACACCTTTTCCTAATTTCTAATTAGGCACTGAATCAGTAGCATTGTGATGCCTTCTGGCTCTGGGAAGTATATATTTTTTGATTTTGATATTCTGCTTTGGGGAACTTGCCTATGAAAAGGACCTTGATGTTTCCTGATTGAGATTCTGAGTGGCCATATGTTCAGAGCTCTCCAAATGCCCAGATGTAAAGGCTCTCTCCATCCAGGGATATATGTAAAGTGTATGGTTGATTCAGGCAGTCAGAGCCCTGTCTGTTGATCTTTATTTCTCTGCTTGTATTTTCTCTGAAGTTCAGGGTGCTGACTTTTCTCTTGAACTAGTGAATGTAATTTAAAAAGATTGTTGACCCCTTAAACAGCTATCTTTCCTAGTAAAGCAGAGCTAAGAAGCTGTGCTAGCAGTCATCCTGAATAAGCCAGTGTTGTTACTGCTACAAGTAGCTAGGGATAATTTTCCTGCAGGAGAGAAGACTTGTGTGAGGGTGATGGTTAATTTCAAGTATCTGAAGGTTTATTATTGGTAAAAAGAGATTAAATTTGTCTTCTTTTGCCCTAGAAGAGGGAAAAAAAAAGCTAGGAACACGAATCAATCACTCCACCTAATGAAACTAATTTAATTGTGTAAGGACATCTCTGTTGAATCAATCAGTCCATCAAAAGCATTAAACTAGATATGAAAAACCCATAGTCATTTTGAAAGGAGCAAAAACTGTTGGATGAAATAAAAATCATTACATTGAAAGTGTATTGATATTGTCATATCCTGTGAGGCCGATATATTTAGAAGGCCAAATCAGAACCTAGGATGTAAATATCAGGCCATCTTAGCGGTAAAAGCTGTTCCAGCCATGCCCTGACAAGGAATTGCTTAGAACAGTGGTTCTCAACGTTCCTGATGCCGTGACCCTTTAATATAGTTCCTCAACCAAAAAATTATTTTCATTGCTACTTCATAACTGTAATTTTGCTACTGTTTTGAATTGTAATGTAAATATCTGATATGCAGGATGTATTTTCATTGTGAAAAATTGAACATAACCCACAGGTTGAGAACTGCTGGCTTAGAAGGAGGTAAAAAAAATGCCTCTTCTCCACCACTTGACCACTGGAAGACCTTGAGAACTGAAAGACTTGGACTTCTTATTTTCACCCTATTAGAGTCACTGGAATAGTAATGACTAAAGGCAGTGTCTAAATCATGAGCCAAGGACAAATTGTCAACACTAAAGAAATTATTAGTAATAGTATTAGAATTCTACAAGGCTCTAAACCTTGGGCCCCAAAGAAAGCTATACCGTACCAAAGGGAAACATCGTAAGGATTCCATCATCAGGAAGGGAAAGGCTTCTAACAAAAGGACTTCAAGGACTATGAATTATTCTTTTCCTGTCATGTGCTCTGTCTGACCTTGAGCCCACTCTCCCCTTGACTTTGAATGTCCTTGAGAGAGAGTATACCCTTAGTTTGTGAAGAATTTTGGACTAACTGCTCTAATTATACTACCTTAGTAAATACTAATTTGTAAAAGCTAATTAGCCATGTTTGGCTAATTAATATAAATGAATAGTCAGGAGGGAAGCATAAGAGTGAGAGCCCATGAGCTGCAGTACTAGAAAACCCCTTTCCAATGCCTCAGTGTTATCCTTACAATGCTGAGGGGAGACGTAGCCTTTTCTGGGTACCCTATCTGCCACTGCAAATGAAGTTTTGGAACTTGAGCCCCACATGGAAGTGGCAAAAGAGGCTCAATAAAGAGATAAATCCTAACAATTCAAGGCATCCCAAAGCTGAGTAGGCTGCATGGGAAATATGGGCTTTCTTCTCATTTGAGGTCTTCTAATAAAGGCTAGATGACCGCTTGTTAGGTTGGTTGTAGTGGAGATTATTTTTTCAGGTATACATTGTAATAAATGGCCGCTGGAGTTCCTTACCATTCTGAAATTCTTGTGATTCTATAATGCCATCTGCAAACAGAAACATGTTTTAGGGAATCTTTTTTCTACTTGACTTCTGCACATAAAATCCTTTTTGACAGGGGTAGACATTTATAACAAGCATTCTTCTCCCTTTTTATGTCTCATTTCATACCTAGTCAAGATTATTAAACCAGTAATGTTTGTAACTGTAACTATTGAGAAATTTTGCATGAAGGAACCTAGACATATAAACATTCATGAAACATATTGTTGAAAAGATAACTTAAGTGTGATTTCTTTTAACAAGTCAAATGCTTACTAAAATTAATGAACAGTAACATTAAGTCATAGAATCTTGTCTTCTCTACACCTTTCTTTCGTTGAACTGTAATACTGAAAAAAGGGTCAACTGCAAAAACAAAAAATGATTTATGAAAGCCTGCTTGTTTTTTCTCATATTTTCAGTAATCATATTTGATATGTTTAGCCATTTTTATAAGTATTTTTTAGAGATTAGTACATAGGAGTATGTTTCTGTTAATAAAACTTAGCCAACAGTTTGCCGATTAGACATCCCTTGAATAGTTTGTCTGTTTTATTACTCAAAAAAATCTTTAATTTTTATAGAAATCCATTTGTACTTGTAGTTGACATCAATTATAGCTTTCTTCATAGGTTAAATCCTAGGTATTAAAACTATTGTTATCTCAATTGAACATTCTCTTCCTCATTCCTCCTTCTATGGCAGTAATACAAAAATAATTGATTATTTTTGTGGATGTATTTGATATCCTGCTACTTTAGTGAAGCTCTCATTTTTCTTGATTTCATTGATATTCTAAGATTTATAAAAATTAATTCAATTCAATTTGACAAACACAGAATCAATAAACATTTATTAGTATGCACTATGTTCCAGGTACTGTGTTAAGCATTGATGATTTTTTCTTTAATGCCAAATATGTGCTAGGCTCTGGAGAGAAAAAACAAAAATAAAACAATTCCCAACCTCAAGTAGCTCACAATCTCTTTGGAGGAAAAAAAATGTGTGTGCATCAATAATAATGACTACTACCAATAATAAATAATTAACATTTATGTAACACTTTAAAATTTGCAAAGAACTTTAGTAATATTATCTCATTTTAACTTCACAGTGACTCTGGGAGGTAGGAGCTATTATCATACCTCTTTTCAGGTGAGGAAATGGAGGGACACAGGTTAAAAGCATCTGAAGCCCAATTCCAGGTAAGGTTTTCTGATTTCGGGTCTAGCCCTCTATCCATCACACCACTTAATGCTTGTATGTACTATATTATATATAAGCCTTCTATGGGGGTGGAAGCTGAAATGTGCCTTGAAGAAAACTGAAGATACTATGAGGCAAAGAGTGTTCGTAGCAGATATGAGGGACAGGTTTTCCACCAGCATGGAAGAGAGAAGAAATGTTGGGTACAGAGAACAGTAAGTAAACCAGTTTGTCTGGAATATCAGATATATGAGGAAGAGTATTGTGATAAGTAATTCTTCATTGTTTTTGTTGATGTTTATTCCAATAATTTCCCATTTTGTCTTACTGTTCTAGCTAGCACGCATAGCAATATTTCCAGAAAGAGTGGAAACAATGGGAATTCTTGCTTCATCCTCCAAACATACTGGAAAAGACTTCAGAGTTTCTTGATTATAAGTACTGTTCCTTAATAACTGAGACCATTTTTGGCATCTTTTATTCCTATGAATACTTTTAACTTTAATGAATGATATATTTTGTTATGACTGTTTCTAAATCATATAATTACAATCAAAGCTATCTAATTGTAAGTCAGCATTGTTGCTTTGTCAAATTAAGGTAGCTGACAGAGTAGATAGAGGGCTAGATCTGGAGTCAGGAAGACCTGAGTCCAATTTCTATCTTGGATACTCACTATGTGACCCTGGGCAAGAAGTCTCTTAACTTCTCTTTGCCTTAATTTCTTCATCTCTAAAATGGAGATAATAATAACACTTCTCTCTCAAGGTCATTATGAGGAAAATAAATAATAAAATAAGTTTACAAAGTCCTTGGCAAACCTTAAAGCTCTACAGAAAAGCTAGCTGTTATCATTATTTTAAAAGTTCAGCATCAAGGATCGGGGGACCTGAGCTCCAGGCTTAAATTAGCTACTGGCTACTCCAAGGAAAAGTGAGTGCTGACCAATATCAAAATTATATATGTGTTACATAAATATATTTATTATATATTGTAAATATTCATAATATAATATTTATAAATCATATATTAGTCATTTTCTAAATAGGAAAACTGTATTCTTTCACACAAAATTTCATATTCACAGGTATAGATATATATATATATATATATATATATATATATATATATACATGTATACACACACATATACAGGAAGCTGTATTAAAAGTATTTCTATTGAGAAAATGAATAAATTCCCCCTTGGAATTAGCAGCTGTTCATCCTACAATAAATGGCTCCCACTCCATGAAGCAATAATGGACACCATTATTTTAGCTGGCTTGAACTAAAGTTACCCTCCCTGGTGGGAGGTCAGTGCCTCATTTGTTCTACTCTTTGGTAGTTTGAATATATTTTTAAAACAACAAAACAAAATATCTCCTTTTATTGGCTGGAAAGGAGTAGCTTGTCTTTTTTAAATACTACTATAAAACCAGAATTGGTTTTGATACTGAAAAACTGAGGGTAAAAGGAAAGAGAGGAAAAAAAAAAACCACCAAAAATATGCAAACAGGTTAGGAACCTAGTGACTAAAAGTAGAATCCCTCTCTATACAAAGAATTCTCTGAGTTCTACTGTAATTGAGTTGATTTCTCATCTGTGAACATATATTGCTTTAAAAATTCTATTCCATTCCAGTCTATGCCAGACAAAACTTTTGACCTTTTTTCTAACCCAACCCATGAGAACAAGAATGCTGGAGGGAAAGACCATTAAATTCATGAAGCAAAATAATACCTGAAAGTACTGTATTTCTCTTGCTGATACCAGCACACTGAATCAGAGGAGTCAGCTCAAGGTTTTGCTTGGCATCTCTGGCTGGTTTGCTATAAGAAATAAAAGTCTGGCCTGGAGACAGCTGCAGCAAGACCCTCAGAAATTACATCACCTAACAGTAGTGTTCCCAGAAAAGGGAAACATGGCATGAAAATATAATTGACCTGTCCTAATAATGTATGCAGAAATTAGAGCTGAGAAATTCGTTCTGGCCATGCTTAAGACATCAACCATTGCTTCCATCATCTGTGATCACGTGATTGATTTTTGCAAAGGAATACAATTTCCACTTCACACTAGAATGGGGGAGGAGGGAGGAAATCCAAGTGAGGGCAGGAGTTAGGTCTCCTCAGATTGGAAGAATATATTTACTATGTGCTGGTAAAATTACAGATCAGAATCTAGGTTCCACATTTTCATGCCAAAATTGGGAGAATCGACATAGTATTTTGTAAACCTGAGTTTTCTGTTGGTTTCTTATTGAGTTCTGAAACTGCTTTTCTTCAGTCTATCATCAGTGTAGGTAACTCACTGTTAGGAGAACACCTTCCACTGGTACAGGTTACCGCTCTAGATGTTGGGGTTACACAGTACCAGAGAAGATAAATGAAGTCAGTTTTTCCCGAGTCTGTGTTCTAAAATGAATCTATTCCTCATTGCCTTGACATTGACTTGGAGTAAGTGTTAAATAAATGTTTGGTAATTAACTGACCTAGACCCAGGGCATGGTCTCATCACCAAGTCAGTTATCAGTTCCTCAGCTTGTAGATGAGTTTAGTCTTTCAGGACAGTAAGGTATTATTTCTTTATTGGATTTGATTTATGGAATAAACAGGCGTTTCCATAACATAGTAAAATAAAAAGATGATTGTATATGAAACTGCAAATCTACTATGCATGACTTGCTATTCGTTTCAAATATACAACAAAATCATCATCTAAATGTCTTTTTTTTTTCTTCCCTGCCCCCACTCCCCGCTCTAGAGATAGCTACCATTAGGCACACATAGGTATATATAATATGTAAAATTATTTTATACATACTTCTATTTGTCAGTTCTTTCTCTGGATGCAGATAGAATCTTTATTTGTATGTTCTTTATAGTTAATTTGGGCATTTATGATAATCAAAATATAGGGTATGATTTCTGCCTCAGCACAGGGACTATACATGATAAATCGCTATTGAAGCTAGTTAACAATATGAATATGATACACTCAAAGATGGAGAAATTGAGTCCCCCCCGGGGGTCATGATACGTTCTGGGAAACAGTTTTGAATGACTCTCCTATACATGGGTCAGCCAGTAGATTTCATCACTCTTTTCATACCAATCCAATACTATCTTGGACTATTAATTGCACTTAAAGTAAATACACTGAAATATAAAGATCAGAAGCAATGCCTTAAAGAATATAGCTTAAGCTTTTTAATAAAATGTTCTTTAGAAACAATTAGCTAATTAATCACTTCAAGGGCTGTAGGAGGAAACAATGACTAATTATCCTCATTATACAAATTTGGATATGAGCAGAGGAGTTTGTTCAAGACTACAGAGGAAGTCTGTGTTGGCTCTAGGATTAGAACTCCCATCTTCCAGCCTTTGAGCCTCATGGATAAGTGATTTCAAAATGGGTTTATATCTGCTATTTTGGCTTTCCTCCCACATTAAAGGATAACTGGATGACATTATGCAGGTCCCTCATTCATTTTCACTGTTTGAGCTTTCCATTTGGGGAGTGCCTGGTCCTTTCAGAAGAATGCCTGACTACTTTCTGGAGTTGATAAATCTCTATTTTGACAAGCCGTATCTTAGGACAAATGTTGTTTCCCCAAAGACCAATTTAATAAAGCCTAAATTTACCCCTGTAAAGATGAGGAAACTGAGTACTTTTAATAATTTTATTGCTTATCTGTGTCTTTTCTCCTCAAAAGTGATCCATTTAGAGGACAAATCAATTAAACCTCATTTTCAATTGTCTTTTTTCCCCCCCAAAGGAAACTACTACATTTCACATGATGAAATTCTTTTATGGCACTTTGTAAAATGAGCAATATGCTAACTATCCTTAGTCCTGGTTTGGGGGGGGAGAGAGACAGAGACAGAGATACAGAGACAGAGAGATTGAGGGACAGAGAGAGGAGAGACATTAGTGAAGGATTAATTATAGATGATTAATAGTATGTCAGTCCATTCGTAGACATTTATTAAGCACCTGCT
Source organism: Pseudochirops cupreus (assembly GCA_028627135.1). Taxonomy (NCBI): domain Eukaryota; kingdom Metazoa; phylum Chordata; class Mammalia; order Diprotodontia; family Pseudocheiridae; genus Pseudochirops; species Pseudochirops cupreus. The sequence continues at coordinate 145,132,693 of CM053581.1, read as the reverse complement.
GTGTGTTACACACTGTGCTAAAGAGGCAAAAGACTGTTCCTGCCCTCAAGAAGTTTACAGTCTAATAGGGGAAGACAACAAACAGATATGCACAAACAAGCTATATATAGGATAAATAGGAAATAATTAACAGAGGAAAGTCACTAGTTAAAGGGGTCAGGAAAGGCTTCTGTAGAAGACAGGATCTGAGTTGGAACCTGGAGGAAGGCGGAAGGTAGAGGTGAAGAGGGCAAGCATTGTATGAGAAGGGAGAGTATGGTGGAAATATATTGAACTGTGAGTCACGAGGTCTGAGTTCTAGTCCCTGCTTTGTTACTGACACATATGATGTTGGGCAAGTCACTTCTGTAGCACTCAAGGTTGTTTTTTTTTTAATTTCCAAAATGCAGATTTTTAATCACATAACCCCTACCTATAATATCACTTCTAACTTTAACAGTCTCTGTTTCTGTGAACTAGATTTATGACCTTTCATAAGTCGCAGCTTTGTAGGGGCTCGGTTTCTTCATACTTAAATAGGATTTTAGACTTACGAGATATCTCAGATTATTTCTATGACTATATTGTTTACACTATTTAGTAAGTCACTGATAAATATATTTCAAAAGTTTCTGAGAAAGAAATTTCAAAAGTATGCAAATGATAAACCAGGTGTCTCAGATCAAAATTATTAATTTTGTAAATCTACCCCTGTAAGTTTTAGTAAACTAACTTCTATTTTTTGGCACTATTCCTTCCTGACAGATATTCTTAACCTTACAAAGAATTCTCACTGAGAAAAGTGTGTCTACATCAATGAATTATGAGCAATATCTTTGGGAAGACAGAATACATATAATTTGTTAATGGTGAAAGAGGGGGAAAATGCATTTTCCATCTGTTAGTTTTAGAACATGTCCTCCCATGTGGACGGAAGTAGGGGCATGCACTCCACTTGAGGTTTTATTTCATAACATGAAATAGAGTACAATGGCCATCTCAGTAATCATGGACAGGCAATCAAGCACCATTGTCTTGAAATTGCAAAGACTGTTTGCAGAGAAGAATATGCTGGTGAGTCAGCTTCTGATAAAGCCAGATGCCAACTTTGCAAAACTTCCAGCCTTTTCAAATACTGTGGCTTTGCAGTGTTCCATTTTCACCATTATAACACTGATATAGATAGAGCAAAGTACAAAGTGTAACTTGTACTCTTTATCTGAAGATTATTCCAGCTAGGTCACAGCATTTGCAATAGACCTCATGAAATCTTACCAAAGGGAAAAAAAAGGAAAACACGATTTCATTTGTTTACATCATCTTCCAAATTCTTGATTGTAGCAAAAAGGACTCTGGCATCTCCATGCCTTAATTGTTCACTGGTATTTAGTTGGATATTTCAGGAGACCGTGATGCTATTAGATACATTACAGGATAATATGACTTCTCAGGTCTCTTCCAGCCCTAAATTAAGAATCTATGGTTTTTGAGTCTATAGAAAATCTAAATTGAACACATAGAGATGTTGCCAATATTCTTCTAGTGGCTGAGGGTTGTTACAGAGACTCCATAATTATCTCTTTTATGGCCAAGGAAATGAGTTTTTACTTGTCATTGAGGTAACTAGGTACAGCCTAACTACAAACACTTCAACAACTCTTCCTCTCTGAATTCAGAATTTTCTCAGTATGTTAGATTCGACCCCATTGTTTCCAGATGCCCATGAGTTTCCCTTTTCCCTTCGTACATTCCCCAATAGAAAGCCTATTTAGGCTAGACCAGTGATCCTTTTCAACTGAACTTGACCCGACAGGATGCCTAAAAGTGGTATGTTGGAAAACATTTTAGGCAATTAGAGATCTAGACCTGGATAGTTTGAACTGGGAATTCAACTGGCTGTTAAATAATCATCTAATTGTCTCTGTGGAGAGGACATTGAGAAGTCAAACAGAAACAAATGTCCCCCATTTAGAATCGAGATGAATTATATGTCCATAAACTCTGAAGTTCATATCAAGTTACTCATTAAGATACTTAAAGAATCAAGGAAACTGAATGAGCATTGCAGAAACTTAGGAGAATTCATGAAATTAAGGCTCATCTGTTTGAAAAACAACTCTGAGCAGACATTGAATACCTGTTATTATGCCTGCAGTAGGATAATTCTGATTTGAGTGGAATGCTTTTGTATACAGTGTTAGCTGATATAATGTCTTTTCTTAAATTTTCACAAATTAGGTTTTCTAAACAAGCTTGATTTAGATCTATCCTCTGTCATTATCACAGTGTCCTAGCAGAATAAGATGGATTTTTTTGAAAAAGGAACATGCAGAGTAGGGGAAAGGGGAAGGAGAAAGGGAGTGAGCAAAACCACCAATAAGACTCGGAGAACACTGGAATTTGGGGATGGTAAATGATTAAGAGAGCTGTCTCTTTTGTAAATTCCCAGATTTAAGAATGTAATGTTAAGGGTCAAAGCAGAATCCTTCAAAGGGTACCCAAATGAGCCTGATTTTTTTTTTTTGCTCAAAACTTGATGTGAGGAGGCCTGTTATTACTTTGAGTATTTGGTTGTTGTTTTTTTTTTTTTTTTTAATACTTCTGAAACAAAAGAGAAGCTCCAGTTACGTTCTTGTTTGGGCATGTTATCGGCACTTTTCAGTGTTTGTCAGGTGCAGAAATAGAAATCTGGCCACTTTCTCCTGTGACTTTCACACTAACTCCTACCTAATCCAATTTAGAGCACATAAACAACTCAGATTTTCAGATATGCAACAGGATCTATCATTTCTCAAAGGATTGAGGGAGTCATGCAATGGAAGTTTGAAGCTTGAAAACTTTGTGGCCCCAAAATCAAGCTTCACTTGGGACTGATACTAAAGTTGAATCTAGTCTTTTAAAGTGAACACTGAGACTATTTTTCATGATAATAAATATACTTTTGAAAAAGGAACTGGTGGCTATTTGCTGTTGAGATGTATGCATAAATTTTTAACAAAGGAGTCGATTGTAACTTTTTATCAAATTATCTATCTCCGGACATTATGAGAAGATTTCAAATAAAAGTAGTCTAATTTACTGGCCAGACTGGATAAGTTCCAATTTGTTTTGAATATCTCTCTAGGCTCTCTATAAATAAGCAACATTGAAGGGGATTTAAAATTAGATTTTAAATTTAAATTTTAAAATTAAAATTAATATTAAAAATAAGACTATACTTAATACTACATCTAAATGGTTAAATGCCTGAAAGTACCATAGGAAGAAGTCAATCCGTAATGGGATTCATGACTAGTTACATTTTCCATTTAATCTACCAGTGAGGATGGACCATAAACCAAAGTTGAAAGATAATAATAATGATAAGTAAAGATAATGATAGCAAGCAGTTTCGTAGCTCTCTAAAATTTGCAAAGCACTTTGCTTACCTCATCTCATTTGTTTAGGTGGAAGATGGAAATACACACAGGTTTACATGTATCCATATCCATATCCATATGTATATATATATATATATATATATATATATATATGTATATACTTATATAACATAGACATACTCGCACACACACACAAAAGAGGGATAGTTGTATGTGGAGTAGACTTAGTTTCCTTTGGTGGTGTAGTAAGGGGATCTGCTTCTTCACACAGTCCCCACCACCATCCCTACAACCTCCCAGTCTCATGATAGCAGGAGTTGAGAGACAAGAGCAGAGGGGTGGAGTTTCTAGCAGAGGAATATATGAAGAAGGAACCACATGACTTGAGGGAAAGAAGCGACTGAAAGCAGAGATCCAATAGTGAAAAGTCTTAAAACAAAACAAGCCTCTAGGAGAGACAGAAGGACTTTCTGGACAATCTAATACAAGGAAAAGATCAACAATTGATAAGTGAAAGTTACCTTCTGTGCTAGGTGCTAGAGATGGAAGGATAAAATGGAAAAGTCACTGCCTGTATTCTACCTGAGAATACAATATATATGTAAGAACAATCAAATTTGTGGATGCATCTGTCTGGAGAGAAGGGGAGGTTTTTTTCAGGGACTCTTGGCCATACCCTGTCTATATAATCATCTATGCTTGATTCTTACCTTCTACTGGGCTGCAAGTTTCACGAAGGCAGGGACTCGGTTTTACCTAAACTTGAATTCTTTTTCATTGGAAGCAAATTGGCCATTCTAATTTTTCTTTGCTTCCCATCATCATCTCTGCCTAATTGTTAATCTACTCTGCTTTTCCAGTTACCTTGGTTTTACTTATCTATTAACATGTTAATAATATTCATAGAGGAAATAAAATGTTTCCCTTGTTTTCTTTGTTATCACCATTACTTAACATTCTGCCTTTGCAATTCTAGTTGCTTAATAATTTTTAAATTGATTTTTTGAGTTTAAATCTTTTTTTCAACGATCAAAAAAGGAAAATTACATTAAAAATTTAGGTGTTTAATGTCAGTTTGTTGTGCTGACAAAATGGTCATTTTCCTGCTTAAGGGAAAATCTATGATGGAATTTGTTGAAACATAAAAACCTGGTGATGTAGAAGCAAACCAATTTAGTTTAATCATCAGTCTATCTGCAAACATAATATAACAGGTCAGGCATTCAGCTTTCTTTGCAGAAATACATCTATCAATGAAGCAATATCTAATTTGAAAGAAAAATCAAATAATATTTCATTATTGCTAAGTTCATCTTATTAACTAACTTCACAATTAACTGAAATATTTATCTTCATTCAGGAAGTCATAAAGGAATCTAGGGGAATAGCAACTCATGTATAGGAAAACAGCATTTTCAAAATACTAAATAATTCATTGGTCAGTGATACAAATGTATATGTAAAGCATAACTAGGATTTTCATAAGGCAGAAAATCAGTCTCATTACATTACACTCACTGTGTATAAAAGGGAGTGGATCAAAGACAAAACAAAACACATTTGGGAAGGGAAGTAAATTAGAATATGAAGTAGAAAAGAGATGTGAGTGAAGGGGTGATGAAGTTGGGGAGAATGATGAAAGAAGGTCTTCAAAGCCTCAACCTTTCTCTTCCCTAGAAGTACAATTAGGTGTGCTTGACTTTGGATGAATAGCTGGCTTCAGGTGAAAATATATTATATATGATGGAATAGGGCCTTTCCATACTCTTGCCCTTGATGCATTGCCAATTACCTGGCAACATTAAATTGCCTGGCTTGTTTCAAGGCAGTAGTCTGACTCTTAGGGGGTGGAAGGCCTTTGACTAGTAGAGGAAAGCCCTGGTTTCTCTCACCCATGGAAGGGCCCTTAAAGCAATACTTGGCAAAAAGGTGAGATGGAGGAAAATATGTCTGCCAACCTTTCTTCTCCTGAGTGCCACTGCAACTGCAACTTCATTTCTCAGGTAGCAAAAGAAATAGAGGGGGCAGATGCCAAACAGCACATGTTCTTAAGAAGTCAGATCCAGGGGCAACCAGGTGGTGCAATGAATAGCATACCAGCCCTGGAGTCAGGAAGACCTGAGTTCAATTCCGACCTCAGACACTTGACACACTTACTAGTTATGTGACCTTGGGCAAGTCACTTAACCCCAACTGCCTTGCCTTCCCCCCTCAAAAAAAAAAGTCAGATCCAGTAAGAGCAAGTTTTACTGGGAGTCCATCAATTGGCTCTCCCTAATGAGGGGCATTTATTCACATCTATAGGTTAACAATAATCAAGGTGCATTATGATAACCAGTTGACCTGCAGAATCCTGATCTGCCCTCCTGAATCTGCAAAAAACAAACAAAAAAAAATGTGCATTCTTTCCAGCTGATTATATTGAATTCTAATGAGGGTTCCACATATGGTTTACATAATTACACAATTAATTGGAATATCACCCCATTCCTCTTTACATTCCCCGACCAGGCTGAATAATAGACAATTTCCTTTTATCCCAGTCAAGGCTGCAATTGCTGTGTCAGCATTGGATGAACGCTCCAGATTCTGTCTTCCATTTCTCTATTAAGGCATTTATATGCTTCTCATGAAAAGCCATAACAAAGAATGAAATATATTCCCTTTCCCTGATGATTAATGTGAACTTAACACAATCTGAGGTCTGCTTCCATCACTGCCACCTGGGACCTCTGGAGCTTGACAGTGAAAACATGCTACAGCTGTGCCACTGCTGTCAAAGTAGACCACTCTCCAGCAATTGTTTACATATTTTTGTGGCTCAAGGATCTTTAATGTTTCTCATGTTTTCTATTGGCTTTGTCATAAGAACCCAGAGAGATTATGGGTAAAGTTACCATTTTTTAAGTAAGGACAGTTATCTTAAGTAGTAGAAATACTGAATATTTACAAGTGGTGTACAAAATGTTATAGGCTCCCCCTGCCCTTCTATATTTTCCCTGCGGTCAATCAACAAACTTTTATGTGTAGGAAGTGTGCTAATTGTTGAAGACATACACACAAAGAAGGAAACAATCCTTACCCTCAAAGAACTTACATCATCTCAGGAGTTGGCATTCTCTCAGGCACCCCTTTCCTACACATACAATTTATTACAGAGGAAATCACGTTAAAATGAACAGAGGTACATCGTCCAAGGAAGAAACAAGTCACAAAAAAGCAACTTGAATAACATGGGGCCCCTTCTTTCTCCTCTTAATGATGTGGCAGTATGATAACTTTCAAAGTGGGAAATCCTTTGAATATCATGTAGTCCAACCTCCTACTTTTAAAAAATGAGGAAATTGAAGCACAGGACGGTAAAGTCAGTTGCCCAAGGTCACACAAGCTTTGTGTATTAGAGTCAGGATTCAAAGAGCTATGACTCAAAGTTTAGTTTTCTTTACATTGGATTATATAATCTATAAGACTAAGTTCTGTCCTCTGCCTGGTCTGACTATACCCAATATAACTGAATTCTTTGGTGGGTGCTTCATTTCCAGAAAGATGCTGAAAGTATCAAAAGGTGGTCAACTAGTTTTGGAGAGGGCCTTTGAAATCATGGCACATGAGGCTCAGTTGGAGAAACTTTATGTTTAGCTTAGGAAAGAGAAGAATTTGCAGGAGCATAATTGATGCCTTCAAATATTTGAAAGAATGCTTTGTGGAAGAAGGGGCAGTTAAATTTATTCCGCTTTTTCCCAAAAGGACAAGAGCAATAATTGGAACATGCAAAAAGATAAATTTAGAGCTCTCTGAAAGTGGAAGGGGCCTTCTGGAAGATAATTGATTCTCTCTCACTATTAGTTAGTCTTTAAGCAGAAGCTGCCTTACCACATATGAGTTATGGTGTAGAAGAGAATTAGGGTTTATGAGGTGTTAAGAAGGACAAACACCTCTGGTATGAGGGCTTTACCCTTTTCAAGGCTGCTCATTCAGCTTTGGGATTCACTTCTGACCCAACTATCACCTATAGCTCCAAGAAACAGTGACATGCACAGTGGCCACACACTGGTAAAACCATCTAGGTAGACAAGCTAAACCAAGTTGAAAGTAACTGAACCTGTCAGTGAGTTAGGGGGGTATCTCTCCCAAGTATGTGAAGACTTCCCCCAGTGGAAAGAGTGGATGAGAACCATTTGTTCTAAATGTCATGAAGAGCCTGAAGCAGGGTCTGTGGCGCTCTGGTCAGACATCAAAACTGTCAAGGTCATCCACTATATCCTGGGCCATTGCTGGTCTTTCCACTTTTTTCTTTCCACTGGAATTTGATGACACTGGAAGAATGAGGCTAATGACTTTGTGCAACTCTGCCTCATTTAGATCCAATTCACATGCAAGACATCACCCATGAAGTTATTGGTCCTCTTCAAAAACAAATGATGAACAAGAGAAAGAGAATGTTATTGTCAGATAGTTTCTGAGTTTGATTCCTATCCTGAATTTCTGATTTTCTGTTCTACTCTTCCCTCTCCTGTTTTAAATAGATAGCCAAGATGCCCTTTGGAAGCTTTTAATAGCTCTTTACAATGCTAAACAGTATAAAAAGTACTTAGTAGGCCAGGTTGGTCTTTGATAGCTCTAGTTTTTATATTCCTTTTATTGGCCACATCTCCACCCTGGCTTCTTGAAGTTCCCCGTTGTGGTACCTCCCATAGTCTGCTATAAATCTGAACACTGTGCTGGATTAAGCCTTCTTAAAAAAGTGCTTTCCACACATCAATTGACTGCAGCAAAAAAAAAAAAAAAGCATACCATATTTCTCCCAGGTTGATATCCGTACACTTTAGTCTGGCATTAAACACTATACACAATCTGATCTTTGTCTGCTTGACAATTTTCTCTCCCCTAATCCTCTTTAGGAACCTTCTTAGGAATCATCTGGTTAGGCTAAACAGGTCTACTTGTTATTCCCCGATCATACCATTAGCATTCCAACCTAATCATTTTTCCTTGTCCAATTCTCCCTTTCTTAAATGTCTTTCCTCTTTCCCTCTACTCATCTGAGCATTATCCTTCCTTCAATACCTGCCTTCAGTCCCAGCCTCTCTGTGATGTCTATCCTAATTGCCACAAACCACAGTGATCTCTCTTCTCTGAACTATTATAGCAGGGCTTATAGCTCTCACTTGGCATAAAGCCCTGATATCTTTTCATGTTATTAATATTAATCTCTTTGCACATACATCCTGTGTCTCCAGTTGTTTTGTAAGCTTCTATAAAAGCGGTTCTATTTCTTATATCTCATTGTAGTCCTCAGCCGTTTCTGAGAATACCTATTTCTCATGCTCCAGATACCAAAACTTACCTTTCTTGTGTTTTATTCAACTCAGGGTCCAACTTAATATTTTCCAGGGTAATAGCAAATTCTTTCAATAAATCGACAGTTCAAAGTAATAACAACTAAGGATAATTAATACAATCCTTCCTCCCAGAAGTATTTGCATTTTAAAAGAAGATTTCTGGAGATATAATGCGATAACTAAAAAGAATAAGTGGTATAAATTCTAGGCCAGTGAAGAAATTACATAGTCACACATTCATATACCCCATAACTGTGAAAGTGGGTGCTAACTCAATTCTATATTATTCTTCCTCTACCCTTACATGTTACTGAAGAGTGCAAAAAACATTCATAGAAGTATTCTGAGTTCACTACAAATTTATGTTATATAACCTCAGTTGGGCTCTCATTATAGCAAGACATTTTTTTCAGTTCTCCATAATTAATTCTCTATCCCACTCTATTGGCTATTCCAAGCTCTCTCTCCTCAAGTCTCTTATATACCCCTTCCCAGTCATCAGAAGCTCATAAATTCAGTACTGAAAGGGATCCTAATTGAAGGTCACTGAGACCAACTTCCTCATTTAACAGATGAGGAAACTGAGATAGGACAGATGGTAAGTGACCTGCCCAGAATCATATAGTGATACATGTCACATAGTTGTTTGAAGCAGGGTTTGAACTTAGGTTTTCCTGATTCTAAGAACAGCATAGTAGAATGCCTAACTGATGGGCATCCCGTCCTCTCTTCTAAATCTTAAACCCCTTCTTGACAACAGCACCAAAATGTTTTCCTTTTCTCTGATCCTTCTCTTAGCAAAGGTTGATTCTACTTCTACCAAAGCTGCCATCCTTTATGTAGTTTCCAGGAGATTTCCCCTCCAATTATTCCCACTCTTCAGTCTTCAGTTTCTCCTTATGTACTGGATCTTTGCCATTTGCCTACCAAACAATGAAGTCTTCTTCATCTAAACAAAAACAAAACAACAAACTTGATTAAATGCTACTATCCGCTTATATTATCATCCTACATCTCTCCTCCCTTTCCCAGCTAATAGTCTAGAAAGTTTACATTCATTGCCTCCAATTCTGCTGTCAATCTATTTTTGCATTGCTGTTTTCAATCAATCAATGAGCATTTTATTAAATGTCTACTATGTGTCAAGTTCTAGGAATACAAAGAAAACAAGGAAATAGTCCCTACCCTCTTTTACTTAATTAACTTCTTGAAATTTGACTTTCAAACTCATTTTCTCATTTGGAACTACTTTCTCTAAAGTTATTGATAATGTTGTAATACTCTTTAAAATTAGCTCATTTTTAGACTACAGGGGCAATTTAATGGCCCCCAGAGTTCTCTTTCCTTCTCTTTAACTCTAGGAAATTTAATTTAGATGAAAAGTTGTGAGTTAGTTGCAGCTGCTCAGAGTCCCAAGATGGGTTCTCTGCCTAGCCTTGCATTTACATCTATCTCTAGTAAATTCTTCTTTATCGCTGAGGTAAAATTCAGTTTACAGGAAACATTTGGGTAATGAAACAGTAGATTATATTGTAGTGTGTTCAAATGTGCAGACATCAGAAGGAGATGGAGGAAAAAACCAGTCCTCTTCAGACTTCCATCAGTCTGGATCTTCCCCTTCTATGATACCCTTAGAAACAGACCCTCTTTGATATCTCCCTTCTCTTCCCTAGTTCAATTCTTTTATTCCATGCTTGCCCCTCCCCCCATCCTCTCTCCCCTCCCCCCTGTCCCCCTCTGTCCCCCCTCTCTCTCCCTCTCTCCCCCTCTCTGCCTTCCCCCCTCTCCACCCTTCCCCTCTCCCCTCCTCTCCCCCCTCTGCCTCCCTCGCCCCCTCCTCTCTTCCCCTCTCCTCCCTTCCCCCTCTTCACCCTCTCTTCCTTCTCCCCCTCTGCCCCCTCTCGCCCTTCTCCCCCTCACACCTCCCCCACTCTCCCCCTCTCTCTCCCTTTTTCCCTCTCTCTCCTCTCCCTACCTCCCTCCATCCATCCCTCTCTCCCCCCTCCCCCACCACAGGAGGCAAACGGGGAGGGGTTTCGATTGTATCATTACACCATAGTTGCCCATCATTCTTTACTTTCCTGCACCATCTTCTCCTACATACTCTTTCCTTTCTGGGTTTTTACGACACTTCTCTCTCCTACAGATCTCCTTCTACTGGCTGAATGTTCCTTTATACTTTCCTTTGCAATATCACATCCATATTTCACACTCTAAATGTGAGTATTTCCAAGGCTGTTCCCTGGGCTTTCTTTTCTTTTCTCTCTTCACTTTCTCTACTGGTAAGTTCATAAGCTCTTATATGTTCAATCTGTGTTTCTATGCAGATGACTTCAGAATCTGTACATTCAGCCCAGCTCTTTTCTGCAGTTCAGTATATCACTGTCTATTGGACTTTTCAAACTAGAGGTACCCTGTATATCCCAAACAGAACCAATTGTGAAACTAGCTGACTGAAAGGATAATGGTGTCTTCAACAAAAGAATATCACCTAGGTTTGCTGAATTATCACCAGTTGTCTTGTCACTGTACCCAGATGACTCTGGAGGAGAAAGTGAGGCTGGTTTGCACAGCCCTCCCTCATTATAATCCAGTTCACTTACAAGTCATGGCATCATCTTCCTGATTTCATTATCCTCTTTGAGAATGAAGGACAAAGAACACATCACCTAGGTCTGCAACCTTGAAATCATCCTTGATTCCTAAACCTTCCTTACCCTTCATAATAAATTGCCAAATTTTATTGATTCTACATTTGTAGAATTCTTACATTTGTCCCCTTGTTCATTCACAAAGCTCCGACCTTTAGTTGAGATCTTTTTTTTAAATAAATTAATTCAATTTCTTGTTTACATCATTCATTTCCACGAGATTTTGAGTTACAAATTTTCTCCCCATCTTTCTCCTACCCACCACCTCAAAACAGCCATCCCACTGTATAACCCCGAGCCTAATCTACTCTCTCCTATGTCCTCACCCTCACCCCTCTGAATTTCCAGTAGGGCAGGATGGATCTCCCTACCCCAGTGCCTGTGTATCTTAATTCCCAGTTGCATGTAATTAATTAATTATATATATATTTAACATTTGATTATAGAACTTTAAATTCTAGATTCTTTCCCTTCTTCCCTTGTCACCCACCCCCGACTGGAAGGACAAGCAATTAAGTACAGGCTGTACATGTGTAATTACACAGAACATCTCCACAGTGGGCATATTGTGAGAGACTGATTATATGTCCCTCCTTCCTATCCCACCCCCCCTTGTTCTATTCTCTACCCTGTCCCTGTCCCTTTATAGAAGTGTATACTTCCAGCAATTGTCTCCCCCACCCTGCCCTCCCTTCTGTCATCCC
>CM053581.1:145040915-145120137 GCA_028627135.1 Pseudochirops cupreus | reverse complement strand
GCATTTGCTCCACTCTAATTCTGAAAGAATTATTCTCTTCAGAAAGCTTTTGAGATTCTTTTTCCATCTGGCAAATTTGACTTTTTAAGGCATTCTTCTCCTCATTGGCCTTTTGGGCCTCTTTTGCCATTTGAGTTAACCTATTTTTTAAGGTGTTATTTTCTTCAGTCAGGTTGTTGACTCTCTTTTCATGATTTTCTTGCATCATTCTCATTTCTCTTCCCAATTTTTCCTCTACTTCTCTTATTTCATTTTCAAAATCCTTCTTAAGCTGATCTGTGGCTTGTAGGAAGTCTTCACATTTCTTGGAAGCTTTTGGTGTGGGAGTTCTGACTGTGTTGTTTTCCTCCCATTCCATGCTTTAATCCTTTTTGTCCTCAAAGAAGGAATCTAAAGTTCGGTTGCTGTTCTTACTTTGCTTCCTTTGCCTGCTCATGTTGGCCAGTCAATTACTTGATTTTTTAGCTCTGTGGAACTCTGCTTCCAGAGGGGAAAGCTCTGTCCCAAATCCCTGGGGTTTTCGCAGCTGCTGGAGCTATTGGGAGGCTGCCATTTTTTTGCAGCCCCCACCAGCTTTGGCTTACTGAAAATGCACCCCAGGACCACCACCCAAGACCCCAATCCAGATCCAGGCCGCTCAACGCAAGAGTACTTAGCCTCTGAACAATTGCTTGCCCCACTGCACTCTGCAGGCCAGGAGCTCTGAAGCAGCCATGTGGAGGTGGCTGCAGGGCCGTGGCTTATGCTGCTTCCTTGCCCTGGAGGCAGTTCTGCCAGACTGCTTTTCTCCCCAAAATTTAGCTGAGTTCCACTGACCTTTCACTTATGACCTTGTTTCTTATGGCTTGATAATTCTGGAAACTGCTACAGCTGCCACTGATCCACTCTCCTGAAGGCTGCAGCTGCGGGTTGTCCTGGCCATCCCAGGGCCAAGCCATGGTTTCAGGCTGGGCTGATTTAGGCTCCCAGCATGCTGTGATTAGCCTTCCTGCCAAGCTGCCTTCAGTGGGAAATGTGTTTTGTGAGTTTTGGAGCCCTAAAATTTGTTTAGAGTCATATTTTGTGAGTATTTGAGATGGCTATGTGGGAGCTGTGGAACCTTGTTGCTTCTACACCACCATCTTTGCTCCACCCTACCTTTAGTTGAGATCTTTATCTTTCTCTTCTTGACTATCTTATTAGCCTCCTGATTGGTACCCTCATCTCAAGTCTCTTCCATCAACTCTATGTAGAGCTGGCAAAGTAAGATTTCTAAAGAACAGGTTTAGAAACATCTCCATTATGTGTAATATACTTCAGTGTGCTCATATTACCCCCAGAACCAAATATAATCTCCTTTTTTGGCATTTAAAGGCATTTTGCACATTACTATGCTTCATACACTCTTCAGTCCAACCAATCTGGCATTCTTACTATTGCCACTTTATAGAAAATCCCATTTCCCATTTCTTTGCTTTTATTGACCCTTTCATCCCACCCCATGCCTGGAATTCCTTCCTTCCTCACCTCTGCCTCTCAGAATTCCTAGTTTATTCGAAACTCAGCTCAAATGTCATTTCCTGCATAAGGCTTTTATTTGATCCCTTCACTGTGGGTGGACCCCCCAAAATCACTGTTTATTATGTTCATGTTTTGTATACTGTATATATACATGTATGCCTCATTGGAAGGCATGTTCCACTTATAAAATAAAAGCAACACTTTTAATTTTTGTCTTGTGTTCCCAGAACCCAGTGTACTACTGGTCGTGCTAGCAAAGAGTAGGCACATAATAAACACTTATTGCCTGCTTGATTGGGAAGGAAAGAAGGGGAAAATTGGGTGACTGACTAATTTACTGATTCATAGGATCACCCTCGGTAAGGGCCAATGCTTCCTCATATCTACCTGAAATAGATCAGACTGCAATTTAAGCTCAGCCATGAGTCTGAGCTGTGATGAAAGAGGTATATAGGCATTACTCATTCTTACAGAGGGCTAGGCGTTTTTTGTGGTAGCAAAATATTATAAATAGAATAGTTGTCCATCAGTTGGAGAATGACTAAACAACTTGTGATATATTAATGTAATGGAATGTCATTGTGCCATAAGAAACAACAAATACGAGGAATTCATAGAAAGACTTGTTTAAAGCAATAGAGTGAAGAAAGTAGACTCTTTATACAATAATTACAATAGTGTAAATGAAAACAACATCAAGAGACACCCACTTCTGATTCATTGTAATGACCAATCTTGGTTCCATAAAGCTAATGATGAAACATACCTTTTTTTTTTCCTATCAATAGATAGGTGGGCAGCTATGTATATGGAGTAGGCCATATTCTATCAGATGCAGTAACCACATCTCTATTTTGCTAAAATATTTTCATTTATTACAAAGGATGGCTTAAGGGCAAGAGAGGGAGTATATAAGGGTAAATGATTGTGGGGTGAAAACTGAAAGAGATAGGGGACAATATTTGAGATTTCATTAACACAAACAACTCCTAGGAGAAGATAATCCTTCTACCAATGTAAGCACTTTCTCTCTTACTCATCATAGAGAATTGCCTAGAACAGAAGTGTTAAACATGCCCATAAAACTTCCAAGTGTGGCCCCAACCAGATTAAAATGTAATTGGAAAACATTTAGTAAAATAAATAAAAATACAATGAAACATAGATAATATTACATTTTAAAACAACAAATATGTGACCCACAGGGATCCTTATGTATAGATTGGTGATTCCTGTTTCTATTAGTGCAGCGAGAGGTTAAAAAGTATTTTTCCAGGATCACACACCCAGGGTATGCCAGCAGCGGTATTTGAATTCAGATTTTCTTGGTTCTGAGGTCAGGTTTTTTATTCATTATATCACACTAAAAAGCACCATAAAATTTTTGGAGGGTTAAATTCCTAGGGAAAAAAAAAAGTAAATCTAAATGATAAAAATCAAACATGATTTTCCCAAATAAGTAATACTATATTTGGAAATTATGTGCCTGATGTCCAGCATTTACTTTTTCAATGTATGATGACAAAAAAGAAAAACAATTTTTAATTCACAGTATATATTATACCCATAAACTTTGTATGGAAATGAGCACTAACCTAACTCTAGACAAATCATTTGATACTACTGTAGTCTCATTTTCTTTCATTGTAAATGTAGATGTTGATGCTTCCCGTCCCACAAAGAACAAAAGAGATAATCATATAAAGAACCTGATAACTATACCACATTGTTTAGGCTAACACAGTAACAAAACACGTGGAATCTCACATGACACAGTATCATTGTATACTGTTCAAGTATTTTATTTGGCTTTATAACTCATTCATGATTTTTCCTATGACATATCAGAAGGTGAAGGAACATTTTCAGGGTCCCATAATTGAGAAGGTTTCTTTGGGTGTATTTCCAATATATCTTTGAAGAAACATTTGAAGAGAACTAGGGTCATTTCAGCTTTTTGAGAAATTGATCTAGGGATGCTCTCCAACCCACTGCTTATCCCTTAGGCCCCTTTACAAGTTGCAAATTATCACATAGCAAGTCTCTCTATCTTGTTCTTGGTCTTTTTTTGCTATGTTTGACACCAAAAGTCATTTCTTCAACTTGATTGGTTAATGAATCTCATTTGTCAGTATAAGAATACACACACACACACACACACACACACACACACACACACACACACACACCCCAATATTTGTAGGAATGAATGAACTGAAGTCAAATGTTTTCTGTCAAATTGTTAAAGTACCATTGAGTTATCTGTCTGCATGTAAAGCCAAGCACAAACAGCTTTCCAGAGGACTGCTGCTGTGAACAGCTTCAAGGTTCTGATTACACACTATAGTGAACTCTATATTTATTCAGTAACAAACTAAGACAAAACATTGACAGAAACCAGAGTACAGCATTCACAATGTTATAGCATAACAAGTTATCAATCACTAAAGTGGCCATGAAGTTTTCACCGAAGTGGCCACATAGTGTTAAGCAAAAGATATCATTCAGTAAGTCCTTAACTCAATTATCCTTAAGGAGCAAGCCTCCTTGAGGGACACAAAGTAGAAAGATCAAAGTTCTCCACCGCTAGATCACATTTTCTTAATCTCTCAGTCATAAAGTCTTCTCAAAGGTCAAAGTTCTCCACCCCTATGTGACATCATCTTAATCATGATCTTCTCAGTCAGCATCAAATACCCAAGAAGAGATCTTTTCATCTTGACTTGAGGCTGGCTCTCAGCTTCCATGGTTCCTCTTCCATGGTCCCATCTCCTGCCTGAATCTACCCAACTGTCACCTGGATTTAAAGGTAGGCAGGTCTCAGTTCCTTGTCTAGCTCCTTGTCTAATTCCTCGTGTGGTTCCCATTCCATATTGAAGCTCACAGCATCCAGTCCACCTCAAGTCCTTCATAGTTCCTGTTTATGGGAAGACAAAGCTTAACAGAGCCAAAGCAACATTCATACACATTGCTGGCACCATCATCAATTCACTATCTGCCTATGAAATCAACAGAGACCCACAAACAAGGTCCGAGAGGTCAACACAAATCATCAACATAGAAATCTACACAGACCCACAAACAAGGTCCAAGAGGTCAACACAAATCATCCTCTGAAACCCTCTGCCAGGACTTCTGTAAACATACAACCAGAAAATCCTCTTTCAGGACTTCTAGTAAGGGCCCAGGGCTTCTGTACAAAGTATCACAAACAAAAATCAGCACAGATAGAACAGACAAACATAGAGTGCCAAGATACCCCAAGTTTTCTCCTTCTCAACTCTGCCAATATAAGAGTCCTCTTCTCAGTTCTGCTGCCACAAGTTCTGTTCTCAGTTCTCTCTCTCAGATTGGGCTTCTCCTTATATATGGTCATTAGCTCCTCCCTGTTCCTCCCCTTCTTGTTGCATTAGCAACAAGGGGTTCACAAGTTCTGTTTCTTAACAAGGACTTGATATAATCATGGACAGAGCTTAAAAGAAGCTGAACTGAGGTGCTAAGTACTTCTTTTCTTGCCATTATACTCCATCAAGATATGCAACTTTTAAGCATATCTCTGGAAGCCAGCTCACAGATGACTGTGGAATGTTCAGTTAGAGACAAAATTCTGGTAACTCATATGATGTGAAGCAACCTCTAGGAAATCATGGATTCAAACTGAACAGATAAAATGTCATTATTTGGAGGAATAAGAAAAAAACACTAATCGCTGAAAAACGAAAATGGTAAATTGCTTGTTTCATGTTTTACTCAACAATCAATCAACATTAATTTATTAAATGCCTGTTGTGCTGTAGGCACTGTACTACACACCATGAACACAAAAGTAAAGGTGACAACATCCCATCTCTGTTCTCAAGGAACTTAAAACAAACATATGTTTTAAGTATATGCACAATACATTCAAAATCTATTCCAAGTGATTTAAGGAAGAAGATACTACCTGTTGAGACAACCAGAAAAGGCCTCATTTAAAAACTGACTATAGCTCAGCTTTGAAGGAAACTAGAAAAATACCACTGATTCTGATAGGACATGCAATTTTTAAAAAATGGTTCTTCATTTCTAAGATGCTAAACTTACTAGTATAAATTTAAAAGAAATATCTTTAGCTAGCTTTTGAATAGAAAAATTTGGAGCCAGGGTTGAAAACCATGTATTAGTTCTTTGGTTCAATTTGATTGCATATAATCATGGCTAGCCCCAGGGGGCAGTTGTCATTTGAAGAGTATCCTCCCAACATACAAGGTGTCAGCCTACTGCTGGAACTTCACAGCTAATATTAGTCAGTTTCTTGGATCACTGAAGGCTATCATGATAGTAGAGATACACTGTATGAATGAGACAAGAATTATATCAACCTGTTATAAACCACTGACTCAGTGCAAATTGGTATAATAGATTAGCATTCAATAGCTGCACTTTGAATTTGGGTAAGAGAAAAAAGAAGTAAGAACTAAATAGGAAAGATGGAAAGGGGAACTTCCTGTGAAGACAAATCTGGGTCAACAAAGTGGAAGGCCCAGATTTTCCCCACTTTATAATCTTCAGAGATATAATAACATAATGTAAAAGTTAAAGTTACTTGAAAGATTATTAAATCCATGTGGTCTTTGTGTAAAATTTACCACCTAAAATTATGTGGCAGATTTACACTACTTAAAGCAATATTGTAGAACTGCTAATGATGACAAATCTCAGAAATATCTAGAACTATCTCAGCAATGTATTAATAGTCTTTTGCTCAATTGTTGTGGTTTTCATTGTTATTATAGACACATAGGAAAGCATTCAGACACTACTTGACAATTGAGGATATGTTGTCCTAACCCCCCAAAATAAAGACAGTCAAATCAAGGCTGATGATTAAGATGAATATCTAAGAAGGAGAAGAGTAGAAAGCTGAATGTGGATTTCACACAAATTTCAATTGAAAGGTCTGGGAGTGGGTGCTTAGGGGTGTTTAAATGCAAGTGGCCTAGATAAGAATAAAAAAGTCATTGCTGAGGCAGAGATCCAAAGGATCATAGATTTCCAGCTGGAAGGGACTCTAGAGGACATGACCATGGCCTTCCCATTTTACAGATGAAGAAACTAAATCTTAGAGATTGCCTCATCTAGGGTCACAAAGGAAGTAAGAATCAGCTCAAAAATTTGAATCTAAGTCATGCAGTCTCCCAATGGAAAGTCAATACCAGAGCAGACATAAGGTGTGTTGGGAGAGTTGACCATCTGATTCAACTTGTTTCATCACTGCTTCTACATTACACATTAGCTACTTGATACTCTATTTTTACTCTGTTCTAATGTGTTGCTTTGATAAGTAACCATAACCATTAAGACCTTGGGTTCAGATACCTATGATCAGTATTTGTGCTTTCCAGATTTAAATGAAGAATTAATAAATTTAGATTTCTCTTGGGAAGGGAACCTCTGCTTCATAACAAAGCTTGCCAGGAAACTATTGATAAGCTCATTTTTTGCTTGGTTCAACTAAAATGCTGGTTGGACCCCAATTGATGAAAATCCAGTTGTATAAAGGGGAAAAAATCAAGCAGCAATGATTTCCTATAGAAAATTATTCATCTTAGTAAGCAGCAATAATTATATGCAAGTTATATTTTCCAAATAAATTATATGATTATATAAGGTGAAGGGTACCTGTATAACTAAGAAACACCCCATCAACATGAAATGGAGAGTGTATCAAACATGCCATTAAGCAGTTAAATATGGTCTAAGCCATTTGATTATGTTTACCACAAGTCCAAGTGAAGAAGCCAAGTAATAGGGGAAAAATATGCTATTTTTCCAGGAAGACTGATTGCTATATTAAACTCTTTTGAGAAAAGTTTTAACACGTTATTTGTGGCTTGGCAAAATAATCCTTTGAAGCCTTTTCATGTAAGACTCCAGTCAAAATCATTTTAGGTGATTCCCTGAAGGAAGCAACAAAAACATGTTGCAGAAACTGAAAAGTTGGGGCTACACCTCTCCAAAGCTTACATAAGGCAAACAACTGATGGTTGCTGATTCACATCTTACATTTTTCACTACCATACTCATTTGAAGTGTGATCTTGGGCAAATCACTTAACCTCTCTAGACTTCCTGTATAAAAGCTAAATGAATTCAGCAAACACTTACTGGATGCTGACTGTGTGTAAGAAAGGAAGCATAGAGTAATAAATAGAAAATCAGCCTCAGAATCATAGATTCTGGGTTCAAGCACTTTGGAAGCTTATTGGTTGGATGAGCCTGAGTGAGTCTTGATCTATTAGTGTTCCTGTCAATTCTTTATATAACTATAAACTATAAGGTTTTGTTGGTATGGGGAAATTCTGCAAGCAAATTTTTTATTCCTACAAAATCTCAGGTAGGCATGGAAATAAAATGTATAAGAGACTGTTCCAAAGATTTGACCAATGTCAGATCTCCTTCCTAGGTCTCAAGTTCTATTAATTCTATGTCGTTATGAATACCCACTTTATTTCCCCTTGTACAATGGTAGCTAATTATTAGACCATATGATAGATATCTGGTCTCGACCTGGGACATTCATTGTGGGGAAATCCTTATGCAGAAATTCCTTCTCCTAATGCAGATCTGAGTATTTATCTTATGAGTATTTAACTTGTGGTATTACAGAGTTGTTTGGGCCACTGAAAGGTTAATTTTTTTTTTTTTGGTTCACTGGCCCATAGGTTAGTGGCACACACATGTTAAGGGCATGATATGAGCCTATATCTCTCTTATTCCAACACTAGTCCTCTAATCATTATACAAACCTGCCTCTCGGAATAAATATAATATACATTATATTTGCATATTCATGCACATATACATGTTTAAGTATATATAGCCTTACCATGACAGCTTAATGTCATTTGTGACAAGACCCAAAGGATACACTCTGCCACCAGTTTCCCAGTAGAATCATCAGAAAATATGATTAATTTAATTATAATGAATATAAAGTAATATATTAATAAATATGATGTTATATAATTGTACATATAATAATATGTAATATAACATATTAATATGTATAATAAGAATAATAATTTAAGATTTCAGTCTTGGAATTAGCACCATTGATGATTTTATGTAATCTGAATGAAAGGTTGACCCTCTTTTAATGAAAGCCATAGAAAGTGGTTAGCAACTAAATTTTGACACATCTTTTTCATTGAATATTTAAGGCCTTTTATTTTCAAAAGAATGAAAGCTCTTTTAGAAAAATGTATATACTCTTGAGGGCAAGGACACTTGTGTTTTTCTCTTTATGCCCCTAGCACCTAGAGTAGTGTCTTGAACAAAGCAGATGCTTAATGAATTCATGTTTAATTGAAATTTTCTGGACCACAGTTTCCTCACAATGAGATATTAGAATGAAACTCAAATCCCGTCTTAATCACTTACTATCTGTGTGACCCTGGGCAAGTCAATTCATGTCTTTCAATCTATGTTTTCTCTTCTATAAAATTAGGGGATTGGAATAGATGGTTCCTAAGGTCAGGATGGCCTCCAGATCAAAATCTCTGACCCAGTGATTCATAAAACCTTCTTTAATCATAACAGGCAATTCTGTAAATAATTATATATTCTTGTATTTTTTTGTAAATCATATTTAAATATTAAAAGGGAGACTTGTGAGTTCTCTGCTGCTATCCTTTTTTCCTTTCTTTTTAAGGAATTTAGCCATCAATTTGAAGGACCAAACTCTTAACATGGTCTGACAGAAAAGTTTTACATATACATATATCCACACATAAATATGCACATATATGTATAAACATGTGTGCATGTGCATACACGTGTGTGAATATACAAGTGTAAGTGTGTATGTATCTATAATGTTTTAGATATCTACAGCGATTTTTATGTTTTATGACTATTGGAAATAAAAATACCACTTAGACAACTAATGTTCAAGGGCCTTGAATTCATGTCATATGAGGATCGGTTGAAAGAACTGACATGTTTAGCTTAGCAAAGAAAAGACAGGGTGTGTGAGGCAACAGGTATATGATAACTGTCTTCAAGTATTTGAAAGGAAATGATGTAGACAAGAGATTTTCCTTGTTCTGCTTGCCTCCAGAGAGTAGAACTAGGAACAATGGGCAGAGGTTGCAAAGACTTCAATTTAGGCTTAATGTCAGAAAAAAAAAATCCTAAAAGTTAGAGCTGTCCAAAAGCAGCTGCCTTAAGAGAAAGGGCGTGGATGCTCCCTTTTTTTAGGTCTTTGAGCAACTACAGAGTAACTAGCTATTTGGTGTGTTACAGTAGACATTCCTTGCATGTATGGCTTGGACTGGATGATTGCTGAGATTCCTTCCAATTCTAAAATTCCATAATTCTGTGATCAGGTTTTTAAGCCTCTAATGATGACTCATGGAGACAGATGCATGTGATCAGGACTTAAAAGAAGTTAGAAACCAAGGAACTCTAAGAAATAATCTGAAAAACAAGAGAAACATTGAAATTTTATTTCTAAAAAAAAAAAAAAGAAATTTGACTTCTAAAAATACTACTTTAGGAGAGTAGTATGTTGTATTAGGAAGGTCAAGGTATCTGACATGAAAAGATATAGACTTGAATCCAGACCTCTGCTTGCACCTCATGTGACTTTGGACAAGCTGTTTCTTAGAGAGCTTCTCTTCCTCATCTATAAAATGAAGGATTTGGGTTAGGCTTCCTTAATCTTGTCATCTTAATCCAGATAACCATTTTCTATCACAGTTTGAAAAGTTACTTGTGCCACAGTGGATAGAGTGATGGGCCTGGAGTCAGGAAGACTCTTCTTTATGAGTTCAAATCTAGCTTCAGACACTTATTACTAGCTGTATGACCCTGGGCAAGTCACTGAACTCTGTTTGCCTCAGTTTTCTCATCTGTAAAATAAGTTGGAAAAGGAAATGATCGACCATTCCAATACCCTCACCAAGAAAACCCCAAGTGGGGCCAGAAAGAATCAGATATGACTGAACAGCAACAACAATGGCAGAGGGTGAATGATTCATTCTTCTGTGAATTATGTCAGCAAATACTTAATGTGCAATTGCTTTGTGCCTGGCACTGTGTAAGTGGGTAGAACAGGACTATATATGTGATTCTCTATCTTTGAGGAGTTTTTAATCTCATTGGGTAATTTATAAGATTGCCTGTGAGTAAGTACTAAAATATAAGAGACAGTATGGTGCAGGAGAAACTCTGGTTCTAGAATCCCAAGTCCTGAGTTTCAATCCTATCTCCACCACCTTGACCTTGGGCAAATCGTTTAATTTTCTTGGGCTTCAGTTTTAGCATTAATAAATCGAGAGCATTGGTTTAGATGTCTTTTGAGGTGTCTCTAAATTGATGATCAATCAATAAACATATATTTCACACCTACTATGTGCTAGGCTCTAAGGACAAAAAGATAAAAATGAAACAAATAGTCCCTGCCCTGAAGGAGTCTATGCTCAGGGGTGAAAGCATGAACATAAGTATATTCAAAATAAACAAATTCAAAAAAAGGAGAAGGGACAGTGGGGCAGAGAATGGGAGGAAGGTACTAGGAACTGGGAGGAAAAAGAAAGATTTCTTGTAGAAATTGTCAGTTGAATAAAGTATGAAGGAAACAAAGAATTCTAAGAGGTACAGGTGAGGCAAGAGTGCATTCTAAGCAAGAGAGTCAGCCAGCATACAAAGGCAAGGAAATAGATGGGATGTTATTGAGGAACCCCAGGGCCATCTTGGTTGTAATATTGCATACAGAAAGGAAAATGATATAGAGCTTAATTTAGTGCCTAGCACATTGTAGGCACTCTATAAATGCAACCTATCATCATCATCATCATTATTATCGGTAGTAGTACATATTTGTTGAAATAATTCAAATAATAATTTATTTCTCCTTTGTCCCATATACACACTTTGAAAAGGTTGTTTGGTTTTCTGCAAAGTTAGGAGGAGGAGGAGGAGGTGGAGGAGAAGGAGGAGGAGGAGGAGGAGGAGGAGGAGGAGTAATGGTTGTTGTGGTTGTTGTAGTACGCTGCAGAGACAAGCTATGCTAGCCGGTGACCAGCAGTGACCAAAGACCTAGAAAAACACTATCCAAGAGTAACCCCATGCAATCAACATGAATCTTCAATGGAAAAGACTACATACCACAAAAACTCACATGTCCAGCACAGACTCTCCATCCTTCAGAGGGTACATAACATGAGATTAACTTAGAGTGGTGCCAGTAGGAGCAATGTGATAATATAACCAGAAGGAATTGATGGTCTGAAGCCCAGATAAGTAGCTCAGTAGATAGAGCACTGGGCTTGCAGTCAGAAAGACATGAGTTCGAAACTGGCCAAAGATATTTCCTAGCTGTATGACCCTGGGTAAGTCATTTAATGTCTGTTTACCCTACTCTCCTCATCTGTAAAATGAGGAAAGTAATAGCATCTACCCCCCAGGGTTGTTGTAAGGATCACATAAAATAATAATTGTAAAATGCTTCGAATATTTCTGACACATAGTAAGCATAAATCTTACTATTGTCATTATTACTATTGTGTGACTTAACTCAAACGTTAAGTGACTTGCCTGAGGTCACACAGAGAGTAAGAAGCAGAGTGGAACAGTGTACAGAGCAGCCTCAGACACTTATTAGCTGTGTGACCCTGGACAAGTCACTTGATCCTGTTTACCTCAGTTTCTTCATCTATAAAATTGAGCTGGAGAAGAAAATGGCAACCCACTCTAATATCTTTACGAATTAAACCAAAAGGGGTGACAAAGATTCAGAACCAAATCTGAAACTGAACAACAACCTCTGACTTCTAATCCAGCATTCCTTCCACTAAGCACATAAGTTTAACCTGCACATATGAACTCTGGCCGTAAGTATATTCCCAACAAATGTTCTCCTCTATACCTCGACTTTGGCTATGTGTGTGCTCCTCCTTACCTACATTTATTCTGTTCCCCCCCCCTTTTTTTTTTACTATATTCCATTAAATGCCTTTGTTTTTAATTAACTATGTCCTCTGGTTGATTGAAGAAATTTAAAACATTGATTCAAGTTTGTGAGCTGTGCCTTTTGAGTAGATGAGTTGGGGCTAGCATGTGTGGATACTGATGCCAGTTGAATGGTACCTCCAGGTTCTTTATTACACTGGCATTTTATCTCCTTCTCTGTTCTTCTACATCATTAGCTCCCTGGAACAATGATTTACTATGCTTCATCAGTGGTAGTCTGAAAACAAATTATTTTTCAAAGGAGAACCTTCTGCTCTCAGGAAGTAGCTTCTTCATTAAAGGTTAACGACTAGATTACCAAGGTTGGGAAAATTTAGGAAGTACTTTAAGCCTTAACCATCTCACAACTGAAAAAAAT
Source organism: Pseudochirops cupreus (assembly GCA_028627135.1). Taxonomy (NCBI): domain Eukaryota; kingdom Metazoa; phylum Chordata; class Mammalia; order Diprotodontia; family Pseudocheiridae; genus Pseudochirops; species Pseudochirops cupreus. Next base: position 145,107,264 of record CM053581.1, on the reverse strand, counting down.
GAAGGCCAGACTACCATCAAAATAGCTTCATATACCAGGCCTTCTGTTAAAAGCCAAAGTAAAGTGGATTATTGAGGTAATTACCTAGATACTTCAGGCCAAGAAATCTTTCCCTCAGAGTTTTCCGGCAATTCAAGGTCCTGTTTTACTTTGGTCAAGAAAGCCTATCCATTGCAAGATGGGATCAGAAATTAACTAGAAAACACCATGTAAGAGATCTATGGATAGTAATGTACTAGTAAATATTTAACAGTCAGCATCCTAGGGGGCAGAAAAAGTTTCACAGCACACACTTTTAAATTTAATCATTTAATTTAACATTTTCACCATCACTTTCTTAAATGTAGAAAAATCGAGAAGGCAAGTCCTGATTTGTAGTGTTTGCTAATGCCTAAAGTATAAATGCTTACATTGAAAATTTAACAATCAGCTTTCCCAGCCAGTTGGCATTGGCTCCAAACCTAGACTGTGGACCACGGTAAGGATTTAATTTTCACCACAAATCATAAATCAATTCAAAGGACTTCAGAAAGGGACTATGAAGTTACAACCATGCACTCTGACCTCCTTACAATGACAAACAGAGCATATTGGCCTTGGTTAATGACACCCCACCTTCCCAAGGAGATTCTTACTACAGTTCAATGAATTTTCTTGAAGGAAAAGTACCTTTAATATTTTATGTCTTTGGACACCTGACATACAAAATAAACAAATCATTTCACCTCTGCAGAACTAGGCTGCCTAGAGAAAAGCCTGGACTCTTTTTGCAAATAGAAAAAGTCATTACATATGGAGCTCTTTACGCTCATCTGGCCTACAGGATATTATGCTCTCTACTGATCAAGTAACAATAGTCTGACAAGGTGAATTTCCTTAGGGGGCAGAGTGAACGAGAAAGTCCCCTTTAGAAGTTTGCCTAGAAATGTTTATGTGCCTAAGAACCCAATGCAAATTTGTTTCCAGTAGCCTGAGGAGGGATACTGGAGTTTTTGTTTCTGAAACAAAATTTTCTGATGAAAATCAGGAGTGAGTTCATCTCTTTTTATAGGATCATTTGGTGAGCCTTTCCAAAATGATCTAATCTTGCCCTGGAAAATAAAATAAAAGGAGTTCACTGCTTATTACGAATGAGTTCACTAGCCCCACTCCACAGCCATCAAAACTGACGTCCTCACTGAAGACTATAGACTGCTACTGTCCAGCTGTGTACAGGAAACTCCCTGTGACTTCAGTGGGACTTCCCTGTGCAGTACAGAAGCAGGGTTCCATCCAAAGCTTTAATATTTTAAGTATGTCTTCGTTTCCATTACGAATCCCCATTTCCAAGTCAGTACGATCTAATTTCCCAAATTGAGACCAGGTTCAAACCCAGTAACTCCAGCATGGTCCCAGAATAAATTCCTTATTGATGATTTTTTAAAATGTATCGTGCTGCCATCAAATTTGCATAGATGGGTGAACGTAGAACTTAGAACAGTTCCTAATTTCCCTATCTGCAGCACCACAACACAAACCCTGTTTTTTAAGGAAAAAAATCATTAGCCATCTGATAAAATTAATTAATCCTGATATCCAAGGAAAACAACTGAAAAAAAATTGACACTATTACAGCTGACCACTGTGTTTAAATTCCTTCAATTACTCAAAGATATTTTCCAGACATTTTATAGATCTTCTTCCCCTAAAAAGTCCTCCTCCCATGCCTTACTTTGGTATGTGTCTAACCTTGGATTCTCTAAAGCTAAATAAGTGTGGCACATGTTTTTGCAGTTCCTACCAAACTAGAGACACTGTGATCTCCTGTGATGTGAGGCCTAAACTGAATTGATCCAGAGGGGTTTATCAAGAGAAAGATGGCTACAGTGACTCATAAAAAACATCTGTTAAGGTGTAAAGGAATTGAGATCTGTAATAATGGACACTGATAAAAATCAATGATTGTTTAAAGAATTTGAAGTCTTATACAACCTATCCTATGATGCTATCAAATGAAAACCCCAAATAGGGTTATGAATAGTTAGTTGAACATAACTGAAAAATGACTGAACGGACTGAAGAAAAAAAACCCACAAAACATTTTATCTAAGAAATAGGGAATATCACAAGGAGTGATGGGATATATATAAAAAGTAGAAAATGAGTGTGTTGTCAAATCTCTGTGAAATGTTCATAAACATAAAGCTAGCTCTTGTAGAAAGATAGGTGATATAAAGCAAAGAGAAGATTTAATCTTTCACCTCAAGGATTTTACAATCAAATAGTATACAGAATCTACCTTTCCATCTCCTCTGCTATTCCCCTAATGCATGCAGTTGTCTTCTTTAAAACATAATAAAATGTGGACTCATTTAAAAATGCACACACACACACACACACACATATGTGTGTATATGCACAATACACCCATGCAAACATATATGCAGACAATAAATGAATACACACATGTATATATGCATACATAGATAGTGTATGTAGACATGCATGTACATAGCCTAACAGTCATCACTGTATTAATCTCTGCTATAGTTCACAGCTGGGTTGGTTAAGGACCAATTGGCTTAGAATATCAGACTAACAATGCAGTTTATTATCTCTTGCTAATGACTAACTAGGGAAAATATGAGTTCTGTGTTGAAAGAGTCTTTTCCTCACTTCTTTCCATTCTAAGTATATTTCAGCACTAAATTTGAGCAACGATTGTTTGAAGAGCCAAAATGATCCTAGGTATTGGTTTTCAATTTTGAAATATGCTTTGTTCTTGAAAGGTCTTTAAATATTACTTGTGGCTGGCCTACCTCTAAGTTTTCATATTAAGACTTTGTTTCCTTATTAAAGAAGGTATAGCATAGGTCCTGGCTTTTAGTTCTGAATATCTTTCCCTGTCTAAGTTCAGAGCATCCTATGATTTAGGGCTGGAAAGTGCCATAGGGGTCACAGTGCAATCTCATTTCACAGAGAAGGAAAATAAGGCTTTGATTAGTGAACTGACTTTTTCCAAAGTAAGCAGCAGAGTCTAGAACTATTAACTGTTACAGTAACAAAGATTGGGTAACTTTAGGATAGTAGTAGACCTCAGTTCTTCTATAAAGTGTTGGGTTGGAGTAGATGATCTTAAATGGTCTTTCCAGTTCTAGGATTCTATGGAAGGGACCATCCTGCACTCACATCCCAACTTTCATCCTTCTTCTAAGACTTAAGCAATTTAATTCAACAGCCGTGTTATAAGTGTTTACATTGTACCAGGCACCATGCTAATTGTTTGTTGTAGAAAGACAGAAAATGAAACAGTTCCTGCTCTTCAGGAGCTTACACTCTACCATTCTAATTGGAGGATCTAGTATGTTGAGTAAATGTCAGCTATTTGCAAAATGACTATAGCAATCATGGCAATTACAGGCCATTTTGTCCATTTTTGTAAATAATGATTATAATTGGCACAAACGTGATTAGGGAATTCACAAAGCTGAGCAATTCATAAATATGAACATGTTTTCTCTTGGCTTGGCATTTTATGAAATAATAGTTTGAGAATGAGAAATTTATTTTCCTTTTTCTCCTTTAAAACACAGGTTAAAACTCCCCTGGTCCTGTGATGTTTCCTGATTAACCTTACTTTTCTTGTTCATAACTTCACTCTCATCACTCCTTGTGATGATATCCCCTATTTCTTAGATAAACTATTTTGTGGGTTTTTTTTGTTTTTGGTCCTTTCAGTCAGTCCAGCCATATTTTTTAGTTATGTTCAACTAACTTTCCATGACCCCATCTGGGATTTTCATGGTAAAGCTACTGAGTGGTTTGCCATTTCTTTCACCAGCTCTTTTACAGATGAGGAAACTGAGGCAAGCAGGGTTAAGTGACTTCCCCATGATCACATAGCTAGTTAAGTGTCTGAGGTCAGATTTGAACTCACATAGAGGAGTTTTCCTGACTCTAGGCCCAGCACTCTTTCCACTGTGCCACCTATAGGAATTCATTATAAGTATCCCATGTTAACTGTACAGGTGTCAGGATTGTCTTATTCACCTGTATGGTCTAAAATTTAATGAAATCAGCTATCGTTGTTCCTGTTAGTTATGTGTCAGTCTATTCCCTTATGGCTCCACTTGCCATCCCTGTAACTTTCAAAATCAGTATATCCCTTGCTGGCCACATTCAACATTTAATGAATGTCTGTTCATTCATTCATTGCCTATTTCTGAACACTGGTATATTGAATACTCTGATGGAAAAAAAAGATATATATATATTTCCAATTCCTTAGAAATTAAAAAAAAAGATTTATTTCAGTTAGGACCAACAAGTTTACTACACCAGTTTCTATACATATATAGAGTCATGTGTAAGAGAAAAGAGGCATCCTAGTTCAGTATAAAATGTACTAAAAGAGAAGACTTGTGTTTGTATCCTAGTTTTGCTACTTACTGCCTATATAAACTTGAGCACACACTTTAACCTATGTAAGGCACAATTTCCTCATCTGAAAAATGAAAATACAGGGCTGGATGAATTCTAAGGCCCTTTTCAGTTCCAAATCTGTGCTCCTTTGATTCAGCTGCAAGTAAAATCAATAATTAAACAGATGTTTGTTGATTTGATATCAAAATTTGGAAACCTCAGAGTATCTGACATAGTGTTTTTGGATAGTGTTGTGGTCTTAAGATTAGATTTTTAATAGACCTAAAGAGCCATCCACATGACCTATCCATGGAGGAGAGCATCCATTTCTTTTTTCTGTCAATTCTGTTTTACCAGATCATAATTATAATGTGGAGTGTTTTTAGCCAAACATTCCATATGCTCAGCAGCATGAGGAGGAAATATACTGATAAGCTTAGGGTATTGTGCCATTTTTCCAATGTTTAGATTTAGTATTTTATACATAAATTCCTCGAATCAGAGGTTGGGTAGACGATAGGAAGACTTGAGTAGCAAGTGGAAGTTGCCAGGTCCTGAATGGCTATTCTATTCCTTCAAAGATCAGGCCTGTGACCTTGAGTTTCCTACCTGAGCATCTTCACAGAAGAGTATTTAGTTCTTTAATGAAGAAAAGGCGATGTTCTTTTTCTCTCTTTTTAACTTTTGGACAATGAGAATTTACCTAAGTCCTTATGGAGAATGAATCATAGGTCTTCCTGGATTTGATGCAAACCACCAAAGGGCTAACAAATAGTCAACTAATTACCATTATGATCCTTAATCTACATTTTAACTCTAAAAAGAAACTGGGAGGGGGGTGGTGTGAGAAGATTGATTTAACTGAATGCTTCAGTGACTTCTTTATTCTGCAGCTTTTTGAAGGAGTCATTGTGTGTGCTCAGTGTCCATAGTCTGCTTGAGTAATGCTACATGTCTTGATTCCTTTGTGAGTTTGCCACAGTAGAAAAATAATACCTAAGAAAGCCATGACATTTTCTGGATGAATGTCTTCCTGTATATCTTGATATGATCATTAGGAATACATCGGTAAATAACTTCCATCAGATAGTTGTGCTATTAATTTCTCTTTTATTTACTGGCATTTGTCCATGAGACTTTGGAAGATGAAACTGGGAGAGAATATAGATAAAGAAATGTAGAATACCTCAGGTTTCACTTGGCAAAGCAATTTGTGTCTCCTCATTTTTTAACAGGTGATTCCCCTTTGATGACTTCGCTTAGAACACCTATTTTCATGTGTTTCCCATGACTATGAAGTGACTCATGACCACTGGGATGATACCATTGGCACCAGGTGGTCAAATTCTTAAATAAGGACAGGTTAAGAAGGTTTAAGTTACATGTTTCCAGAGAGAAGGAATAGCTGGAGGGTTTAGCACCTGAGGAAAGCAAGGATGGGTTGATTACAGATCTGCCATCCTTGCTGATTCACAAAGAAGCAATCAGAAATAATCTTTTGATAGGTGCTTTGAGGTGTTTAAAGGGTCACCTGGTGCTTGCCTAGAGTAAGAAGGTCCCCTCACCCACCTACCCAATAAAGCTAGAGGTCATTCTTTCCCTTTACTCCAAACTGACAGCAAGACTTAAAACTTGTTATTAGATTTATTTATGGAGTGAGATCACCAACTTCCACCAGGTCAGTGGCTGACAGAAGCCCCAGGTGTCCAGCTGCAGGCAAGGGTGTAGTCAAACAGCTGAACTGAAACTTGAACAGGCCACACACATCATTAAGCTAAGACTTAGGGTCTGTGAGATTTCCATAATGACCACCATACCCTCTGGGACCCAAATAATTTGGAACAGAATAGGTGGTAGTTCAGGTCAATGGCAAGCAGTGAGATCATTTGACAAAGATCCCTCTGAGGGTGCTGTTGATATTTCAACATTCAACGGACATGTGTTAAAGGCAATGAAAGATGCTATCAGTAGTTGGCAGATTTTTCTATTTCAACCTGGATGATCTATAAGGTCACTTTCAGCTCCCAAGTGCTATGATTCTACGATTTTTAAGGAATAACTATCAATCCTCTATTCAATAAAGTCTAGCGACTCCTTATAGCCTCTAGAATAAAATCCAAACTTCTCTAGTTAAGTTTCTAAAGCAACACAACCTGAGCATAGCCATCTTTCCAAGATGATTTTGCATTACTCATGCATTGTGATCCAGCCAATATGGCTTTCTCTGTTCTTCACACACAACACTCCATCTCTCAAGTCTGTGTCATCATACTGGCCATTCCCCAACTTGGAGTGCACTCTCCCTCATCTCCACATCATTATAATTCTTCTTTTTGAAGTAATACCTTCTACATGAAGCCTGTCCTGATTTCTTCAAATTCTAGTGCCCACCCTACCAAGTATCTAATATTTATTGATGTTTACAATGTTATATAGTAGACATCACTATGTACTTAAAAGTCTGAAAGAATATTAATTTATTGATTTTAAATTTTTCCACAAATATTTTACTAGGTCTCTTGTTATAAGTGGGGAAGACATTTAAAAAGAGATAATACTGAGCTTTCCCAAGATAGAAAGGTATACAGGATTTGGCAAACACACTCCAGTTCAACCAATCAGGACAGACAGGGGAGTGCTGGAGCCAGCTCCAGGTCCAGAGATTCAATTGTTAAATTTTCAGGGTGATCATTTATTCCTCACAAATTGGCAAACACTACAAAATAAGGGCTTGGTTTGTTGTCTTGTTGATAGTCTAGAAGTAAGAAAGTGATGGAGAGAATGTTAGTAATGAAAATTAAACTTAAAAGTAAGTGATGTACACATGTTCCCCAGAGAACTGGTTGTTAAATATATATCAACACAACCCTGAGAAGAATAAATGTTAAACTGGGTGGGGGAAGTTTAATTAAGTTGTAGAATCAACCAGAGGTATAAACTGGGCTTTACAAGTTCTTAATCAATTTGGGAAAAGGAAGTACTTGGATCCTTGAATGAAATAATATAACATGATACAGGAAATGTCTTCTGCTTGGTTGGAGAGAATGAGTTGTGACCTTTGGGGCTTTAGATATTATCTAAATATTTAAATAGCAAGCCAGTTTGTAGTCCATTATTTCATCCTAACAGTATTAGAATCTAAGATACTGAGAATTACTCAAAGAAAGCAGAAGTCACTCTTTTCCTACCATCCCAAAGTCAAAAGATGACCTTGGGAAATTTGACAGGTGAGAAGATATGGGCTTCCCACTAGCATTATTAGTAGTATCCCCAGAATAACAGATTGTGATTATAGCATCTGGATCAAGAGCTAAGGAAACAATAGACAAAGAGAGGACAGGTAAGTTCAGGACTCTACAAGAGCATTGACTGATGGAGACCACAGAGGCCTATAAATACACTGAAGAAGGAACTTCATGAGGAGGCCACAAGGGAGAAAAGGAATTCCAGTAAAAAGGAGCTAGCTATTAGTTACCCTATTAACCCCTGTGTTCTCTAAATTTGTGTGCAAGAAGAAAGTATATACCATTATCTTCAGGGGGGTGGGGCGGTGGGGAGAGGTTAGGATGGGCCAGGGTGTATGCAACAATTGTTTTTATTCTATCACATCAGTAAATGCCCCTTTCTAAGAGCTAATTAATTCTGGTCATCAATGGGGAGAATACTGGTTGGGGATCTGTAAGGGACAACACCAGAGAATTTGTCCCCATTTCAACCCTTTGGGGTTACCTCTAGAATTCTGAAGGAGATATACTTAATCATACTCTGCGGAGTATGATTATGAAGAACTTGACTTTGAGAGAGGTTAATTGATTCACACAGGGTTACAATTAGTATGGATTGAGGTAGAATTTGAATCCATGTCTTCCTGATGCCAAGCCACAATCATGTGGTTCATCATCTAATGCAAGTTTCACTTATAACACTAGATTTGTTTTTTAGCTTTCATAAAACATTTATAAAACAATTTTTAAGGGAGGAAAATAAAAAAGTTGACTTGATATGATCCTGAGCAAGTTGTCCTCTGCAAGTGAGAATGTATTGTAAACAAGTCTTGTTTCTTCTTATGAAGAACAACCGTGTGAGTAGGAGTGACATACGTAACCCTAAAGAATGAATTACATATATAGTATTAATACGTGTACACACCCATACATACATACATATGTGTGTATATATACACGTATATGCCTACATAAGTATTTATTTATACACATACAATGAAAATGCACAGTAATTTCAGGATGAGGAAGACTCTAGAAGTTAAATGGTATATATGAGAAGGGTTCTTGTAGAAGGTGGCATTATTTGTCCTGACTTTTTAAGTAAACCAAGGTAACTATGACTCACCTCACTATGGCATGATCTCAGTGGCTTTCTAACAGATTATTGCTACCACTAGGGTTAGACTACTGCCAAATATATTTGGCCATGTGCCTATATACATGTGAAGAGATTCTACACTACACTAGTTCATATCTGTTCTGTGTCCAATACGTAATAATTAGTTTGGGATACTCCATAGAACAAACCTTACTCAGAGGGTAAGTTTTATCCTTCCCCTCACCACATGTAAATATAGGAATACAAAAGGCAAGAATGTTTAAGTTACTTTTTCCTGATGACTTTGAATATCATTTACAGAGTGAGCAGAAATTAAATTTTTTCCCAGTTAACAGTTAAACATGAGAATGATTTTCTAAGAATATTGATCCTGAATGCCACAAAAATATCAATTTTGCTTATTAAAACAACACCCTTTTACCTCTATCCCTGCTGTCATTGGGTTGGGAATATATAAGAATATGACTGCAGTTCATATGCTCAAAACTTTTCATGTGACAAAGAATCTTATGAAATCCATAATAAGAAGGAATAGAAAAGAGAGGTGAAATATATTCAATCTCTGTCATACCCATTATCTTTGGTATTCATCAACCCCAAGGAATCTACTGCCACCTGGTGGCAGCGTAACTTGATTCTATAATTTATTATTATTATTTTTTGCTCTGGACCTCAGGGTCAAGGCTTATTTTCATGGCTGTTTTACATCAGATTATTCAAGGACCTTGTAGGATATAGGCACAAGGTGTTTCCTTAAAAAAAGTGATCAAAAGCTATGTGAGCTACATATTATTTACTTTGGCCTAATGCACACATATTTTCTCTGTTTAGAAAAATAACATTTTCAACAAATGTGTTTCCCTTTGAAGTTAAAAAAAGGTTCATTTAGGAATTTTGTGTAAATGTCTGCATCATAATTTTTAATTACAAAAATAAAATTATTAATTCATAAGAAGAAACAAGACTTGTTTACCATACATTCTATCTCACTTGCAGAGGACAACTTGCTCAGGATCATATCAAGTCAACTTTTTTATTTTCCTCCCTTAAAAATTGTTTTTTAAATGTTTTATGAAAGCTAAAAAACAAATCTAGTGTTATAAGTGAAACTTGCATTAGATGATGAACCACATGATTGTGGCTTGGCATCAGGAAGACATGGATTCAAATTCTACCTCAATCCATACTAATTGTAACCCTGTGTGAATCAATTAACCTCTCTCAAAGTCAAGTTCTTCATAATAGCATCTACTTCACTGGTTGTGAAGACTGAAAGAGAAAATGTATGTGAAGTACTTTCAAACCTTCATTTGCTTTGCAAACACCATCTATTTTAATTGCTGCAATGCTGAATGAAGCAAATATCAATTCCATTAAGGATCCTTTAGAACCAGAAAGCAAACTTATTTCTCAGCAAGTTTTACATTGTGCTTTTCTGGATACTATTGATAAAATGTAATATAGTATTTGTGAATTCAGCTGGAGGCACACACATTTTTTGTTGTTGAAAATAAAAATAAAATTGATTTTTGTCACCTTAATTTCCCCTTATATCTTTCCATTCTTGTTCCTTTCACCATCCCAAAAGCTGTCTCTTAGGAATTTAAAAAGAGAAAACAAAAGCATTTCAACGAAACTAACCAATAAATTAATCAAGTCCAAAAGTATATTCTATGCTTGATACTTCCCACTTTTGTTAAGACGGGAGCTATATATTTATATCTCTTCTTTGGGACCAAGCTAAGTAATTATGATTATGCAGAATTAAGTTTCCATCTGTTGGTTATTTTCACATAATTGATATTGTTGTAATAACTTTATATGTCTTTTCCTGGTTCTATTTACTCAATGTTGCATCATTTCATATAAATCTCCCCATATCTCTATGATTTTTGAATTTATCTTTTCTCGCAATACAATATATACCATAGTTATTTGTTTAGTCATTCCCCAACTCATGGGTAGCTATTTTTTTTCCAGTTTTTTGCTACTACCAAAGTTCTGATATAGATATAAACATACATGCAGTATGTATATATATATATGTGTGTGTGTGTGTGTGTGTGTGTGTGTGTGTGTATACATATACACATTTGTGAGTTATATATACTTGATCATGTGCATATGTCTGTGTGTGCGTATGTATGTATGTATGTATGTATAATCTTTGTTTGGTCTTTTTTGGGTGGTGAAATATCTTAGGCAATGGGTAAGGTCACTTTAGTCACTATCTTGGTATAATTCCAAAGTATTCTCCAGAAAGTTTGGACCAGTTCATAAATATTCTTATGAAGATCTTTATAAAGATTTTTACCAAACTCTTCATAAAGATTTTTAAATGATTTAATATAGTTGAATATGAGCTATGCAAAAGAAAAGTATTACTTCCAATCTGTCAGCATTCAGTATAGAAGGTGAATCATTTAAAGGATTAGTGATTCCCTAAAACATAGAACCATTTTCACCATGTTCATTAGGAAGAAAAAATATTATTATTAGTCTTGGTATCAAAGATTTTAGAGTGGGAAGGGGCATTAATGACATTTCTAAGCCAGCCCTTTCATTTTACAGATAAGGAAATGAACCCCAAAAAAGTAAAGAGAATTATCCAATATTCAAATATTAGTAATATATGGAAGAAACAAAATTTAAACCCAGAACCTATGATTTGCGTATGTTCCTGTACATGTATGTGTGTGAGAGAAGATAATCTGAATTAATTATATGGATCATTAATCCCCTATTCACTTCTAATATTCATTTTAATTATTCATAATTGTGAAGCCTGACTTCTTAAATCTCTATATAATTCAATTCTTCTGTCAATGGGCATCATAACTCTATTTAAACATTTATTGAATATTATGTGCAAGGGATTGTGTTAAACACTGGGAAATCATGTCACCAGTACGTCCTTCCCAATAGGGCTTTCCTGAAGTTGTGTCTAGTCCAATTAGTAAGTTATTCTTTGGGTGCAAGTGGGCTACCTTTAGGAGGTGATAGAATAGGCAATAATAGTGTCCTAAAAAATGCAATAATAAACCTCCCACAAAGGACCAAATTTCCTCTCTGGCCAGAAGTGGCCCGAAAACACTTCAGTAATTCAAATAGATGAGAAGAAATCTGGCCTTGTAGATTATTAAAATTAATAACTAAATGATGGATCAGACCTTCACCAGCACATGTCTTTCACAATAGCTAGCTTAGCTCTTCTGTTTTAGTCTCCAGATTGTTCTCTGCCAGGGGATATTTCAATGATCCTAGCACCAGAAACTCCAGATTACATCCTTATATGGCATTAGACTCCAAATTCATTAAATAAACGTTACACCCTTGCACATGTGTTGGCTGCCTGTGAAGCATGGAACTTCACAACATTTAAAGGTGGGACAGAAAGCCCGCTCTGCAAGGTGCATTGGAACACACATAAACCACTTGGTTAATATTGGCTCGGGTGTTTTATAGGAAAATCACTAAGGATCAAGGCAGCTGTAAGTCCATCCTGTGATTTCTGTGGTCTGAGGCTTGGCAACTTTTCTTTGCAGAATGCAATTTTATGACTTTTATCCATCTATATTTCTACCAAGGAATGGGCTTGGCTGGTGTTTTTTAATTTTTTTAATGTCCTTCCCCCAGAACAAATGAATGCACCTATGTTTGAATGCATTGTATAAGCAATGACCCTGCCTGTTCTCAGCTTCCTTCTTCCATCTGTGATTGCCATAGATATATCTCTGTGGTGTGGAGTTAGGGCCAAGAGTTACGTAAATTGGAGAAGATGAGTGATGGGAGGGAGGCCTGTTCTTAAAATAAATTCTAAAGAAAAAGGGAGACTGAGGATGATCTACCTTTTACCCAAATGGCGGCCTGTAAAGGAGAGGAGTATTGTATTGGGAAGTTATTTGATTACACAAAGCTTATCAAGCAAAGCTGAGACCATTTTGGGTACCACATTTCATAAAGAGTAGATCCAAAGTAAATATGCAGAACAGCTGTGGGGCAGGAGGCCTCCTGTGAAAATTATTTTCATGTGTGTGGCTTTTTAATGAATTTCCATCAATCTTTCCATGGTTTTTTTGGTCCACGTTAGTACTGACTATAACTATTTTTTCCGGAAATTTAAGGGAGGAGACTATCTATCAAGCAACATCTCTATTATGGTCCTTTTTCTTTTTTTTTTTTTTTTTTGGTTTTGGGGGTTTGGTTTGAGGCCTGCCACATATTGACTCGATGTTCTTAATATGTGGCAGAAGCCATGCATGGGATTTAATGAGAAAAATTTCTTTTTTTTCTTCTCTCACTTCTTGGCTTTGCGTATTTATAGCTCACAGGGCAGTTCTTGCTTCTCCCACCCACAATTCCACTCCTTTGAAACACACATGCAGAAAGAAGGAGAGGGAGGTGAAGAGAGGTGAGGTAAGCATTGACCTATTTCACCCTGTCTTCATTTTGGTATGGTGAACAGAAAGCTATTTCACTGGGACTTGTTACAATACTTCCCTGCATCCTATACCCCAGTCTGAATCAACATAAGCTGAGCTCTCCTTTTGTCTGACTCATTTAACTTTGGCATAAATCGGGTTTTCAGTAATGATAGACTAAAAGCCCTATAAAGGGAAATGTCCTGGAGTCAAAACCCCTAGTTCATTGGGAAGAGAGCAAGAACAAGAGAGAGGGGGGAATACAAAACACAACTTGTGTTCTCATCATTTTTTAAAGGAATTATCACATTTTCAAATTTCTGTGCCTGGTCTTATTAAAGTCTAATCCCAGTAGGCTATACAGCACAGTACACAGCACAATCTGGGAAAAGAGAAGCAAGTCAGGTGCTATATGCTGAAAGTCTGCTTCACCTTTTTTTTCTGGAGGGTGAGAAGGTAAGAACTCTAAACTCAAAGCAAGTTGTAATAGGATTTTGGCAAACATCCCATGCTATAAACTCTGTCCATAGGCAACCATCATTTCATGCCAAAATTGCTTAGCTGAAAATGACTCGAACTGAATTTTAAAAGTGGATGTTTGGCAATGGCTCAGCCAACATTATTTTTATCTTTTTTAAAAAGTGTCATATTAAAGGATACAGAAATCTCTCATTTTGCTCTTCTGTTAAAGGAAATCAATGGTTCCTATTTATTCCTTCACTTTTTTGTTTGTTTTTCTGAAGCTCTCAGAGTGTTCACACTTTTGACAATATAGGCTCTATTATGGACAGAATGATAGAGGAATGAAACCACTTGCACTTGAGCTAAGAAATGACAGAGGACTACCAATGCAAGAGGTAACAGGCTAACATTTGTTAGAAGAGCTTTTGTTATCACTAAGGGTTAATTTGGTGTCTCTTCTAAAGCAACAGGGGGATCCAGTTTTAATCCCAGGGGCATAAAGGCCAATAAGGGTCAGTGCTAATGATATAATTCTCTGAACCAGTCCTCTAACACTCTTCCAAAAAAAAAAACAAACCCCAAAACCAAAAACAAACAAACGAGGGAGTTGGATCAGCATGGTAATTTGCATGTCATTTGAATAAATCTCCATATCTAGTCCACGTGTTCAAAGTCTCCAGTACCTACTCTGCAAAGTAAAAAATAAATGAATTAATTATTACCGCCCATTACCATTGAATCCAAACCCAAAATTATGGGTATGACACAGCTGGATATACATAAACACTGTTTAACCACATCCAAGAATAGGAAAGACAGGAGCATAGCTCTAAATGTATGTTTCTTAGCCCTTGCTGTTGTGAAACAGATAGTAAGCTAAAGTCTTTCCAAAAGAAGATCAGGTAATTCCTCCAATGTCAAGTTACTGTCCTGTTACCTGTGTTGGACAGCCTCTGCTGCTATCTAGATTTACTCTAAAAGCAGATAAGAAATATACAAGGTACCCAGCAGCCTATGTAGCCTTGTTCAATTGCTTTTTTGGTCTAGTTCCAACTCACATTAGACTTTCTCCTTCCTTAGCTAAAAGACCAGATTCTAGAGTTTTAGTCTATTTGCAGCCCACAAGACTGGCCGTTTCACAATATGGAACCAATACCTCTCAGTTTGACAAATGGAATTTCTTAAGCTCCAACAGCAGTGACCCATGAGCAAAAATGATCAAGCCTCACAGTTTCTTCCATTGAAAAAGAATTTCACATTTCATCCTTTCTTCTACATTCCACTTGTCTCCTCCGCCCTAATCCAGGCCCTGATTTTCTCAAGCTTCTAAGAGTCTTTTAACTAGTCTCCCTGACTTAAACCCTTCCTTGAGAAGTAGCATTAGTTGATGGATAGTGTGACCTCAAACAAGTCAGTTAATGTCTGTTTTCCTCAGTTTCTTCATGTTAAAATGAATGGGGTGAACTCAGTGGAGTTTAAGGCCCCTTCAAGCTCTAATCTACGATCTTTCCATTCATTGTTAAATACCCAGGACACTGCTTAAAACATTGGTTTCTTCAGGTTACTTCCCAGCTCAACAATCTACAATGATTTCCTGTTGCATCACATTCAAACTTTCGGACTAATTTTCAGGGTTCTTTACAACCTGCTTCCTGCCATTTCTCTGACCTTTCTTTCCACTACTCCTCAGTACAAAATCTCTACTCCATCAAGGTAGGTCAATTCACTGTGCCCTGGATCATACTGTGGTCCCATTTACTTTGCTCGTGGTATTTCTAGTCTTACTTCTCTCAATATAAATTCTATTAATCATTTACGATTTACCTCAAACTGATCATACAAGTGGGAAAAGGACCTGTATGTATAAAAATATTTATAGTAGCTCTTTGTGGTGGCAAAGAATTAGAAATCAAGGGAATGCCCATCAATTGGGGAATGGCTGAACAAGATGTGGTATATGAATGTAATGGAATACAATTGCTCTATAAGAAATGAGGAGCAGACAGATTTCATAATAGCCTGGAGAGACTTATACAAACTGATGCTGAGTGAGGGGAGCAGAACTAGGAGAACACTATGTACGATTATAAACACATCATATCTGTGATGACTGACTTTGATAGACCGGGCTCTTCTCAGCAATGCAAGGTTATAAGACAACTCCAAAAGACTCATGACAGAAAAGGCTTTCCACATCCAGAGAAAGAATTACAGAGTCTGAATGCAGATTGAAGCAAACTACTTGCTCTCTCTTTTTTTGTTTTGTTTTGTTCCTTCTTTCTTGGTGTTCATTCCATTGGTTATAATCCTTCTTTACAACTTGACTCATATTTAATGTGAAGGTATTAGTAGAATCTATACTGGATTGCATATGGCCATAGGTGGGGAGGGGGGAGTAGAGGGAGTGGGAGAAAATTTGGAACTCGGGATTGTGGAACTGAATATTGTAAACTCAAAGTAAATAAATATATATGTATATGTGTGTTTGTATGTGTGTGTATATATATATATATATATATATATATATATATATATATATATATACATATGTATATATGTATGTATATGTTTTTTTTAAAGGATTTTCCTCAAACTTCACCTCTTCCTTCTGGCCTTCCTTGTGCCTTCTACCAGTGTACCATATAATGATATGGATTTTTATTGGACTGAGACACAGTAGCATTATCTGTTGATGACCACTTAATTGTCCTCTAATTGACATATATGATTTTGCTATTTTTGCATCCTTAAGAAGATAAAAGTTCCCATGAGGGTTTCATACCCCCCTTATGAAGCACTTATCCATGGCAGATGACAATAATAGCTAATATTCATATAATGTTTTCAGGTTTGCAGAGGGCTTTGCATATGATATTTCATTTGATCCATACAACGGCCTTGTGAGATAGACAATATTTTCCTCATTTACAGGTGAAAAACTGAAGCTAAGAGAGTTTAAGTGACTTGCACAGGATTGCACAGTTAGCAAAAGTCTACAGGAGGATTCAAACTCTTGTCTTCCTGATTCCAAACCCAATTCTATATCTACTATGCTGCCTCCTAGCAAATACTGATGAAACGTTTATTGATTGAGAAATGACGTGCATAGAAAAGGTTATGTGGAGAAATGTATACTTATATATACATATATATATTTTTTTTAAATTCATTAATAATGATTTAAAAGCTCTGTAAGAATTTATAACCTTATGCCCTTAAATTCTCTGAGTTTGTGCACGCTTATCTGTAAAAATACTTGTAAGAACACATTACTATCTTTTTCATGGGATTAATAAGAGAAAAGCCCTTTTAAAATGATAAAGTTCTATATAAACATGAAATTATTACTATTTTTATCAATTATTTCTCCTTACTTCGGATAATGTTATCTGAATCTCTTCCAGGCTCTTCCAAATTAAACAAATAAGGAAGCCTATACACTAATAATCAAGAAGCTACTATATTACTGGAGGGGAACCCAAAAAAAGGAGATCTCAAAGAAGGGAGGTGACCAATTTCCTATAAAAGGGTAACATATTATATAATAGATAATGTTATCATAAAAACAACACTGGCTGCTGAGTAAAGAAAGGTAGGGAAGTCTGCAAAATATATGCAAGTAAACTACACTGATTCTTAGAAAAATCATGGAATATATTATTAATATCTGGGAAAGGAAGCAATGATAACAAAGAGTCAGCATAGCTTCATCCAAAACAGGTAATGCCAGACTAACTTCACCTCCTTTTATAATGGGGTTCTTAAACTGGTAGGTCAAGGGAATGCTATGAGTATATTCGCCTAAATTTAAAGGAATTAGCAAAGCATTTGTTAAACTCTCTTAATTTATTCTTATGGAAAGATCTGTTAGACAATAACTAATTATTCAGAAACATAATGCTTTTCTAGACCTGTAGGCATCTCAGACTTACCATCTCCAAAAAAGCATCACCACCAGCTCCCCCGCTAACAAACAAAAGGCAGCCTCTTTCTGACTTTCTCATCTTCCTAATTTCTACAGTTACCTGATCAGTGATCTTGGAATTATATTCCACTCTTTCCTTTTTCTATACTTCTCCCATAACTCATCACTTGACAAGGCTTGGCAAATCTATCTCCACAGTATTTTTAACATACATTCCCTTCTCACCACTCAGATGACCATTACCTTCACCTTAATTCAGGCACTCAACATCTGTTGCTGGTTACTGAATTATGCTTCTAATTTGTCCCCCTACCTCCAGTTGTTTCCCTTTCTTCATGATATTCTCCACAAATTGGGAAAAGTATTATTACTAAAGCACAAGTCTAACCATTTCATTCCACTGCTCAAAAAACTTCAATACCTCTCACTTGCCTATTTCTTCTCTGGCAGTAATAATGCTTCACAATCTGGATCCAGACTTTTATTATACATTACTTCTCTTAACACCATCTACTGTCCAGCAAAGTTGATCTACTTGCTGTTCCTCACATACAATCTCTGGTCTCTATATCTTTGCACTCTTGTTTCATCTCCACTTCTCGCAATGCTTGGCTTCCTTCAAACATTAGCTCAAATACAACATTGCATATGAGGCCTTTTCTGAAGCCCCTGCCCCTAGATGCTAGTGCATTATATTTTATTTTTGTGTATTCTATATTGTCTTATGTTTACACATATTGTATCCCCTGATAGGAGGTGAGTTCCTTGAGGATGATACATGTTTATATATTTGTTTTTGTGTCCCTAGTGCAACATACATAATAGGTGCTTAATAAATGTTTATTGATTGATTGGTTGACTAAGTGAGACATCTAGGTAGTGTAATGGATAAGAGTACTATGGATGGAGTTAAGGAGACCTGAGTGAAAATCCTGCTGCGGAAGCTTACTAGCTATGTAACCCTAGGCAGTGATCTCCTTAGCCTCAATGTCTGCATCTGCATCATGGGAGTAATAGGAGCACCTGGCTCATAGGGTTGTTGTGAGAAGCTAATAAGATCACATGTGTATAACCCTTTGTAAACCTTAAAGTACTATATGGTACAATGTTTGTATGTTCTCATATATGAGGCAACTAGGTGGCAAAAAGGATAAAATGGATAGAGTAATAGGCCTGGAGTCAGGAAGACTCATATGCCACAAATCTGCCACACTTACTAGCTGTGTGAACCTGGGCAAGTCACTTAACCTTGTTCGCCTCAGTTCCCTCATCTGTAAAATAAGCTGGAGAAGGAAATGAAAAACGATTCTAGTATCTTTGTCAGGAAAACCCCAAATGGGGTCATGAAGAGTTGGGCAGAACTGAAATGACTGAATGACAGCAAATGCATACATATATACCATATATGCATATATACATACACATACGTATGTATGTATACATCTACATGTATGTGTAAAATAAAATGTTTGACTAAAAGAATATTTAGTACCATCTAGATGTCTATGACCTTGGAAAGGGGTTTCTAATGTAGTATCCTATGGATCTGAGATATACCCTCCTTTACATTTTTTATTAATGGACTAGGTAAAGATATAGATGATATGTTCACCATATTTACAAAGAATAGTTAACATGTTAGCTTACAGAGAAAGAATTCAGAAAGATCTTGCTTGATTGGTCAACAATTGGGATTGAATCTGATAAGACGTAATTTAATAAGAATTCGTATGAAGTATTGTACTTTGGTTCAAAAATTCAATGTCACAAGCCTAAAATGAAGAAAATGTGGAAAAACTGAAAGTCCAATTAAAAAATAGAGGAGTTGGGGTCTCACAACTCGCCTCGGCGGTAGCCGGAGGTGCAATGATTACAGCAGCATGTCCCACAGGAAGTTCTCTGCTCCTAGGCATGGGTCTCTGGGCTTCCTGCCTTGAAAAAGAAGTAGCAGGCACCGGGGAAAGGTGAAGAGCTTCCCCAAAGATGACCCCACCAAGTCCCTCCATCTGACATCCTTTCTGGGCTATAAAGGCGGGCATGACCCACATCGTTTGAGAAGTGGACAGGCCTGACTCAAAGGTCAACAAGAAGAAAGTCGTAGAGGAGGTCACTATTGTGGAGACACCCCCCCCCCATGGTCATTGTAGGCATTGTGGGCTATGTGCAGACCCCACGGGGCCTGCGAAGCTTCAAAACCATCTTTGCTGAGCACATCAGTGATGAGTGTAAGAGGTGATTCTGTAAGAATTGGCATAAGTCCAAGAAGAAGGCCTTCACCAAGTACTGCAAGAAGTGGCAGGATGATGATGACAAAAAGCAGCTGGAGAAAGACTTCAGCAGCATGAAGAAGTATTGCCAGGTGATCTGCATTATTGCCCACACCCAGATGCACCTGATCCCTCTGAGGCAGAAGAAGTCTCACCTGATGGAAATACAGGTGAATGGCAGCAGTGTAACAGAGAAGCTGGACTGGGCCCGCGAGAAGCTGGAGCAGCAGGTGCCTGTGTCCACTGTGTTTGGGCAGGACGAGATGATTGACGTCATTGGAATGACCAAGGGGAAGGGTTACAAAGGTGTCACCAGCTGTTGGCACACAAAGAAACTGCCCCACAAAACCCACCAAGGTCTGCATAAGGTGGTGTGTATCGGAGCTTGGCATCTTGCCCGTGTGGCCTTCTCTGTGGCTCGAGCTGGTCAAAAGGGTTACTACCATCACACTGAGATCAAGAAAAAGATCTATAAGATTAGCCAGGGCTACCAGATCAAGGATGGCAAGCTGATCAGAACAATGCATCCACCAGTTATGATCTGTCCAACAAGAGCATCAACCCTCTGGGAGGCTTTGTCCACTATGGTGAAGTGACCAATGACTTCATCATGCTGAAAGGCTGTGTCATAGAGACCAAGAAGTGAGTCCTCACTCTGCGCAAGTCTCTGCTGGTACAGACCAAATGTCATGCCCTGGAGAAAATTGACCTGAAGTTCATTGACACCACATCCAAATTTGGTCACGGTCGGTTCCATGGAGGAGAAGAAAGCTTTCATGGGACCACTCAAAAAAGACCATGTCGCAAAAGAAGAAGCTTCCCAGTGTTTGCAGAACAATGTGGAGCTGGTGGATTTGCAATAAATTTTTCAGAACTAAAAAAAAACAAATAGAGGAGTTGGATTTAGCAGGTTACAATTTCAATATGTCCATGTGACTTGAGATTGCATTAAGAGAGACATGAGATTTAGGACTAAGTGATAAAGTCACTGCACCTAGAATATTGTGCTGAATTCTGGGCACCACAGTCTAGGAGGGACATCAATAAGCAATAAGCAGAAATTCCCGAGGCAGTGAAGATCCTAGAAATTTTCTCATATGCTCAGTTAATGGGTACAAAGGATGTTTTGCCCGGACCAGAAATCAGATCAGTCATCAAACATTTGAAAGAACAAGGTGGAAGAGAACAAACATATTCTCCTCTGCTTCTAGGTAGAACTAAGAACAGTAGAATTTGCAAAGAAGCAGATTGAAGTTTGATACAAGGAGAACCTCCTTGATAATTAGAGGCTTCACAAAGTGGAAGGTGCTGCCTTAAGAAGTAGTTGATTCACACTCAGTGGAGATCTTTAAGTAAAGGCTAGATGACTACTCATCAGGTATATTGCAGAAGGACTCCTTGTTTAGATAGGGTTTGGACTGCATGCCCCTTGAGTTTTCCTCCTATTATAGTCTATGTTTTTATGTCAGGACAGAACTGGGTTCAAACCATATCTTAATCATCACATACATGACCTTAGCAAATAACTTCATTAGTATCTCACAGGGTTTTGAAGACCAAATGAGGAAATACAGCAAAACCTATAAATGTTAGTTGCCCTTTCTGAAATGTTTGTTTGGAGTCTAGAAATTAAGTGTATTCCACTGATAGGACGTCATTGCAGTAAGATTCTTATGACTTTTCTCAAATACACAGGGGATAATCATTCAACCACAATGCTGCAAGGGTCCTTGGAAAGTCGTTTAACTAATTTTGCCTGTGTATAAAAAGAACTACACTTAACCATCTCCAGTAAGACACCTGGGACTTAGTGCTGGCACCCAAGGAGAGACAGCTGTTATTCTGATGAGAAATAGCTGGTAGGACTATTTCAATAACAGGAAGCTTGAAACCAAATCGATGGTTTACCAAATTTATGTTTCTTAAGCAACCGCACATCTGGTATTTTGCCTTAGTGTCCAGATTTTCCTGTCTCAATCTAACAAGGAGTTTGTGGAGAGCAGTAGGGATTCCTTTGCTTCCAGAAAACCCTCACTCATCATTTGTGTTGGTCATCAAAGGACAGGCTGAAAAAGGACCATAACTGACAAACCCATCTTTCAGAAATTAACCTAAAACCCAGCATGGATTCTTGAGAGCCTTGTAGAAATGACTAAAATACAGGATTTTCCTTTGATAAATGATTTAAAATAAAGTTTAAAAATGCACAATATTTTAATAATGAAATTCCATCATATATGTCCTTTGTTCCTAATAACCAATGAAGTGGGTAGAGCAGATTTTTTTAATAACTTCATTTCAGATGGGCAAATAGAGATACAGAGAGTTTGAGCATCATCAACAAGGTCATGTGGCCAACTAGGAAGCCAATCCAAGTTGAGAATCCAGTGCTCTTTTAGCAACTTGTCTCTATTTTGACAATTTCAATCTTGCAGACTCTGGTAGGGGACAAAGAAATACCCAGATATTTAGCCCATCCCTGCCTATAACTAGAACTAAAGGGTCTAGACAAGCAACAGACCTATCCCTAGCATTCACTTTTCTTGGTTCCTAAAACGTATCAGTGAAAATTTTGTTTGACCCTTTGTCTGGGTCTGAATCCATTCATTGTTTATTTATTTGAATGTTACAATGTGAGGTTTTCATCAGTTAAGTATACTTGTCCCATATGGTCACACTCTAAAATTTGTCTATTTGGTTATTGCTAGATTCCCAACATACATTTCAAATAGAGTCAAAGGGTCACTGAAATGCATGGTTAACATTAAAAAGTTTTGAGGAAACAATTAATTAAATGGAATTTCTTGGCAAAGCTCTCTGCTCTGTTGAAGGATATGCAGGAGCACGCCTAGGTGAATAAGTATGTTCCAAGTAGACAGGAGCTCCCTTACAATTTAATGCTTAATTAGAAAGGCTGTAATTAAGATATATACAACATGTCTAGTGCTTTGAAATACATTAATTTGGGAAGAAAAGTCTGCAAGCATTCCAAGTATGAAAAGACATTGTCACTGATGATGGCATTACCAAGACATGAATTATTGTAGGATCTCAGAACAGAATGATCTTAGAGGCTATCTGGTTATATCTGTAACTAAACTAAAAATCCTTTCTGCAACACACATGAGAAGAGTTCATCCAGCCTCCACTTTAAAGACTTCCAATGACAATGAGCTCAGTATCTCATCCAGAAGCTCACTCCATGATGGGTAGCTTTAATCCACTTTCTTGTAACTCCACAGAATCACAGAGTTGAATGGGAACTCAGATATCATCTAATCCAATCTTAATCTGAACAAGGCCCCCTTCTACAACCCAGCTTATGAACGACCATCCAGCCTTTGCTTCAAGTCCTCTAATAATAGAGACTCTGTTGTTTCCTAAGGTAGCATATTCCATTTTGGAACAACCCTTATTGTTGGGAAGTTTCTTCCTTATATTGACTTTAATTATCTGTCTGAAATTACTTCTAATTTTGCCTCCTGGGAGTCAGCAGAACAAGTCTAACGTTCTTCCTCATTACAATCATTAAAATAGTTGAAGATAGGTACTGAGATCCCAATAAGTTTTTTTTCTTTTTTCCCACACTAAAATCCCCAGTTGCTTTAGCTCATACTCGTATAGTTATATCTTGATGACCTTCATAATTTTTCTTGTCTTCTTTGGATGTTATCTAGTCAATCCATGTTTTTTTTTCTCAAAATGTGATGCCAAAATTGACCATAATAGTCAAGATGTGGTCTCACCAGAACAGTCCTCAGCAAAACTATTGCCTCCCTTTGTCTATGCATTATTTCTGTCTTAGTAACATTAGTTTTGCTGGCTAATACTTCACACTTTTGATTTATCTTGAGTTGTAAAACCATAAGATCATTTTTTAATATAAATTACTCTCTAGACACAGCTTATCCATCTTATACTTGTGAATTTTATTTTTTATCCCAAATATAACATTTTACACTCTTTGTTCAATGTCATTGTATTAGATCTGGCCTGATGTTCAAGTGTGTTTCTATTATCCAACACTTATTCTACGTTTCTATGAGTTTCCATTCATTGGTTTAGTTCCCAGACTTATGAGCAATAGAAAAGGAAAATAATTCCATTCCACTTGAAAACCGTTCAGCTATTTGGTGAAAGTTATAATGTGTTTCCTAAGATCTTCACTTCCCTAGGCCAAACTGTCTCAGCTCCCACTTCCTTTATCTAATCCTTGGATGACACAGTATGTAGTTAGTTGGAAAGGAAAGAAATTATTTCTAAATTGAGAGCTAACATTTTCAAGGCAGGGGAAGGTTGAATTGCTATCTGCAGAAATCCACAATTAGAAAATTCATCATAGGAATGAACATGAAATAGACATTTTTAATTAATTAGTAACACAGATGGATACTCTCCAAAGAAGTAATTGTTTGTTTTTCAGGATACCAACTTTATAGATCACAAGACCATACTTTTCAAACTAAAAAAGACCTTAGCATTCTTTCTATAATCTAGCCCTCTAAATTCACAGATGAGAAAACTGAGGGCCGGGGAGATTAAGTGATTTGCTCAAGGTTACACAAATACTAAGCAACAGAAATGACATTTGAACCTAGGCCCTCTTGACTCCATGGAAGTAAATATGCATACATATATGTACGTGTGTATGTATGTATACCCTGTCATCTTAGACATTAAGGTCATAAAATCGTTGGATCAAATTCTTTCCTAAGAGATTTATGTGCATCTCTTAGTAAATACTCTGGTAATGTGAATATGAATGGTGCACATTTCAAACAGAGTACGTATCTGGAGTTAGACTTGGATCCTCCAGGCAAGCATTTCATCCATATAAGTGGCATCTCCTTAACTGTTATAATTTTTGTGTTTGTAACATATACTCTCTAAATAGCCTTTGAAAGTTCCATATAACGAATTGTAACATATACTCTTCAATAATTATGTCATAACTGAGTTTTGGCTCTTCCTTTAAAAACATTTATGGATACATAATTGATCATGCATCACTAACATTAGCTAAGAAATTAGATATAAGACCTCATTGTTACCTATATATAAACTGTGAATTCTAGCCTCAGACATATGGCTTGTATAGTTAACCCTGATGCCTGAAAAACAGCCAAGATGAAAAGTCAGTAATTTTTAGTGTTTAACTATGTATAATAAACAAATGAAATAATATTGAATTGGTAAACTAAGTAAAAGGTTGTCAGAACATTGCCATAGTCTTCTTTCCCTAATCTAGTACACTAACTAGCACAAGAGTAGTTTAAAATTGGGAGTAGAGAGTGACTTAAGCAATGAAAAGAACCAGTTTCAATAAGTATGTCTACAAGCCTCATAGGTGACTCAGAAGCTTTTGAGTCCTGACAATTCCCCTTTAAACCAAATCAATTCAATTCAATCCACATTTATTTACTATTTGAAATAATATTTTATTATCATTTTAACATCACTTTTCTTTCCTATGTGTTCCAGCCTTACAGTAAAAAAGGAGCAAAGTTAAGCAAAACTAACCAATGTATATAAAAAAGTTGTATATTGAATGTTCTACAACCTTGTTAACATACCTTTCAATGAACCAGGATGGAAATGTATTTTCATATTCCTTCTTTAGGGTCAAGATTTACATAACAATTTTCTAGCATTCACTTTCAACTTTGGGGTGTTGTACATTGTTATACTTATTGTGCATATATCATGATTTTACCTGCTCTAACTTTCATGAGTTGAACAAATTTACTTCAAAGCAACAACAACAAAAACCTTCTATTTGTAAGGCACTGTAGATGCCAAGATGTAAAACTCTGTCATCCCCTACTCTAAAGGGTGTGGAAGTAGGAATTACTTGTGCACAAAAAGTTGATTCGATGGATTTCTCTATTTTCAGATTGCCTTCTTGTTCTTATGTCTGGGTAATTTTTCTTTAATGATTTTTAAAATATGATATCTAGCTTCTTTTAGTCATGAATTTCAGATAATACCTATGATTTTTATGTGAACTTTCCAAGAAACATACTTGAAACATAAGACCCACAGAGAGTTAATATGTTGGTTAGGAGCATAATCTATTATGCCTCAGCTGAACACACACACAAAAAAAGCAGGAGTAGCAATTATGCTTTCAGGCAAGGCAATTACAAAAATAGACTTACTTAAAAGAGATGGAGAAGAAAATTACATTTTACCAAAAAGTAACAAATAATATGAATTTATTAACATATATGTATATACCTAACATAGCTTCTAAATACATGGGGAAAAAAATAAGTCAATTACAAGGAGAATGGAGAACAAATCTATAATAAAGGGCTATTCAAATTGTCTCATCGTGACTAGATAAATCTAACACCCCTCAAAATAAGAAAGTAGTTATAGACCTGTGCAGAATTTTAGGAAAATTATACTAGATATTAGACCACTGGTAATTACTGAATGGAAACAGAGAGGAGTACACATGTTGTTTAGTTATATTTGACACGGTTCATATCTTGGGACACAAAACCAATACCCCCAAACACATCCTTCTTTCATCACAGTGCATAAAAATTATATTTAAAAATAACTGAAAAAGTATTAAAATTACATGGAGATATAAATCCATACTAAACAATTATTGGGCCAAAAAAAATTACAGGAATTATGAAAAAATTTAATAAAGATAATAAAAATATTGAGATAAAATCCCCAAAATTTGGAGCATTCATCCAAATAAATTATTAAGGTGGGGGGGAATTGCTTTAGAAAATAAACATAGAAACCCTTAACTAACATGATTAAAAAGAGGAGGAAAACTGAATTAGTATCCAAACTGAAGGAAAAAAGAGAGTTTACAATAAACAATGAAAAAAATAAAAGATGTTATTGGAAATTATTTTGCCCAACTAAATGCCAAGAAAAGTCAACTTAAACTTGATGAATAGATTAAAAATATAAAATATTAAAATAAACATAAAACACAAAAAAGAGAGTTTAAAAATACACTTTTGGAGGAAGAAATTAAACAAGTCATAAGTGAACTTCCAGAAAAAAAAAATCAGTGCCCTATGGATTCACAAGTGAATTTTATTAAACATTCAAAGAATAATTAATTTCAGTGTTACATAAATTGCTTACAAAAAGAGAAGAAATCATATCCAATTTCTTCTAAGACTCAAATATAGTCTTGAACTATAACCTAAGAAATTTTAAAAAAATTAAAGACCAATATGCATAATATCACAAAGTTTGTACATTATGGTCAGATTGTATGTATACCTAGAACGCAAAATTGGTTTAGCTTTAGGAATATATGTGTGTGTGTGTATGAGACACATATGTATGTGTATATATATACATATATATGTATATATATGTGTGTGTGTATAGATATTTATTTATACACACATATATGTATACAAGCTATCAACCATATTTGCAACAAAATCAACAAATATCATATAATTCTATCTATAGATGGAAAAGAATCTTTTTGACAAAATAAAATGTCCATTTCTGTTAAAAACATTTGAAAATGTCAGAATAAATGAAGCTTTCATTATAATGCTATCTAAAATTACAACTAATGCTAATTAGTTGTAAAGGAGATAAACTAGAATTCATTCCAATGAATTCAAAAGTCAAACAAGTATATCCCTTGTAACTTCTGTTTGACATAGTACTACAAATGCTCTTAAGCAGTAAGACAAGAAAAATAAATTGAGAAAATAAACATAGAAAAAAAGAAAAATCACCACTTGTTGCAGGTGATATGATAATGTACTTTAAAATATAAAGAATCAAATAACATTAATTGAAACAATGAAAAAATTTAGTAAACTTTCAAAATATAAAATAAATCCTAAAAAGTCATCACTATTTCTATATATCAAAAAAACCCCACCACTCAACAATGTAAGAAATAGTAATAGAAATTCCATTTAAAATTGCTACAGAATGTATAAAATAGTTGAGACTTTAGTTTCCAAGATATACAAAAGATACACACACACAAAACTGTGGGAGAAAAAATAACTATTTACAGAAATAAATACCTGTATGGTTAGGAAAAGATAAGAGCTGCTCGTGGAAAAGACAAGCCAATTTAACAAAAATGACAATGTTACAAAAATTAATTTACTTGGTCAATCTCATACGAGTCAAATTACCAAAGGATTCTTATGCAGAACAAGAAAAAAAAAATCATATGGAAGGGGACAAATGGTAAAGAATCTCTAGAGAAATAATCAAAATAAGTAAGAATTAAGGAGACCTAGCTTACAATGCTAGATCTCAAACTATACTACAAAGAAGATATTATTACTACAACCTGGTATTGGTTAAGAAATAGAGAGATCAGTTGAATAAAACAAAATACTCTAATGCTGTAGTAAACACAAACATCCCAGGTACTGGGATAAAGATGCACGATTTGACAAAAATCGCTAGGACAATTGGATTGCAGTATGGGAGAAATTGGATTTAAACCATTACATCATACTTTATACAGTGTTAATCCACTGTTCATTATTTCAGAAGACCAGTTATGGAAACATAGTATTAAAGCTAGATGGTTGATTTGGAATATAGAGTGACATATATTTTTGTGTACCACCATGAGGGGAAATTATTTTGCCTGACTATGCATATTCATTACAATATTTTTTTTTCTTTTTCTATGGGTGGTGGTAGTGGTGGTATATCGCCAAGGCAATATTCACAGCCCCCAAGGCAACTATGAATATGCCAGCATAGTTCTGAATTGCAAAATGTAACAGACTCTCTAGATAGAAGACAGAAGCAAAACATTTATTCAGACACCAGAAAGCCAGATCCCAGAAAAATGAATCCATCGTAGCAACAAAGAAGTTAATCCTCTTATCACTGCCAGAAGCAACACTGTCCCAAAGCCTTACCCTGCTTGGGCTTTCCCACAAACACTCACAAGCCTAGCTGCATAAGCCTTGCCTGTATCCTCTCTCTTCCTCCAAACTAACTCTTCTGACTAATTTCATGCTCCAGACCTTCCTGTTGCACCTGTTCAGCAAATTCCTCCCACTACAGGCTCCATGTGATTACATTTGGCCTATTAAGGGGCAGGGAAGATCTTCAAATTACCATGACCATTACAAGGGGTGGGGGTGAGGGTGGAAGAGCGAGAAAATAGACTCCTGTTATTTATTTTTAATAGAGAAGGGGTAGTGCTATAGACATAAAATGTTGCATGAACTTTTGATGAGATCACTATATTATTACTATTTATTACTTTTGCTTAACTGTTTTACATTGCTACAAGAGACCTCTGACAAATCTGTAAATATATGCAATACAAAGACAAAACATATAAACACAACTAAAAACAACAGCAAAAAGGATGATGTAAGGTTAAATTGAGAATGGTTAAAGTGAGATAAGGAGAAAGTACTTTGGAAAACTTTAGGGAGGTAAATATCACCTTTTTTTTTTGTAAATATCACTTTAAATAAGGATGGGGGAATCTTAAGAAAAGAAATCAAATTACCACCTAATACGCAAATATCCATTATGTGCTTTACTAGCTTGGTCTTTTTGACTCTTAGAGGTGGGAAGAAAGCACGTGAAACAAGAGAAAGGAGAGGAGAGGAGAGCAAAGGAGAGAAAGGGGAAAAAAGAGGAGGAAAGGAACTCTTCTCTTTTTCATAAGGGTGTGTGTATTCTTATGTGTCACTCTCTGCCATCCCACTGCCCAAAAAAATCACAAGTGATTTTTGAAATCATACAAATTTAACCCAGACTTTACATCTTTGAAGGTTCAACAGAAACCACCTTAGTATTAATTCCTTAATTTTCTTCCTTTTTGTGTGAAATATCTTTCCTTTTAGCATGACTACTAAGGAGGATTGGATAATTTAGTTACTTATTAACAAAACTATGGGTAGTCTTGCCAAATCGAAGTTCTTTAATTCAGATCAAACAGCTATCGTGAATACAAAATTCACAGGGTAATGCTAATCACCTTATCTTTATATTTGTTTTTAAGTAGACATTTAAGATATATATTGATCCCTGTGATTGCTTCCCTCTAAGAAATTTCTATGTAAATCCTTTCCACAGGCACAAATTAGCACTGTGCTCTGATTTTTGGTCTTAGAGAGAGTTCCTAGAGTATTGAAAAGTTAAGTGTTTTGCCTGTGTTCACACAGCCAGGATCTATCAGAGGCAGAAACTGAACACATGTCAGGCTACCTGACCATCAAGCCAGCCAGCCGTCTGAACAAAACCAAACACACAAACATACAAATATATGTGTGAATGTACATATACAGATTTTATTTCCAGATTAATTTTTAAGTGTTCTTTCTGCATAGGATTGCTTAAAGGAGCCATGGTTTTGTGGATACACCAACAACCTGGCAGATGGTCTTTGAAAACTATGGCAGTTGAAAAATTTGCTAACCTGTGGCCAAACTTGATGCTAAGGTTCTCTGAACTGATTATTAAGTGACAGATATGCATCCCAGAGACAGGACTATATTCTCTCTTTAATTTTTTTTCATTTATTTTAGTTTTCAACATTCATTTCCACAAGATTTTGATTTCCAAATTTTCTTCCCATCCCTCCCCTACCCCCCAACCCAAGATAGCAAGCATACTGATTACCCCTTCCCCCAGTGTTTCCTCTTTTTATCCCCCCATCTCCCCCTTACCCCCTTTCTTGTAGGGCAAGATGGATTTCTATACTCTATTACCTGTATATCTTATTTCCTGGTTGCATATAGAAACAATTTTTTAACACTTGTTTTTAAAACTTTAAGGTCCAGATTCTTTCCCTTCTTCCTTCCTCACCTACCCCCATTGAGAAGACAAGCAATTCAATATAGGTTATACATGTGTAGTTATGCAAAACATTTCCACAGTAGTCATATTGTGAAAGACTAATTATATTTCCCTCTATCCTATCCTTCCCCCCACTTATTCTATTTTCTCCTTTGACCCTGTCCCTTTTCAAAAGTGTTTGTTTCTCATTACCCCTCCCCCAATCTGCCCTCCCTTCTATCCTCTTGCCCTTTTATACTCTTTCCTCTTATTTTCCTATAAGATACCCAATTGAGTGTGTATGTTATTCCCTCCTTAAGCCAAATCCAATGAAAGTAAGATTGACTCATTCATTCTCACATCCCTGTTCTTCCCCTCCATTGTAACAGCTTTCTCTTGCCTTTTTTATATGAGATAATTTACCCTATTCCATCTCTCCCTTTTTCCTTCTCCCAATATATTCCTCTCTCACCTCTTAATTTTATTTTTAAAACATCATCTCTTCATATTCAATTCACCCTGTGCCCTCTGTCTATATATACATATATACACATATACACACACATACACAAATATATACATATATATTCCCTTCAATTACTCTAATACTGAAAAAAAAATCTCATGATTTACAAATATTGTCTTTTCATGTAGGAACAAACATATCAACTTTAGTAAGTTCCTTATGATTTCTGTTCCCTGCTTACCTTTTCATGCTTCTCTTAAAAAGCAGAATTGGCCAAATGGAAAAGAAAGTCCAAAAGCTCATTGAAGAAAATAATTCCTTCCAAATTAGAATAGAGCGTGTATTCCTGTATTTGAAAGTGAAATTTTTTGTTCAGCTCTGGTCTTTCCATCAAGAGTGCTTGAAAGTCCTCTATTTCATTGAATATCCATATTTTCTCCTGAAGTATTATACTCAGTTTTGCTGGGTAGGTGGTTCTTGATTTAATCCTAGCTCCTTTGACCTGCTGAATATTATATTCCAAGTCCTTTGATCCCTTAATGTAGAAGCTGCTAAATCTTGTGTGAATCCTGATTGTGACTCCAAAATACTCAAATTGTTCTTCCTAACTGCTTGTAATATTTCCTCCTTAACCTGGGAACTCTGGAACCTGGCTATAATATTCCTAGGAGTTTTCTTTTTGGGATCTTTTTTCAAGAAGCATTTGGTGAATTCTTTCAGTTTCTGTTTTGTCCTCTGGTTCTCAAATATCTGGGCAGTTTTCCTTAATAATTTCTTGAAAGATGGTGTCTAGGCTCTTTTTTTGATCATGGCTTTCAGGTAGTCCAATAATTTTTTAATTATCTCTCCTGGATCTGTTTTCCAGGTGAGTTGTTATTCCAGTGAGATATTTTACATTGTTTTCCATTTTTTCATTCTTATTGGATCTTTTGTAATATCTTGATTTCTCATAATGTCATTAGTTTCCATTTGCTCTATTCTAATTCTGAAGGAATTATTTTCTTCAGTGAGCTTTTGGACTTTCTTTTCCATTTGGCCAATTCTGCTTTTTAAGAAATTCTTCTCATTGACTTTTTGGATCTCTTTTGCCATTTGAGTTAGTCTATTTTTTTAAGGTGTTATTTTCTTCAGTATTTTTTGGTCTCCTTTAGCACGCTGTTGTCTCATTTTTCACTATTTTCTTGCATCACTCTCATTTCTCTTCCCAATTTTTCCTTTCCATCTCTTATTTGATTTTCAAAATCCTTCTTGAGCTCCTCTATGGCCTGCGACTAATTAGCATTTTTCTTGGAGGCTTTTAATGCAGGAGTTTTGACTTTGTTGTCTCCTTCTAGTTCTATGTTTTGATCTTCTTTGTCACCAAAGAATGAATCCACAGTCTGATTTCTCTTCCTCTGCTTGCTAATTTTACCAGCCAATTACCTGACTTTTGAGCTCTTTACCATGGTAGAATTCTGCTTCCAGAGTAGAGAGTGCAATGTCCCACATTTCTGGGGCTTTGTGCAACTGTTGTCAGAGCTACTTCTAGGCATCTGCCTCAGAACTATGAGAAGGACTCCCTCTCCACAGCCAGAACAAGCTCTGCCACACCAGTGCTCCTTCTCACTGCAGGACTGCCACTCAGGACAAGGACCCAGATCTAAGTAGGGCAAAGCAAAAGAATCCTGCCTTAGCACCAGCAAAGAGATTCCTCAAATTGCTCTCCATTCAGCCACTTGGTCCTCCCACCATCCATGGACCTATAGCAGTGGAAGCAACTTCTATTGCTCCAGGGGCAAGGGCTAGACCACACTCTTCTCTCACCCTGGTCCAACAGAGTTTCCCCACTGACCTTTTACTTTCTCTTTGGTGTTAGTAGGTTGAGATGTCTGGAAACCACCACAGCTGTCAGTGATTCAGTCCCCTGAATTCTGCTCTGGACAGTCTGTTCTGCAGGTCTGTGCCTGTGGCCCACACAGGCCTGTGCTTCACTCCTAGCCTGATGTGATAGACCCCTCCTTTGGGCTTGGCAGGCAGACTTTAGCTGGAGGTGTATTTCACTCTGTCATTTTGTGGGTTCTGTAGCTCTAAAATTTGTTTAGATTCATTTTTTACAGGTATTGGAGGTGGTTGTGCCACAAGCTCAAATAAGTTCCTACTTTTACTCTGCCATCTTGACTCCACCTCCTGAACAGGACTACATTAAAAATATTTCCACTTTGATAGGGACTGGTTAGAATTTCACTCTGTTAGCATAGTCTTCAAGAATCCAAAGTCACTCCCTTGCCCCAATAAAACATCAGAGTAGGATTTTCCTGGAGAATTCATTAGACATTTTACACATAAAAATTCCATCAGAGTTTCAAATACTAAGTTATGATTTCTAATCAACTATTCAGGGACTAGTATAAATTCATAGCCTGAGGTCTATCAGGATTAAAACAGGCTTATCATAATTCTGTTAGACTTCATTCTTCAGACCAATTTGTTGTCTTTCAATTTATTATCATTCTAACAATGATAAATTATTTCATCATCCAAAATCCAGAATGCAGACTATCTCCTTGAGTAATTGATCATAATGTTAAAGAGTGAACAGACAGTGAAAGAGAGAGAAGAAGAAAGAGAGAGAGAATCTGACTGAGCTTCAGTTATCCTACAGCAAATCACTGAGTTTAAACCTAATGAAAAACATATCCCAGAAATTGGTGAGCACTAATCAGTCAACTTCATTTATATAAATAATACAAAGTGCACACAGGCTTCACTGAGAAATATAGAAAACATCAGCATTCAGTAAGGAACACTAGAAAGTTGAGTTTAAAGTAACTGAGTTAGGCAGGGAGGGAGTGAGTACAGTAATCAAATAAATTGTGAAGTGGTAACATGGCATTGCTCCCTCCATACTGAACTGATGCTAAGTAATAAACTAAAACCATTCTTATCAGCCTTTATGGTTGCTAGCTTGAAAACAATTCTCCATGAAACTATTACGAGAACACTTCTGTTGATGCTTCCTCTCAGGATCTTGCCAAGGCTATGTTTCTCCTCACTGAACATTTAAATTAATGGGCAGAGGTGAATCTATGTTCTGCCTCTTTGGCCTCAGTTGGCTTTTCACAATTAATTTCAGAAAACAACAACGGCCAATCTTCAATACAAGTTCTTAGAGGACTATAGAGAAAGATATACCATGCAATTCAAGGCAATGATGGAAGCCTAGGAGTCACTGGAGGATTCCAAATTGTTAATAAGGAGAAACTAACTTCCCTGTTTGATGACACAAGCCATGTTTGTCTTTTATACATTGCAAGATCCAATCATAACAACGCAGACTTCTACTGCCTTTGATGATAATGAAGACGATCACAACTACTACTGCTAATACCACTAACATGAATGATGATGATGGGGATGATTATATAAATATTATTACCACACATGGATATAGCACTGAAAAGTTTGCAAAATATTTTACATAACATTAGTAATCAACCTCAGCTTAATTAAATAAAAAATTATAAAGCACCAATGATGGAGAAGACCCCGGGGGATATCATGACAAAAATGAAAAATATCTTCCTCTGGAGACTAAACATTCCCCTGGGGTGCACATGTGCTCTTTCACAAACATAATGCTTTTCAAGCTCTCTAAAAGATTTTCCCCAAACTCTATACCTGCTCTCAGCTAGATTTGATAAACTATCTCAACTCTCAAGATGGAATGTTTGTTTCCCCCTTAAGTATATAAGCAGGGTAAGCTGCTAGCCTGATATAAATGACTGATAAGGCTTAATGCAATATACTGCCCAGAGATATTTACATTTTATCAGGGAACCATACCTTAATGTAAAGGGATGATTTCTATTGATAGAGTTTGAGGCTTAATTTAATAACATTTGGGGGCAATATTTTAGTCAAGTCAACAAGCATTTATTAAATACCTACTATGCCTCTAGCACTGTCCTAAGTACTAGAGAAACAAAGACAAAAAATAAAATAAGTCCCTGCTCTTAAGGAGATCACTGTTGAATGTGGGAGGGTATATGCAAATAACTATATGTAAATAAGGTATAGACAGGATAAACTGGAGATAATCTTAAACTTGGGGACAGGGGTGACTTTGTTGGCAAACCATAAATAATACCACATAGGATAGTGATGACACTGTCCCTCTGCCTACAAAGCTAGCAATGCACATATGCACATACATACATCTTTATATAAGGTTCAAAGATTTCAAAGAAAATTTGCTGGGAAAAACTTGAAATACACCTTTTGTTGACCAAAGGAAAAAACCTTTGGAAACTTCCTTGTGTACCCAGGAATCAGAATATTTGAGCCAGAAGACCTTACAAATAAGCTGGTCCTTACAGTTAAGGAAATTGTGCCACAGAGACAGGCATTTTATTCAAGGTCTCCTTACCAAAGCTCTTTTTACTACTTCAGAAGTCAGATTATAGAAAATATCCTGTAAATAATTAATCTGGGATAAGAAAGAAATAATTTCAATTAGAATACTATCAGTTTTAATGGTTGTTGAAGATTAACAAAATGACATCTCTATGTTGGGATCAAGGTACAACCTGCGTGACTGTAGCTGATTAGGCCAATATGAGCTCAAAAAGCTCTACCACACTTCGGGCACAAATAGTCCATATGAACATTTAGAGAGGAGATATCTATAAATTTGCACATCTCAGGTTTCTTTTGAGCTACTGCAATTTTCTTCTTGCTCATAGAATACAGCACTTTCTTTGATGTGGGTATGCCATGCTGGGTAGTACTGTGCCAGCATCTCCCATGTCTCACAGTTGATTCCAAAGTTCTTGAGAGAGACCTTGAATGTCCTTGTATTGTTCCTTCTGACCTCCGTGTGAACACTTGCCTTGTGTGAGTTAGCTGTAAAATATTCTTTTGGGCAAGGTATATATTCAAACAATGTGACCAGCTCATTGGAGTTGCCCTCTCTGCAGTAAAATTTCAATGTTTGGCAGTTCAGTTTGAGAAAGGACCTCATTTTCTGGTACCCTAGGTAATCTTCAGAGTCTTTCTAAGACAATTCAGATGGAAACAATCCAGTTTCCTGGCATGGTTCTGTTTTCACAGGCATGCAACAGGGAGGTCAGCACAAAGGCTCTGTAGACCTGCAGTTTGGTAGGCAATTTTCTCTTCCACACATACCTTTGGAGCCTCTCAAACAATGAGCTAGCTCTGCCAATGCATGCATCAACTTCATCATCTATATGTACATCCCTGGAAAGTATACTGCCAAGGGAAGTGAACTTATTCACAGTATTCAGGATTTCTCCATTTGCTGTATACAGTGGTTCTATGTATAACTGGTGCAGTGCTAGCTGGTGGAGAATCTGTTTTCTTGGTATTAATTGTTGGGCCAAAATTAGCACAAGCAGCAGAGAATCAATCCAAACTTTGTTGCATCTAAACCTCAGAGGCTGAATTGAGTGCACAATCATCTGCAAACAAAACATCACACACCAACTTTCCCTCCACTTTAGGCTTGTCTTATAACTTTTTCAAGGTAAATAATTTATCATCAGTGTGGTACCTGACCTGAGGCCATTTTTGTCCTCACCCAAGGAAACAAGCAATGTTGCTGAAAACATCATGTTAAAAAGCATGGGAGTAAAGATATATCCCTGCTTCACACCACTGGTGACTGGGAAAGCTTGAGACCATCATCTATTTATCCAGAACATTATCAAAGACCATAGTCAGATAAATGAATGTTCTGTACAGACTTCTGTTCTGCTACGCCCAGAGGACAACCAAACTCTGCATACCCTTTGATCAGCAATATAACTACTAGGTCTATATCCCAGAGATCATAAAAAAGGGAAAAGGACTTACATGTACAAAAATATTTATAGCAGCTATTTTTGTCGAGGCAAAGAACTGGAAGTGGAGATAATGCTCATCAATTGTGGAATGACTGAACAAGTTGTGGTATATGGATGTAATGGAATACTAACATGGTATAAGAAATGATGAGCAGGCAGATTTCAGAAAAAACTAGAAAGACTTACATGAACTGATGCTGAGTGAAATGAAGAGAATGAGGAGAACATTGTACATAGTAATAGCAATATTTTGCAGTCATCAGCTTTGGTTGACTTAGCTCTTCTCAGTAATGCAGCAATACAAGACAATTCTGAAAGACTCATGACAGAGAATGCTATCCATATCCAGAAAAAGAACTATGAAGTCTGTGTGAAGATCAAAGCATATTATTTTCACTTTTTTGTGGCTTTTCCCTTTTGTTCTGTTTCTTCTTTCACAAGATGACTAATGGGGAAATATGTTTACATGATTCCACATATGTGACCTATATGAGATTGCTTGTTGTCTTAGGGAAGGGGAATGGGGGGGAAAGAGGGAGAAAAAATTTGGAATTCAAAGTCTTATAAAACACGAATGTTGAAAACTGTCTTTACATGTCATTGGAAAAAATGAAATACTGTTTAAAAAAACTTCTCTTCTGCTCCTAGCATTTCTCCTGCAGTTGTCAGGAGGCAAAGACTCTACCAACCCTTCTTTGGTCCTTTATGAAGCCACACTGGCTCTTAGATGGGTGACCATCTTCCAGTAACAAATAAATTTAATAAATACCAAAAAATAAATTTAATATTTATTAAATGCCTACTGAAAATAAGAGTGCTACATACTCAGGATATGAAGATAAAAAGGAAATGCCCTTGCCTTCAAAGAGTTTACAATCTACAAAAGAGTTAAATGCTGCAACAATATATATATAGTGTCTGAACTGTTGCGATAGCCTTCAAGTTATTCTCTACAGCCACATAAGTCTCTTGCTCCTCCAAGCTATCTTCTATTCATATATCAAAGTGACCGTCATAAAACATGGGACTGACTAGGCCACTTCAGTAGTTCCCTATTATGACTATGATGACACATAACATCTGTTTGGGCTTTGCATCTCTTCATAATCTGGCTTTCTTCCTACCTTTCCAGCTTTCTTGCACCTTACTTATGCCCACATAATCTCTGATCTAGTCACACTAGCCTCCTTTTCCTTGTACAAGATACTCCATCACACAACTCAAGGCATTTTCTACTGGTTTCCCCCACGCCTGGATTGCTCTCCCTCCTCATCTCTGACTCTACCATTTCTGAGTTCCTTTAAATCCCAGCTAAAATCCCACCTTCTTCAAAAAGCCTTTCCCAATCTTCCTTAATACTTTTTTATTATTCCTTAATACATCAATTGGTTGATAGCCTCTAATTTGTCCTGTATCTAGCTATCTTGGATGTATAAAATTATTTGCATTTTGTCACTCCATTGCATTGTGAACTTTTTGAGGTCAAGGGCTAGTTTTACCTTTCTTTTTATCCTCAGTACTTAATGCAGGTCCTAGCATATAGTAGATACTTAGTGAATTATTGTTGACATAGTAAATAAATTAAATCATATTCTGCTGCTTTCATATGACTGACTACAAGTGGAACGTGACCAGAAAAAAAAGTCTCCTAGTAATATTATTGGACTAGAAAATGACTAGAAAAGAATAGCATCTATTTAAAAGAATTGAAGATGCTTGAAAGTAGTTTCATTTGTCCCCTTTAGTTTTAAATATTCACCCTTCAATCTAGATCATTCTTATTTAATAAACCATCATAAACAGGCCAAGTTAGAGCTAAAGAAGAGGTAGTATTGTACATGGGAAAGAACATTGGATTGGGAGTTATTGGGCCTGGGCTTAAACTCATGGCTCTGCACTGTAACTAACCTTGGACAAGTCCCTTAATTTCTCTAAGAGAAGACCCATTTTCTGCACCTGTGAAATGAGGGGGAACTGGACTAGATGACCTGTCAGTATCTTTCCAATTCTGAATCTCATGATCAAACAAAACTCCTGACCAAATTAATAAAATCTGAAGTGAAATTCTACTGGATTTCCAATTTGGGATATTATAAGCATCTATTAAATTTTTGCTGAATGATTGATTGAAAGGTTCCAAAAAACAGTGATGAAAGAAAGGACATTCTAAGCATCTGCTCATAGGCATTGACCTATGGCTAAACCAATAGGTTCTATAATTGGGCAGTTTGACAAAGTATTTATTGAGCACAAATTATGTAATAAGAAGATATGAACTTCCCTGTGAGCAAGACTTCCAGCTTTCCCACAGTAACTACTTATGGTAGCTCATAGCTTTAGGGTTCTTCAGAAGGTCTTATATATTGGAGGCTTCTGGGAACACATTACATGAATTTTATAGCTTGTGCTAATATACATATATATAATATATATATGCATATTATATATATACATATACACACATTTTAAAAGTTTGGACAGAGAGGATTCTGGGAAGATGGTAGAGTAGGTTAGAAAATTTCAAGCTCTTAAGATTTTCCCACACAAAAGAGTTAAAATAGCACCTTAGGATAAACAAAGTGTGGGTGGAGATAACTAAGAACAGGGGCATAACCAGGGTCCTCCTGGGACAATTTGAGAAGATTGGAAGAAAAATCCCAGGATGAAGTTTGGTCCAGGTGAAGAGTAAACACTTCCAGACTAGGTTTCATTTTAACAACAAGCCGCAAGCCCTGGGGCTGGTTAGTTTGGGAAGCTTCCTTGGCCCTAGCCGCAGGAACTTTTACCCTCAAGATAGTGAACAGAGTTGGGCATGATGGGAAGTTGGGAAGATGAAGGGAACTTCTGCTGACCAGGAACACCAGACCCAGCTCAGAGTGGCAGGATGAGAAAAAAAGAGCATGTGCCTGGTGAGTGCAGAAGCAGTGGGGCCAGAAAGCCCTTGGCTATGGGCACTTAACAGGAGCTTGGAAGTTTGGCTTTGATTCCAGGGGAAGAACTGAAGATCTGAGGCAAGAGGCACCATTTCCCACACTCCAAGGCTAGAGGTGACTACAAATAATTAAGCTATCACCACAAAAAATGCACAGGCCAAGGAGAAAGAATCTAATCATAGAAACATATTATGAGAATAGAGATGACTGGGGTTCATCTTCAGAGGAGTATATTGAAGTAAAGAAACCTACAAAGAGTAACATCAAATGGTCACCTGGCCAAAAAGAATGTATGGAAGATCTTAAAAAAGACTTTAAAACTCAAATGACAGAGATGGAGGAAAAACTAAAAAAGGAAATAAGAATAATCCATGAAAAACAAGAGTATAAAAGGAAAGTAAACCAACTAGAAGAGGAGATCCAGAATCTTAAGGAAGAAAATGACACCTTGAAAATTAGAATTGGGCAAAGTGAAGCTAGTGAAATTGTAAGAGATAAAGAAATGATTAAACAAAATACAAATAATGAAAAAATAAAAGAGAAAGTGAAATCTTATAAGAAAAACAACAGATTTGGAGAATAGATCAAGAAAAAGGAATATAAAAATCATTGAACTAACTGAAAGTTACAATCAAAAAAAGAATCTTCATACAATAATACAAGAAATAGTTAAAGAAAATTGTCCTGAAGCATTCAAACAAGAGGGGAAAGTAGAAGTAGAAATAGAAAAAAAAAAATCCATCAATCACCACTTTTTGGTAGAGATCCTATGAAGATAACTCATAGGAATAGCGTAGTCAAATTCCAAAACCCCAAGGTCAAGGATAAAATATTGAAAGCATAAAGATTAAAGTAATTTAAATATGATGGTGCCACAATTAGAATTACATAATACCTAGCAGCAGAGACATTGAAGGACTGCAGGTCTTGGAACACAACATATTGAAGAGCAAAAGAACTGGGGCTCTGATGAAAAATATTATGCCCTGCAAAGTTAAATATTATCTTGCATGAAAAAAAATGGATATTTGATAAACTCTCAGACTTTCAAGACTTTGTTTAAAAAATCCTGAACTTAGATGATTAGACATACAAGAGCCAATAGAAATATAAGGTACATAGCAAAGACTGATTATAAGAGATCGGTAAGGACAGACCATTTACTTTTTATATATGTAAAATGTATGTCTAAGATTCTTATTATTAGTTGGGTAGTTCATAAGAAAGATTGGGGTAAACCTTAGTATGACATGAATTTAAAAAGTAAAACCATTTAGGAACAGCTTAAAAGAGTAATTATTTTATACAAATGAGGTGCAAGAGGAAGAATCAATACACAGGTATTAGATGGGGGAAGAGCGCTGGTAGTTCTGGTTAACTGCTTTCATCAGGAATAGGTTTAAGAGGGAAATACATATATACCTGTTTAAAAGAGTATAAAAATCTTCTAAATTCAGAAGAAATAGAATGGTAGGGGCATAGGGAAGGGGGAGAGGACAAGGAGGGATCTTTAGAGGGTAGGATGAGGGAATAGGTAAATAGGGGTGTAGTAGGGTGTTTAGATTTGTGGAAATGAAAGGATAGGGGAGGAATCCTTGGAGAGGGGTAGGCAAGTCATAGGATGGCAAGGTAATAGGTAAAAGAGGAGGCAGGAGGGATAGGAGACGAGATATGCACATACATAAAAACAAAGATTAGGAGTAGAATAGGTTTGGGAAAGTGTATGTCCATATATATATACATATATATATATATATAGATATAGATATAGATATATATGTCTATATGTATGTATATATCTACAGCTATAGAGAAACATATCTAAACTTTATTGTAGCCTTCTAGGGAATGGGGAGGATATGAATATATTTAAATATTTGAAGAAACATATCTAAACTTTATTGTGTCCTGGGGGGGGAGGTTGGGAGGAGGGGGAAAAAAAACAAAGTAAAAAAGTGCACCGCAGAGAACAGAAGAAAACACAAGGAAGCAAAGAAAAGATGGACAATTCTCAACACAAGTATTATTTATCATAGATCAAGAAAAGGGAATAAAGAAATCATTGAACTAACTGAAAGTTACAAAGTTACAGGCTTTCTTGAAATGAAAATTTATCGTTACCTATTTTGAATCCTCTCTTATATTCTGCTATGCATATGACATGTTTTTTTTCTTTCTAACTTTGCATTTAAGTTCCAATTTTTAAGTTTATGATATCTTTTTGTTTCTTTATTCTGTATTTGTGTTCTGGCATTTTCAGTCTAAAATAAAATTTGGGAGAAAAAAGTTTCAATTAGGAAAACTGATCATTGTTTTCCTTCATGGTAAAAGCGATCTTGCTTCCAACCTTGCATCTCACTTTTAAATAATCTGATACATCTCTGATCTCATCATCTTGGATGTTTTCCCAGTGATCCATGTCATAACCCATGTATGCCTATTCATTCTATGTGATTCTTGTTTACAACATCCCTAAATTCGCCACAGAGCATCTTCCTTTATCAAATGAGACAATATTTGTAAAGGCACAGTGCCTTGCATCTTGTAGGTGTTTAACAAAGTCTTCTTCCCTTCCTCCCCTTACTTACCTAAATATGTTCGGGGCCTCTCTTACTTTCACCTGAAATTATAAGGATACAAATAGAATCCTGGGATTGCTTGCCCTTACTACATCACCAGTCTATCTTCTTGTACTATTAAGAAGATACAACAGTAGCTACATGGTGCAATGATAGAGTACTGGACTTGGAGTCAGGAAGATCTAAGTTTAAATCTAGCCTCAGACACAATGTCAACCTAGGCAAGTCATTTAACCTAAGTCATCAGCTTTCCTCATATGTATAATGGTAATAATAGCACCTAGCTCCCTGGATTTTTGTGAGAATAAAAAAATCATATTTATAAAAATGTTTTGACAATATTGAAGTACCAATAAATGCCATATTATCATTGTTATTATTACTAATAGTATCATACATATTTTCAAACACATCTTTTACTCCAGTTTTTTTTAAGTTGCTCATTTGCTATATGTTACATCCTTCTCAATCCTAGCATATGACTCTCTTTTGCCTTTTGTATCATATTCATTTTCAGTTCTGCTGAGGCTTTTGTGTTCCATGTCTTGTATCCATACAAAACAACAAAATGTATATATGCCAAAGTGTATCTTCACTCAATGAACTTTGGCCCTCCGATGAATATCTAACATCAAGCCATCCTCCTCCTTTTCCTCCTCTTCCTCCTTCTCTTCATCATCATCGTGCATTTATTAATGTCATATTTCACTGTGCTAAGTGGTGGAGATATAAATAAAACATCTGTTAGAAGGCAGGTCGAAAATTTTCAGGGAAAAAAAAATCCAAACTGTTATCAATGGCCATATGAAAAAAAAAAAGTTCTAAATCACAAATAAAGAAATGTAAATTAAAACAACTCTGAGTTACCACCTCATACCTATAAGATTTGGCTATAGTGACAAAATAAATAAAAGTGACAAATACTGGAAGGGCTGTGGTTAAATAGCTACTTCAGTAGACTGTTAGTGGACCTATGAACTGATTCAGCCATTCTGTAACACTATTTGGAGCTATAACCAAAAAACTATTAAGTCAGCATACCCTTTGATGCAGTGGTACAATTATTAGGTCTATATCCCAAAGAGACCAAAGAAAGAGAAAAACTATTCATAGGTACTCAAATATTTATAATGATTTTTTTTCTTGTGGCAAAGAATTGGAAACAGAGGATTCTCATCAATTAGTGAATGATTGAACAAGTTAAGTGTATTAATATGATGTCATATTATTATGCTGTAGGAAAGGATGAATGGAATCATTTCAGGGAAGAAAATAAAACCTAGGAAGACTTGGATTAGGTTTTGGCAATTGAAGTGGGCAGAACCAGGGAAACAATATATACTACAACAATATTGTAAAGAAAACTCTGAAAGACTTAGTAGCTCTGATCAACATAATGATCAAATACAACTCCACAGCACTTATGATAAAATATACTCTTCACCTCCAGAAAAAGAAGTGATATACTCAGAGTACGGATGGAAGTATCACTTCTCTTCTCTTTCCTTCCCTTCTCTTCATGTCAGTTCTTTTCTCTGCTCCCTTCATTCATCTGCTCTCCTTTCCCTCCCCTCTTTTATCCTCTCTTCTTCTCTCTTCTCTTTCCCTCTCCTCTCCTCTTCTCTTTCCTTCCCTTCTCTTCTTCTTTTGTTT
This sequence comes from Pseudochirops cupreus, assembly GCA_028627135.1. Classification (NCBI taxonomy): domain Eukaryota; kingdom Metazoa; phylum Chordata; class Mammalia; order Diprotodontia; family Pseudocheiridae; genus Pseudochirops; species Pseudochirops cupreus. The sequence goes on along the minus strand of CM053581.1, from coordinate 145,063,197 downwards.
TTGTTCCTTTCCTCTTATTTTTTGAGGGGATAACATGACTCGTGGGGGAGCTTGTTTTGCATGGCTACATATGTTGGTAATGGGTTTTTTTTTCCTTGCCTTCTCAGTATGTAGAGAATAGGGAGCTCAGAAGGAGAGAATTTGGAACTGAAAATAAAATAAGCCTAAATTTTAAAAAGAATACAGGTGGAAGGATGTAAGTGTGAATATCTCAGTTGTACCAAAGGGACACGGAACACTTGGAGACAAAATTATTTTTTCTTCTGAAGGTCAAAAGACATTCTCTAAAAGCATACTGAAAGAGAAAAAAGATGCAAAACAAGAGAAGCAACATGCAGTAAGAAAAGTCAAGAACACCTGGGTTCTAATGCTATTGGCTAGCTTGGTTCCCATGAGCTAGTCACTTGACTCTGTGATTCTGTTTCCTCATCTGCAAAATGAGGAGATTGAACCAGATGGTATCTATAGTGTGCTAATTCGAACTGGGTTTCTTATTGCATAAAGCCTCCTCCTTCTCTAGGACTCTGTTGGTCATTGTACACTGCATGGATTCCAGAAATCCTTCAGTTCATTGTATGAGCGTAGACAAACTTAAAGTTTTCCAAGCAGAAATTAGTCTTGACAGGCATTGGGTTAGCCCGTGAGAGGAAAAGGTCTGTTAAAAATAAATGGTCTAGGGAACATTTTCTCCCCATAATCGGTTGCATGAGTTTAATAGTTAGAAATGGTTTCAATGTTATATTTTCAACTTAAATAATAAGACCATCTGTTACAAGCAGAATATCATAAGGAGATAATTCAGTGCAGGGACTATTACTTTGTTTTGGAATTAGTTTAAGCCATAAATAAATACTACTTTGTCTTTAATTTAGAAAAAAAATGGTCCCATCTAACATGTACTTAAGACATTTTCCACCTGTTAAAGGTACACAGGACTGGGAGTCTTTCTTAGCAGTGTGGAAAAGGATCCAAACTTTCAAAAAATAAATCAAAGCCAATTTTTGATTTGCACGATGACAGAGAACATGTAAGCAAATAAAAACAACGAGCTAGGGGAAAAGCAAATATACTATTGATTTGGCACCGTATGAATCATCTGTGAGAGACTACGAGGGGCAAGAGAGTAGAGGTTGGGAAGTGATTGATTGAGACTTGAGATCTGATCCTGAGGTAATGAAATTTGAGGGGTCTTGCCTCATGCTATTGACCTAAGGGTAGCTTTGGGAAAAAGTGATTCCTTCTGACTCAATGGTGTTAGTTTAAACAATCCCCTGGGCTCAAATATCAGCCATTAAAATAAATTCAGGAGACAGAGGAAGTGATGTTTATGAGTTGGAAGTCTGAGCTGCTTTTTAAACAATCATGGGTATACAGATCTCAAAATAGAAACCTGATATATTGGGAAGAAAGGAGGAGGAAATGACATGGGGGTACTCTTGGGAGGAGGTGTGAGAGATTCTGAAATCTAGTCTTTTTGACAGGAAAAAAAAAGGTTTACTTTTTTTCCCCTCCTATGGCCAAATTGAGAGAATTCTCACCTAGAAAAACAGTTTTAGGTGTATCATTGAATAAATGAAATCTTCAGCAAACTATCTTTGTGAGGTTCCATTGATTTTTCTTAGTTAACTACAGGTTACATTCATTTATTCATATATATATGAAGGAGACCTGGATAATCCCAAAGGGTATCTCAGCACTTAGCATAGTATCTCAATGCTTAGCATAGTATCCAGCACATAATAGGTGCTTAATAAATGGGTATCAACTGACTAGCTATCAAGTAAGAATTTTTTAATCCATTTAATGGGGAAGTTAATTACATATTTTGTTTTAAAATAGCAATATTAAAATGTAGGACCAACCACTCTAAGATAGCTTTTAAAAATGAACACTTCCCTAAGAATAAGGAGAAAGTACTGATTAATATTCTCAGATGGCATGATAAAAAAAAAAGTTAAAATTTAATGGAAATACTTCTTAAACATCCAAATGCCAATTCTCAGGGTGGTAGTGAAGGTTGATATGCTTATGATATGCATATGCCTCTGGATCTATCAAATATAGCTATTATTGGTTAGCACCAGATGGAAACAGTGGAGTGTGTGTGTGTGTGAGAGAGAGAGAGAGAGAGAGAAACTGACTCATTAGGGTGTGTACCCAGAGAATATTATTTAATTTTTAAGAAGAACGTTATTTTTATTCATCAAACAAAAGAAAGTAAAACAACTAAAGTTAATGTGTCTACATTAAAAACAAAGATTTACATTAGAAATACCAAAACCAATGCACAAAATACTATTTTCTGAGACATTAGGGCATTACTTGAACACATCCCATCTACTCTGCATGCGTGCTTACAGAAATAGTAAAGATGCAAGAATGAAGCCAAAGGGCCCAACTGTAGAAACTAAAACAAAAACCATATCCACAAAATGCTAATCAAATGACTAAGTCAGGTAGATTTATTTAGAGTAGCCGTTCTCAACCTGTGGATCATGACCCCTTTGGGGGTCAACTGACCCTTTCACAGGGGTCACAGAGATCACCTAAGACCACTGGAAAACACATGTTTCCGATGGTCTTAGGAACCGAGACACCGCTCCTCTGTCTCCAGGTGCGTCCGCCCACATGCAGATACACCCACATACGAGTATTAAAGGGTCACAGCATTAGGAAGGTTGAGAACCACTGGTAGAGGAAGGAAACGATTTTTGACAATGGTTGCTCTCAGAAATTATTTGTAAAAAGTAGATTTTTAAAGGGATTGTAGTATAACTAGTGGCAACCATGTCAGGAAGACTCATCTTCCTGAGTTCAAACATAGCCTCAGACACTACTAGCTATATCACCCTGGACAAGTCACTTAACCCCATTTGCCTTAGTTTCCTCATCTGTAAAATGATCCGGAGATGGAAATGCTAAGCCACTCTAGTATCTTTGCCAAGAAAATTGTAAATGGAGTCACAAAGAGTTGGACAAGACCAAAACACAACTGAATAACAAAATATAACTAGGTTTCAATTCTGCAAGGACATGGTGGAAACTGATTTTAATGCAAGTTGCAAAAAAATTTATTACCTATTGGATACCTGAATACCTAGACACAATCAGTGACTAGAATTATACATCATATGTTGGGTATTTTTTCAGAAACTGACATTCCCATACTACAAACACATATCTTAATGTATTCTTGAGGATTCAACATATAAACGATACTAGGACTAAAGTATTGCAGACAAAATTGTTGTTCACAGTTGCCCTCAATATAATACCAATCCACAACAAATAAGAATCGTATTTTAACTGATGTTGCCACCATATTGATCACTGATAGAATCTATTGCTGTGTGGAATGAAAAGCTGTCAAAATATAAAAACTCAATGCAAACAATCGAAATCATATATAATAAGAAGTATCTTCTCCATTGTCTTGTCTGCTACTAGAGTTCTCCCAGGGACAGCAGAGAAACTGCTGAAGACAAGCTTACATGCCAAAATTTTTATTCAATTAGTCTAGTAGCGAGTACCTCTGATGTGCTAGGGACTGTTAAATACTGGAGAAATAGTCCCTTCTCTCAAGAAGCTAATAGTCTAGTGGGGAAGAAAACATGAAAAGAGCTATGTACAAAGAAGATATATACAGGATAAATTATAGGAAGTTTCAGAGGGAAAATATTCAAATTAAGGAGTACTGAGGCTTCTTGCACAATGCAGGATTTTAGATGAGATTTGAAGGAAGCCAGGGAAGCAAAGGATGCAAGATGAGAAGGGAGAGCATTCCAGGGATAGGGAAAATACAGGGAAAATGCTTGGAGTTAGGAGATGGAGTGTCATGTTCTAAGAAGGGCAAGGAAGACAGTATTCCTTGATCATAGGGCATATGGAGGAAAGTAAAAAGTAAGAAGATTGGCAATGTAGGAAAAGACCAAGTTATGAAGGCCTTTAAAAGTCAGAGAATTTTATATATGATCAAGAAGGTAACAAAAAAAAACATATTTAATCCACCTGAACAAAGTTTTTCTCTGCCCAATACTAAAAGTAAAGCAATAACAGGCCAATATTTGTCCTACAATCATTTCTATCTGAACTCCATCAAAAATAAAGATAAGAATTAAAGGCATGATAGTAATAATCACAATAACTGCATTTATACTTCTTTTGATGATTATCACAGAGCTTTTGACTTAGTTCTGCATTAATGGTTTATTCATGTACTGCAAACATATAAAATGAACCCAAGTATAATGAGAACGTTAAGCTGTTTGATGTCCACATGGAAAGATATTCCTCCATTTAAGACATGCCACCAAATCATACTGTCAAGAAAAATGGACAGAAAAAGTCTTATTTTTTCCAAAGGAGATAGTTTAAGACCACTGTAGTTCTGCGTAGGTCCAAGGTCATTATTATCTCTCTTAAAAAGAACTATGGTTTCAAAATTAAAGAGAGTCTATTATTTGACTTCCATGCATGATATATGACTCTGCCAAAAGACTTTGCATCCCATATGGAGTCTTTTTTATAAATGATATTAATATGTCATTTGGATTCAACAATTGTAAAAGTCTCAGCATATTGCAAGGAGACTGAAGGCTTTGAATCTGGATATCAAGGTCACATTGAATTAATAAATGAAGGCATTGCCTACAAGTACTGTACCTTGCTCTCTTCTAGATATCCTCTAGATAAAATATATTAAGTAATGAGAAAGAAATAGTTATGACTGAATATGTTAATAAGCTTGCTATTCAAAATTTTAAAAATAATTTAAAAAATAAACCTGAATAGAAAAATATATTTAGATCAATTAATAACTACATAATGTCAATATTACTCTACACTTCTAGAACTCAGGGTCATAGAAGGTGTAGGAAGTATCTTACCAAAACCCATATGTTAATAACATAGGGTTTATCACTCTAAAATAGATATAGAAAGATGAGCACTTCACCCTCAAGAAAGAGGAGAAAGATTAATTGATATTAGAGAACACTGATAATAGGACAAAACCTGTAGAAATACTGTCGGAAGAAACAATTATGACTTGGCCAACTGATAGTTAAATCTGATAATCACCATACGTCAATGGATTTGATAAAATTATAGGCTAAAAAAATTTACCATCAATGTATCTAACAAGACATACCTACTGTAAAAAGAATACCTAACAAGACATGATGGAGGGGCTGGAATTACATATCAGAACTTTCATTAACTGATAGAAAACAGATCCTGTATCACAAGTATACATCTCAAAATACCCTTGAGAACTCAACCAACTATATGTTTGGGAACTGGGTTATTATTGCGCCTACAATCACCCAGACATAGTATTTATACGTACAAATTTAGGAATGATATTTAAATAGCTTTTGCCATACCAAAATATTCAGTCTTCAAGTTACATACAAGGAAAGGTTTCAAAAGATAGAGAGAGCTAACAGAAGTAGGAATAAGGAAAGATACCTTTCAATTCTGTTATCATGTCTGCTACTAGAGTCAAACTGAGCACATTTTTCAGTAATGTACAGAAAATAAATTTACATCCTAATTTTCTTTTATTAAACTACAGAAAGTAAATATTTTGCTTACCTATAAAATAACCCTTCAGCACATTAAATATGTAAGAATAATGGTAGAATAGTGATATGTCCTGTGGCCGTTTCTGTCTGAACCTAGTGGAAAAGATGAGAATGATATAATAATATTTGCATAAAACTTAAATTTTGGAAAGCACGTTGTATAACTTATTTTATTTGAGATTCACAGTAACCTTGTGAGATATTATTGTCTTTATTTAATATAGAAGGAAATTGAAACTCACAGAGAATAAAGTTTTGCCCATATTCACAAAGATAATAAGTGTTAGAGATAAAATTTGAAATCAAATCTTCTTGATTCCAAGTCCAGAACTCTATGATTTCCTTTTGTAATTATGATTTGCTTAAGCCTACATTAGAATTAGTGCTTGTTTCCTACATATATACCAAAGGGGAATCAAGGCAATTATTGAATTCTAATCTATCTGAAGCCTAATCTTCCCTCTCTCTGTCTACACACTTCTGAACTTCTAGAATTCCCAGAATTGTATATACTGTCAAGGGAAGTTTCATTTGAGATTCAAAATGTATTATTGTCAATTTATTTAGGGAATAATAAATAGGAGATCAATAAAGGGATGATGATAGCATCAATGGCCCTATGATGACCCTGATGCTGTTCCAATTTGCAAGGAAGTATTTTTTTATTTCAAAAAATAAAATAAAATAATGGTTTGGCAATTACAAAATAAGGTGGATCTCCTGAGGCCTTTCCTGACCGTGCCAGTATTCCTATGATTTCCATTCAATTAATTCATTCACTTCTGCCATCTATAAAATTCAAGTAATCATTGCCATCTGTCTTGCAAAAATAATATGAAACAAACTGTGGATATGGTCAGAAGAATTTTTTAAGATCTTCATAAGAAAGGATATTCATAGAAACCTACTTTGTGCAATTTAATAAACAAAGCCCTTGTTTTCCTTGGCAATTTCCTCACTTTAAAAATGAGGGGATTGTACCTTATCAAGGATTCTTAACTTCTTTGTGTCATGGACGTTTTTGGCAGTGTGGTGAAACCTATGGACCCCTTCTCTGTATATTAAAAAAATCGTAATGGAAGAAAATGCTAAATTTCAGTTAGAAGTTAAGTGTTCGAGTTCACAGATCCCCTAAGATCTATTGATCTGTGACTTAGAAACCTTTATCTATTTCCCGAACTCTGGTTCTATCTCTTTGCTTCATTTGTACCTCTTACTCGGATGATCTGACATCAGTTCAAACTCAGTGTAACTAAAATGGAACTCATATTTTCCTCTTTGTCCACTCATCCTCTGGACTTATCTATTTCTGAAAATATTCCCACTCATCCAAGCTGGAAACCTTGGAACCATACTCAGTCCCTTCTCTTTCCTCTTGATCACTAAGCCTAGTGAATACAATATCCATGAAATCTTTTTAAAGTATCTCTGGCTTTCCTTTTCTTGTTTTCACCACCTCTTATATCTCCCTTCTTTTATCTCTCCTATATACTCCCAATAGATTAATCTTTCTAAGGCACACCTCTAGGAATTTTACTTTCAGCTGCCCCCTATTGTTTACTAATAAAGTCCAAACTCCTTAGTTTGGCCTTCAAAATTCGTTAGTCAGGTCGAAAGCTATCTTTCTAATCATATCCATCAGTGCTCATCCTATTGCGTAAGCAAATTAGACTACTTACCATTTCCCAAGTATACTTTTGGCTTAACTGTTCACTATTTTAATTTGGTTTGACATATTTTTCTTTCAATCTTCTTTACTTCAGGATATTACTTCCCTCCACTACCTAGGAATTATTCCCTTGACCAAAAAATTTTCAAAAGGTCAGCAAAACTCCACACCTGTAGTTTCCTTCCTTTCCAATGAAAAGAAGAGATAAAAGGGGGGAGATATTAGAGGTGGTGAAAACGAGAAAAGGAAAGCAAGAGATACTTTAAAAAGATTTCATGGGCATGGGCATTTCTTATCTCTTCTTTAGAAACAAGAAACAAGTCATTATGATTAAGCACCATTTGGTTTCTTTTTGTTGTTATTGTGCTTCTCATTTGAATTATAGATATTTATTTCAGTTCTGATTATTTCACTGTAGATAAAATGTTCACATTTAGTTTCTTATAGCACAGAAAAATTCCAATGTTTGGTTATTGTTGCCTAGTCATTCAGTTTTGTCCAACTCTCAGTGACCCCATACAACTACAGTTGTACGTGGAATTTTCTTAAACATACTGGAGTGGTTTGCCATTTCCTTCTCCAGTTTTATGTAGACAGAAGTTAAGTGACTTGCCCAGGGTCACACAACTAGTAAGTGTCTGAGGTTAGATTTTGACTCTGGTCTTTCTGACTTCAGGCCCAGTGCTATGCTACCTTTGTTTAGTCATTCTTCAATATTTGACAACTACTTTGCTTTCAGTTTTTCACTGACCCAAAAGGGGTTGATACAAATATCTTGCGATGTATGGGAACTTTCTTTCTATCTTTGACCTAACAGTGGGACCTCTGGGTCAAAGGGTATGTTCACTGTAGTTATTTTTCTTAGTATAGTTTCAAATTGCTTTACAGAATAGTTGAACCAATTCACAATTCCATCAGTTAAATTTTTCTGTATCTGGAGGGACAAAAGGGAAGAAGAACTTTCCTCTCTCCTCCTCCCTAATTTCTGTGAAAATTGTACCCATCTCTTAATATTAGGCCTAACCTATATACCTTCTCTACTATTAGGGATAGCATGGTGAAGTAAAAAAGGATTCTTAGCTCCAGAGTTAGAGAAGGTATAGCTATAGATATATGTGTATATGTGTGTGCATATAGAGATATGTACCTCTATATGCACATACATACATATATATATAGAAAGGACCTATGTGTGTCTGTGTATATACACACATACATATTTAAATAAATACCGTTATTTAAATGTAATAGAGATACCCACAGTTTTTAATTGTCATGTATTTCTCATAAATGACAAATAGCATGGCAATTTTTTTTTTACAAAAGATACAAGAACAAGAAAATATTTAGGAAAGAAAAGAAACTACCAGGATAATCATCAAATTAAAAGTAATGAATTTGGGAGGTGAGATTCAAGAGATGTTTTGAAAAGGAAGAAAAATGTCATCATTACTTTCACAAAAAAAAAAATCATGTTACTACATTACTTCAGGATGGAATCCACCAAAATTATGACTTGCCTTATCCACCTACAGTATTATTTTAGATTATCTCCCATGGGGGGAAACTTCATTTTAGCTTTCTACATGTAAGCAGTATCTACAAATCCTTGTAAATAGGGTTTATGTATTCTCAGTGATTTTCTGAACTGATTGACATTCAGCAAAGTACCTCTTTCTTGAGGTCTAGGTTATTTATTTCTTCATGCATACAGATACTATTTTTGTGAATTCTAAACCTATAGGGAAGTTCATAAAATAGACAAGTTAGCTTCAGGAACATTCTCATTTTGTCTTAAAAATTTAAAAATAATTAGCCATGTAAACTATTAAATGTAATGATTTGGAATTTACAACTATATTTTAGGTTAATCAATCATCAACTAATTTCCTATGCCACCAACTGAAATAGAAGAATCTAAAAACTCATCTTTCTTTGAGTGATAATCCATTTCCTTTATATTTCCAGTCTCCTAGATAAATGACAATACAGCTTAAGCCACTTTCAAGAAACATCTACCATAAAATATCTAAAGTTTTCTGGAGGCTTAAACCAAGGTTCAGAAGAACTTAATCTTAGAACTTTGTTTTCACGGAAGTGGACTCACCAATCTGCTGTTTGCCATGGTAAACACAACATGAACTTTCATGGCTCCTTTTCTAGCTATCTAAGATGATAAGTGTTCTTACCATTCTCTTGTCTAGATTTCTGATAAACACAACTTACCAGGTATATCTATTCTCTTTGTTCTTCACAAATATATTAACTATCCAAGACTATATGGCACAAGGGAAAAGAAATCTGGATTTGTCTCATAGAACTTAGATTCAAGTCTTAGCTCTATCACTTATTTGCTTCTGTGATCAGAGCTTATTATCTTTTCCCTTCAGCCCACCCATCTTCCAGACTTTCCTTTTTCTTCCAAAGGAAGCACCATTCTATTCTCCAAGGCTTAGAACCTCAGCATTATCTGGCTCTTCACTCCTATGCTCAGATGGGGTAATAGTTATAAATCATTTAGCGCAATGGCTGGCACATTTTAGCCCTGAATAAATGCTTGTCTCTTTCCTCTCTTCACCCCACTTGTCTAATCAATTGGCAGATCTTCCCATTTCTACCTCCATATCTCTCCCTTTCAACTCTTTCTTTCCACTCACACAGGCATCATTTTTGTCCAGACCCTCATCACCTCTCACTTAAATTATTTCAACATTCTTTAATTTATTAAGTGATCACTATGTGCTAGTCACTGGGTTAAATATTGGAGATAAAATGTAAAAGCAAAGTAAAAAAAAAAACCAACATTGTCTCTGCCCTCCAGGAGTTCATATTCAAACGAGGGCTGTAACATGCAAAACAAGTATACATAATGAAATATGCCAACTAGATAGATGGTAATATCAAAGGCAAAGCTTTAGTTTGGGTAAGGAGGGTGGGTGGAAAATTTTCTTCAAGAGGAAAATAGAGTAAGGAAAGATAATTTAAGAATTATTGGATTCCTTGAAAGTCATGATTAAGAAAAAAAGCCTAGACACCGTGTTTCACAAAATTATAAAAGAAAACTGCCCTGATATCTTAGATCCAGAAGGTAAAAATAGAAATGAAAGGATCCACTGATCACCTAATGGAAACTCCAAAGAATATTACAACCAAATTCCAGAGCTCCCAGGTCAAGGAGAAGATAATGCAAGTAAGAAAGAAACACATTAAAGATCATGGGGTCACAGTCCAATTCACATAAGATTGATCAATTTCCACATTAAAGGAAGGGAGGGCTTGGAATATGATATTCCATAGTGAAAAGGAGCAAGTATTACAACCAAGAATATGCCTACCTAGGAAAAGTGAGCATAATCCCTCAGAGGAAAAGGCAGATATTAAGTAAAATAGAAAACTTCCAAGCATTCCTGATTTTTAAAAAGTCACTTTTTGTGGCAGCAAAAAATTGGAAAACAAGGGGATGCCCATCAATTGGGGAATGGCTGAACAAGTTGTGGTATATGAATGTAATCAAATACTACTGTGCTATAAGAGACGCGGAGTCTGAATGCAGATTGAAACAAACCACTTGCTCTGTTTCTTTTTCTTGTTTTGTTTTGTTTCCTCCTTCCCATTGATCATTCCATCAGTTACAATCCTTCTTTACAACCTGACTAATGATTAATGGGAAGATATTTGTAGATCCTGTATCTGAGTGCATGCTGCCATGATGGAAGGTGGGGAGAAGGAAGGGGAGAAAATCTGAAACTCAAGGGACTGTGGAACTGAATGTTGTAAACTAAAAGTAAATAAACCAATTTAATTTTTAAAAAAACCCAGAACTGAATAGAAAATTTGACATTCAAACATAAGACAAAAGAAGACCATAAAAAAGTAAACACAGAAGGGTAATCAAAAGGGACTCAATGGAGTCAACTGTTTATATTCCTATATTGGAAGATGATATTAACTCCTAAGAACTTTATCATTCTTAGGGCAGTTAGAAGGAGTCTGTATAGACAGAGGGGATTGGTGTAAGTCAAATTATGTTGGAATGATCTCCAGAAAAGAATGTAAGGGAGAGGAAAAAGGGATGCACTGAGAGAAAGGAGAAGGGAGAGGTAGAATGGGGCAAATTTTTCTCCCATAAAGGATGTACACAAGGAAAAGCTTTTATAGTAGAGGTGATGATGGGGGTGACATGCAATGATTGAACCTCACTCTCATCAGAATTGGTTCAAAGAGGAAAGGATATATAAACACACTTAGTTTAGTATAGAAATATATCTTACCTAATAAGGAAGTAGGAGAGGAAGGGAATAAGATATATGGGAGGGGTTTATGAAGGGAAGGAGGATTGGAGGAGGTAGTGGTTGTAAGTAAAACAGATTTTTGAGGAGGTACAGGATAAAAAGAGAGAAAAAGAGATAAACGGAAATAGGATGGAAGGAAATGAGCACTTAGTTGTCATAACTATGAATATGAATGGGATGAGCTAAGTCATAGAAAAGAAGTGATAGTAGATTGGATTGGAAACCAGAACCCAAGAATATGTTGTGTATAAGAGACACATTTGGAACAGAAAGCCACAAAAAGAGTTGAAATGAAGGGTCAAAGCAGAGTCTGTTTTGTTTCAGCTGAAGTGAAGATGGCATGGGTAGCAATCATGATTTCAGAGAAAGCAACAGCAAAAATATACCTAATTGAAAGAGATAATCAAGGAAACTACATTTTGCTAAAACAATGAAGTATTAGCAAAAAAATTTTAGAGCAAGTTTCTCCAGTAAAGCCCCCATTTATCAAAATATATAGGGAACTGAGTCAAAAATTTAAAATTAATAGACATTCCCAAATTGATAGTCAAAGGATAAGAGCAGGCAGTTTTCAAAAGAAGAAACCAAATAGTCATATGAAAAACTTTTCTAAATTACTCTTGATTAGAGAGATGCAAATTGAAACAACTTAGAGATATGATGTCACCTCTATCAGAAATGTCAAATGCTGGAGGGGATAAAGGAAAATATGTATATTAATGAACTATTCATGGTCCTACTGGTCCTACTATTCTGGACAACAATCTGGAAATATTCTGAAAGGGCTATAAAACCATGATCCTTTGATCCATGTCTGTACCCTGAAAAGATCAAAGAAAAAGCACCTAAATGTACAAGAATATTTTAGCAGCTTTTTTGTGGTGACAAAGAATTGGAAATTGAGGGAATGCTCATCAGTTGGGGAGTGGCTTAACAAATTGTGGCGTATACTATTATACTATTATATGAAATGATGAAGGAGGTAGTTTCAGAGGAAAAATAAAACAAAACAAAACATGACTGCCCTGTATAAACAGATGCAAGGTGAAATGAGAAGCCCTAGGAGATTACTATACACAGTAATAGCAACATTGTAATGATGATTTTCTGTGAAAAACTTGGCTTCTCTGATCAATACAGTGATCCAAGACAATTCTAAAGGACTCATGATGAAAAAAATGCTCTCTCCACAGAGAGAACTGATGAACTCTGAGGGCAAATTGAAGTATAATTTTCTCACTTTCTTTTTCTTCTCTTTTTTTTTCAATATGTCTAATATGAAACCATGCTTTGCATGATTTCACATATGTATGTGACATCATATAGCTTGCCTTCTCAGTGGGTAGTGGAGTTGTAGGAGGGAGGGAGTCTGGAACTCAAAATCTAAAAGAAAAGAATGTTAAAAATAAATAAATAATATTTTTAAAAAGATGAGACATTGCACTGCCCTGAAGTTTGCCCTGCATCTATCCAGCAAAGTGCTATATAAATGTAAATCATAACTGGGTATTCATCTCTCTAGGGAAAAACAGCAATTAATTGCTTCCAGAGGAAAATGTAAGACATATGGTGTTTGGTCCAGGATTTAGGAAGCTGAAATTGGGAAGAAGAATTTAATATGTACTAATATATAGTATCAAGTATGTCTAATATAAGAAGAAACAGCTCATGCTGCTAAGTAATATTCAAGTAGCCTCCAGTTCAGCACTCTGGTTTTTTTTCTCTTTTTTCTTTTTAAAAAATTTGTTTATCCATTTTTAGTTAACAATATTCAGTTCCACAAGCTTTTCAGTTTTAAATTTTCTCCCCCTCCTCCCCAAGACGGTGTGCAATCTGATATAGGTTCTACATATACATTTATATTAAACATATTTTCACATCAGTCATTATAAAGAAAAAAGCATTTGTTTTTGAAAACAAAATCAATGAATTTTTTCCTGGGATGGAGTAGGAGGAGGGGTCTAGTGTCAACTTCAAAATATGGAAATTTATCTTAGGTTACATTAAAAAAAATGGTACTAGGGAGGTGACAATCCTATTTACTCTATCTTGGTTGGACCATACCTGTAATATTCTATTCATTCCTATAAGCCATATTTTAAGAGGGATATTAAAAGGTTGGCAGCTCCTCTGGAGAGGGATCAAGGATGTCAAAGGGTCTCAAAGGAGGATGATGCCATCAGCAGTGATAGGAGAGTTCAAAAGTAGAGATAGTGAAGTAGGGAAGATAATTCTTTTTTGAATATATCAAGTTTGAGACACCTATGGGACACCAGGTCTTGAAAGTCCAGTAGGTAGTTGGTGATGTGGGACTAGAGCTCAGGAGAAAGAGAGACTAGGGCTGTGCATGTTGATCTAGGAACCGTCTGCATAGTGATAATAAATGATTCCATGGGAGTTAAAGAAATCACCAAGTGAGAGAGTAGATTTGGCAATTAAGAGTTCATTGGTTACATTGGAGAAAACAGTGTCAGTTTAATGATGAAGTCATAAACCAGCCTAGAGGTGACTTAGACTAGAGTAAAAGGAGAGGAAATACAAGTATTGGGTACAGGCATTTTTTTTCAGTGGGTTTAGTTGAAGAGTGGTAAGATATTGATAGTAATGGGACTATTAGTTTCTAGTGGGCAGTATGGGCAGGAACAGGTACTTATGACAAGTGGTGATTGTGACTAGAAAAATGGCATGCTTACCAGATGCCCAGTGGTAAGGAAAAGTGAGAAAGTGAAGGCATGAGTATACATGGCAACTTTGTGCTATTCATTCACACAATAAACTTTTAAAAAGTGTATCACAGAGCACTGTGGAAGAAGCTGAGATAAATTAAATCTAGTGACAGCTGTCAAGGGACTCACAACCTAGTCAACTCAAAAACATAACTGAGCATCCTAACAAAGTTCAAAATGAGATTAAGAGATGGTCACTAAGGTCTAAATCCTAGGATGCTATGAAACAAGGGACAATCAAATATCTTGAAGATCTGCTAACTCTGTCTCCAAATTTTGGGGAACAAATTTCCTGATGCCAGTTATTGAGGGGAGATCTTCTCCCTAGGATAATTTAACAAAGATTCTTACTTTATTTTACTATACAGAAGATTTTTGTTTTGTTTTGATTTGGTGTTTTGAACAGGTAAGTGGTGTGATTTTGGTTGTATTTTTTGGAATTTTAAATTGACAGTGTTGTTGTAGGATAGATCAGTGATGTGCTGAATATGACTTATGCCATGTTGAGAGAGCTGATTGTTTAATTTTCATGGTAAGCATTAATTATTATTATTATTATTAATTATTATTATTAGCAATGCAACAAACCACATCTTGAACTATTGTTTTCTTCATTGTCTAGACTGAATAAAGCCACGGAGAAAATGCTAAAAAATTTACAATTAAACTTTAAAAGTGGAAAGGGAGCAAAAACCAGTTGGCACAAAGCAGCAATAGATACCTCTTTTTTCCTCCAGTTCTTTAAGGGAAAAAAATCTTGTTCACAGTATGAGATATGCAATACTGTGGTAAAAAACCATATGGTAAAGCATTTTCCTTCCCTGGTATAATGTTATTATGCATCATAATTCATCAATGCAATTTTGACATCCTGCCAGCAGAAGTAAATCTCCTCAGGGGTGTTCTTGACTGTTTTATTCCATAATCTGCCATAGGTAAAACAAAAATACGGTCAAGTGTATCATAGGGTAAATGGATATCTAATCTACCAGAGTGGAGTGAAAGAGAGTATCAGTCTTTAATGTTATAACTCCTTTCCACCATGCTGAGAACACTAGAATTGTAGTGATCATTAAGTTCAATCTCCTTTTGTGGAGAGGGATATAGAAGTGAAAGAGAAAATATTTTGCCTAAGGTCAAATTGCTGGAACTAGAAGCCAAAGCTCCTGATCTGTGTACCATGACGTGCTTTCTTCATGTCTCATAGTGTATTGGGTAGGATATAATGTTTGTTCTTTCAATCTATATGCTGTTTTTATTTTTCATCTGTCAATTGCATATACATGCCTGAATTTTGGTATGCCTAACACAACTTAATTCATGTTGGAAATGTTCAACAAGTTTTTGTTAAAAGAAGGTTTCCCTATTTTCCCTGAACCAATGTATCTGGAGAACATTGACTTTGAATAGGGAATCCTTTTTCTATTTGAACTTCATATAGCACATGGTTACTCTATGACAATGGTTTACCCTTTTTATGTGTACTGCAGTTGACTCAAACTATAATTATAAAGACTCTTGAGGGCTCTAAATAAGTAGAAGACTATTAGTAGTGATAATTTATATTCAAAAATAGCATAAAATGTATCACTTAGGACAGAGATGTTGAATATGCAGCCCATGGCATGCATTGCAGACTGTAACACTTCAAAATGCAGCCTTAACCAGCAAAATATAATTAGGAAATAGTTAACAATATACATAGATAGATAGATATGTTTTATATATATATATGTATATATATATATACATATATATATGTAGATATATGTAAATATATATGACAGAACGTAGATAATGTTAATATGGGGTTTCCTAAATCAATATGTGGCCAATAAGAATTCTTATGTACAATTTAGTGCCCCCATTTCTATTTGAGTTTGACTCCATTAATATAGAATGTGTATAATCAGAATATTTATTGTCAGTCAAGTTGCAAGATTTAGGGATAATAGTTAGACAGCTATACTAGAGTCACAAAATATGAAAAGAACTAAAAGAATACTTCTAGTAAATTCAGTAATTCCTCTCAAAATGATTCACAGAAGTGAATCAGACAAGATGAAAAGGCATGGGTGGGTTTCAATCTGTACTAGAGGATGGAGTAACCTAATTTATGAGATCATAGATGCACCAAAATATATATGCGTGGATGTTATTCAAATTGACCTATTATGCACCTATTATCACATGGAGAGAGAGCAGAGTCCTGAAGCCATCGCATGCAGGGATAGGGAACCTGTGGCCTCAAGGCACATGTGATCCTCTAGGTCCTAAAGTGTGGCCCTTTGACTGAATTCAAACTTTGCAGGAAAAATCCCCTTAACAAGGGAATTTGTTCTGTAAAATTTGTACTCAATCAAAATGCTGCACTCAAGGACCTAGAAGGTTACATGTGACCTCAAGGCCACGGGTTCACCACCCCTGGTAGAGGATGGACAATTTCCAATGGGGATAGGGGAAGAAGTGTGATATATTTTCTATACTCTGGTATAACCTTACCAAATGACCCAGAGAGCCATACTAATAGATTGAACATCTAGGGAACCACCAAAAGGATCACTAAAATTGTGCTAAAGACAGACCACTTCCATTCAAAGTTTACCTAGGTAATATCTAGGGAGTCTTTATCTTCCCTACTATGCATTTGTTAAACTGTTTTTGTTTTTGTTTTTTTTGAAGAGACCATTTTGAAATCCTTCCTGACCAACACAAATTAGCAAAAATCTTCGATTGTGATCGTAGTAAAGGAAAATAGTTACCGGACCATTGCCTCAAGAGGCAGTATTGTGTAGCAGTTAGAATGCTAGACTTGGAATCAAGCAAAACTTGGATTCAAATCTTACCTGTATTATTTACTAGTGGTATGACTCTAGGCAAGTTATTTTTTCTGAGCTGCAGTTTCTTCATCAAAACCATAGTGATAATAATACCTACAATACCTAATTCAATGGGTGGTTGTAAGTTTTGGCTAAGGTGATGTACATAAAAACATTTTATAGGCTTTAAGGAGCTATACAGATATAAAAAAAAAATGCACATTTATTCTTAAAGTGCCCCACAAACCAACCAGAAGTACAAGCTTCAGATTCCAGAAAATATTTACTAAAAATGCTATTGTTTTTATGCTAAGGGATGGGGTTACCTGAAACAGAAGACTTTGGTGATGCCTAATACCCCCCCTACCTCAGCCTAAGGACGAAATAAATAGATAAAAACACGACCTTCATTCGATGGACACATGTCAGAGCTTAACCTATAATTAAGAAAATTATATGTGACTAATTGCCCAACAGAACAACTGTGAGCTGCTCTGCAAGAATTCAGAACTCCAAGTGTGGGAAGGGAAGCTCTAGGAGGAGAAGTTGGAACACGAATCCACTTACAACCACGGGTGGGAAGAATGTTTTGGGGGACAGTGCAGGGGAGAGGGTAGAGAGGTGTGTCCTCTATGTGTCCAGGGGGAACAACACTGAAGGCTGCAAAGAAAACATTGCCATAAGCTCTAAGTTAAGACTGCGTAAACAACTATCTTGAGGCAACATCCTTTTTCTAATCTTAGACTTCCTTGGTTTATATATAATATACAAAAAAAACTAACTGCAAGCCACTTACTAACCTAACCGAGGGCTGACAGACTCTTCTAAGATTTATACCTGCCAACGATAAATGTGGTGTTAGTCTGGCTGCAGAATTTGGTCTCAATAGATATCAAGTGAATTCTTACTGCAAAAACAGAAAACTGGAGTTACATCTGGCATTGATGCATGGGGAGCAGTGTCATTGGGAGGCACTGGAGTTTCCTGAAGTCTTTTAACTTAAGGAACTTTATCTTTGGGCCCAGTGACTTAACCTTTCAGTGGTGAGACTGTTTTCAAAAGAAAAATCAGTAGGTTATGGCGACTTTTGGGGTGCACATTTTTGACAGCAAAATGAAGAAATATAAAACAAAACCCCACAAAGATTTATGTAGCAGGACTTGATGAAATTGTTTACCTTTCAAAACTGCCTTTATGAACAGGTTAAAAATGACTAGAAATTTATATGATCCTAATATCAAACCTGAAAAGTACAACCTCTACAATTCACTGGGCTTAACCTTCAGCTTACCAGATTTACTGTTTATAATTTCTTTGAATTGTTTGGTGTTAAGCAAAAAGAAAAAAAGAAAAGGAAAAAATGAAATAAAAGAAAACTAAATGCAGCCCTTTCTTGATGACAGGGCTTGGCAGAAAACATCTGTGCAAATAAAGCTATGAAAAGAGTGTGGAAATATTGGTCAAAGTCACCTCTCTCTCTCTCTCTCTCTCTCTCGTTCTCTGTCTCTGTCTTTTTCGCTCTCGCTCTTGCTCTCGCTCTTGCTCTCGCTCTCGCTCTTGCTCTCGCTCTCTGAAAAAATAAAGATATAAAAGAATGTCTACCCCTCTTACCACTTTGGAAGGTCTCCACAATCTAATTGTTGAGGTTGAAGGAAGAGAAGGTCTGTATGCTCAGCGTGGGTGGGGACTGCTGGTGTGCAGCCTCCCAGCCAGCTCACAGATGGGCTCTTGCTTTTATCCCTGCCGAAAGCCTCTGCTTGACAGGCATGCTCCTTATGACAAACCCTGGGTTAAGAATTTTGAGTCAAGAGTTCAAGGGGTTGGAGTGAACTCCTCCATGTATCCCCTTTGGTGGCAAAACGGATGGAAAAGACTTACCAAAGGCTTCTATGCAGAAGTGTTAATACTAACAAAAGCTTTACTAGAATGTACTGACTTAGATTTCTGTGATGGGAAGGAGAGAACTATCTGATTTATGCATAAAATGGGGTTACAAAGTATGTCTTAAAGAAATAGAGTTAGTTGTATCACTTTCGGGCGTAGACTATGCTGATTGGGTGTTATTGTTTTAGTAAAGGTCCTGATAGATTCTATTTGTCAAAAGCATATTAAAATTTGAGGATCAGGCAGCAATCATATGTGCAATGCTTACTGCATGTTTACTCCTAATACACTATGGAACTCGGTCTTACTCCCAGCATGAGGTAAGGGTCAGCCTTCAAATTATATGTTCCAAGACTTTACTTGGAAAAACACATTTATGGAGGTATGCCTGTAATTCTAAAATTTAATTTGTAGAGTTCAAAAATGAATTGATTCATCTGCCTAATACGTGACTTGCCCAAAAGTATAATGGGATCTGTAAGGAAGCAGTGAGTGCCCCATCACCAGAGAATTTTAGGTGGTTTCTGGATGAATACAAGTAAGGGATATTGTAGAAGACTTTTTCAGGTATAGTTTGGCCATCTAACTCCCTCCTAACTGTGGAATTTAGTGATTGGGTTGCAAATGCAATATTATTATGATAGGACCAGCATTACCCTGGCAATTTATTTCCTCCCACTCACAACATGAGGAGGCTTTATTTACTTAAAAGGAGACAAAGCTGCCCTGGGACTTAATTGACTCCAGCTTCCTTGTCAATTTTCTGATCATCTAGGTGCATAAAATGTCCCAGCCACATGAAGTCTATTCCTCTCAGCCTTGGTGTTTGCCTAAGATCTCATGAGTTGCCATACTCTGAAGATCTACTGACCAAGATAGATTTCCAGATGGAAAGAGAGAGGTCACATCCATGCAAACTAAGTGCCACTGAATCTTTGGTGTGTGTTATAGTTAGGGCAAAGTTAGTTATAGTCTAGGGTAAAGTATAGTTACAGTTAGTGATAGTTATATTTGAGGCAAAGTAAACATCCCTTTGTAAGGGTATGATGACTTGTAAGTACATAATTTCGTTCCAATGTGGGTAAAAGTACATAAATATTATCAACCTCTAAATCTTTGATTCTACGAATTGTAAACTAATAACTACATCACATAAGGGAGGAAGAAGAAGGAACTTTGTCTTCCGAGGACCTTTCGTACAGTTGACATTTAGTTCTTGTTTGTTGTTGTTCTTTTTTTTTAATTTAAAGGAAGGGGAGAAGAAACGGCAGCCTAAATCAGTGTGACATCAGTGGGAATGAAAATGACGGGACTGCTGTAAGATATTAATCCCTATGACAACTGATTGAGCGTGGAAAAGCAAAGGAGATAGAATAGTAAAATGAAACGACACAATTCCACTTTTTTCAGTCCTCATAACTAGAAAAATAGTGGTTTGTGGGAGAAGATGATGAGTTCTATTTTGAATGTATCGAATCTTAAATGCTGACATTGTAGAGGGATAAATATTACTATAGGCATCTCTCTGTATATGTAGGACTGGAGCATAGGAGACAGATTAAAGGTATAGATATTGGAGTCTGCTGTGTAGAGGGGATTGTTGGGGTCAAGGGAATAAATTAAATTTTCTTAATACACAATAGGGAGAGATTGTTTCTCATTGGAGGAAGAGAAAGAGAGAGAGACAGAGACAGACAGAGAGACATAGAGAGGAAGCATACTGTGATAATATACATCCAAGCAGTCAAAAGGTTGTGGTTTTCTAGGAAAATGGAAAAGGGACCTGTTAGCAGAGAGTAACTATAGATTATTACTCTTTCCCCCTTCAATTTGTCAGGGGTTTCATAGAAAGTTCACATTTCAAATGAAACTAGATGATCTCTAATATTAGGATTCTATTGTATCTCTATAGTCACACTCTCTTCTATCACTGAAAAAAAACGTTAAAAAAAGAGAATCTTTATCTTCAGTCACTTAGTTTTTCTTCTCTCTTCTCTTATGATAGGCAGCTCAGGGAATAGAGTGGGTAGAGTGCTGGACCTCGGGTCAGGAAGACCTCAGACTTGTATTGCCTATGGGACCTAAGCAAGTCTTGTAACTTCTGCCTGCCTGCATTTCCTCAACTACAAAGTAGGGATAATAGAGAGAGGCAGAAACAGACAAAGAAACAGATGCAGACATAGATATATGTCTGTGTATGTCTCGCTTTGTATCTATACCTGCTTCTGTATATATGCATATATATATATATATACATATGTATATATATATATATATACTGATGTTATATATAAATATATACATATACGTCATATATATATACATATACGTCATATATATATATACAGATACAGATATACATATGTATCAGCAAGCACCCTAGCATACCCAAGATGGCTGCTAGCACAGGTTCTTAGATCTGCTTTTCTAAAGGAAAGCAACTCAAAATGGGTTAACAGTCTCACTTTAATCAATCAAACACATATCATTTACCTAGTTCAGGGGGAAAAAGTCAGCACCCTGAACTGCAGAGAATGCAAACACAAGTTACAAGCAAGCAATGAAACAGATCAGCAGACGGGCTTCCAGTATCTGACCATTACATCCATACCTATTCAGTTACCGGAGAGGAAAGCACCAACATCTGGGTTTTTCAAAGCCAGGGGGCTCAACGGCTTCCCAGAGTCTCATCTGGCCAAATCACACAACTCTTCTCAAAGTGAGCCCCAAAGCAAAACCTCACATCAGGGCATATATATAGCCTTCTCCTGGATTGGAGATTGTCACAGCCCTCTTGACCCACTGCCCAATCACAAAGCTACAAGGCGTGGGCATTCTTGAAAAACAACCTTCCCGCCACAGGCTCCATGTGACCACATTCAGCTTATTAGTGGGGCAGAGTATATTTTCAAATCAGGAAAGGTTCTCGGAGTCACCGTAGCCACTTTAGCAAAAGGCCTAGGGGCAGAGAAGATCTTCAGATTCCCATAACAACATATAGAAATATATTGATTTATGTCAATTTCTATTTCCATATCTGAATTCATATATATATATAGACATGTAAAGACATGGTTATACATATATATGCATAGATATAGATATATACATGCACTTGTATATAGAAATGTGTCTCCGCATTTTTATTTCCATATAAATGTCTACCCATATTCAAATGTATATATTAACGTTGATAAAGAAATAGACTACGCCTGTCTCTAAATAAATATATTTATGCTACTATATATCCATGTCTACCTCTATATCTACATGTGTATTTAAATGTATATAAACTTGCAAACTAATA
>CM053581.1:145022310-145040415 GCA_028627135.1 Pseudochirops cupreus | reverse complement strand
AAATGCAAATGATCTGATATATATTTGATATAGATATATAGATAGAACAGATATACATATATTTCCAAATATACATATGCATGCATTTATCTGTCTCTATCTATATCATATAAATATCTACCATATCCAAATGTATATCTATGTGTATAGTGAGATAAGTTTAAGTATAGATGCAAATGTAGATAGATGATGGAGACAGAGATAGAGTTATATAGGTGGTACAGTGGATAGAGTTCTGGGCCTAGAGTCAGGAAGACTCATCTTCCTGAGTTCAAATCTGGCCTCAGACACTAGCTGTGTGACCCTGGGCAAGTCACATAACCCCATTTGTCTTAGTTTCCTTATCTGTGAAATGAGTAGAAGGAAATTGCGCAAAGCACTCTAACAACAAAACAAAACACTCAAGAAAACCCCAAATGGGATCACCAAGAGTCAGACTCTGAAAAAATGACTGAATACCAATGGAAACAGAAACACTACAAATTGCAGCCATTTGGACCGTTCTCTCAAAATGCCGTCCTTTTATTCTCCCTTCCACTTCCAAAGTTGTCAACAGTATACTACCATCTTCATTTTGCAAATGAAGAAAATGAAGCCCAAAAAGGTTAAAGGATTTTTCCAATGTCACCCAGCATATAGGAGAGCAGAATTTAAATATATGCCTTTTAAGTCCAATATACTTTATTTACCCCATACCACACTGCTTCCCTTGGCATCCAATCCAATACACTTAATTTCTTTAACTTTAATTTGTCATTTAATGCTATTGACCTCATCCTTGAAACCCTTTTTACTTAGTGCCATCTAGCTTTTTCTGTTGCTAATCTGACCTCATTTCTTCGTCTTCATTGCAGATGCCACTTTCATTTCCCTCAGTAAAAGAATTCCTCAAGGCTCTGTCCTCCTTTCTATGATCTACCTTCTCTCCAAGATTTCTTGTTCATTCTCATGGTTTCAACGATTGTCTACGTCTATGTGGAGAGTCTCCATATTTGTAGCTTTAGTTCCCAACTTCCTCCTGAAACACAATTATTGCACCTTACCAAATGTGTAGATGAAAAAAACATCTGAGAGGAATAGCTAATATGGTCAGAAGCAGAATCTGAATCCAAAAACACAGGGTATTCCAAATGTTTTAAAGCTTCTTTAAGCTTTATTAGCTTAAACACATTACCCTTGCTTCTACTCTTGTTCTATCTTCCAGTCTGAACCACCAGAGACTGTGTCCAGGATGAATTAAACTTACTCAGTTCTACACTGCCTTGAATACTATTTCCTTATCTTCACACAGGACATTTTAATCCTGCTGCTAAGTAGCAAATGCTCAGCATTTATCCCTCCCCACCACTATCTCTTTTTTATCTTTTCCTCAGAGAATAGTAATTAAATCAACACTATCTCTGAAAGGAGTAGTTTACTTTATTGTTCTACTCACATTGCTGAATGATTTCAGGGTCCAAAATACCTTTCCCTTCCCTGTCTCCCCCACCCCTACCCAAGGGAAGGGTATATATCTCCTCTATTAGAATTTAAGCTTTTTCAAATCACCTAGGGATTCATGTTTGTGTTAGTATCACCAGGGCTTAGCATAATACATAATAAGTGGTAAATAAATGTTTATTCATTCATTAAATATATATATATATATATATATACATATATATACATACACACACACACATACACACTCACACACACATATATATTAATAGTTTGAAATAATTGTTTTTGGTTTGTTCTCCCTGTAGCAAGTCTCTCCTTACACAAGTCCATCATTCACTGAGTTGCCAAAGTGATTCCCCTAAAGATCAGGTCTGATTGTGTTGCTCACCTACACAGTAAATTTCACTGACTCCTTATTACCTTCAAGATCATATAGATCATCCACTTGGCTTCTAAAGGTCTTCACAAGGTGTCCTCTTCCTATCTTTGCAGTGTTCCTTTTTCTTCACCACATAATCCATGATCCAGCAACACTAACCTTTTTGCTGTTTCTCCAAAATGACATACCGTCTCCCAATTTCAATGGTTATCCTCCATGCCTGGAATCCTCCCCCTCTGCTCTCCTCTTCCATCTGGCTTCCCTAGCTCCCTTTAGTTCAAATTTGCTCTTCTGAAAAGTTTTTTTTCCTAGTCCCTTTAATGTTAGTAACTTTCCTCTGAAATTGCTTCCAACTTATCTATCTTGTATGTCCATTGTTGATTGTATAGTCTCCCCCATTAAAATGTAAGCTCCTTGAGGGCAGAGACTATTTTTGCCTTTATGTTTAGCACCTTTGGCAGAGGTTAAGTGCTTAATAAATGCATATTGATTTAACCAAATCTACAAAATGAAATTTAATGTAGAAAATTGAAAAAGTCAAATCTTTAAAAAATGAATACATAAGCAAAAGTCAGTGGGTAGGCATGTAGGGAAAAGACATTCTTATGTTCATTGACTACAAGTTCAATGCAAATGAAAAATGGGATATAGTTACCTCCAAAATCTAAGCACTTCTATGCTACATTGATAGGAAAAATAACGTACAGAATAAGGAAGATGATTCACAATGACATCACTAAAATGGCCACATAGTTTTCACCACAGTGGTCACATAGTTTTGAACAAAGTATAATCATTTAGTCAATCAATCACTTAGTAACTCAATAATTCAGTCAACTAAATCATTCGACCATCCTTAAGGAGGCCTCCTTAAGGGTCACAAAATACAAAAAGTCAAAATTCTCCACTCATGGGGTGCACTAAGTTACAATATCAGTCACTACTCAGTACTCTCTTAAGGGGTAGTGTAAAATACACAGGCCATCCACCCCTTAGTCACAAATAAGTTACAATTTCGAGGTCATAAGTAGTGACTTCAATCAGTCACTACTCGGTATCCACAGAGAGATCTCTTCATCTTGACCAGATGTAGGCTCTCAAATTCCCTAGATCCCCTTCTATGGTCCCAGCTCCTACCTGGATTTACCACTGTTACCTGGGTTCAAAGGCAGACAGTGCTCAGCTCCTTGTCCAGCTCTCTGTGCAGTCCCTGTTCCACACTGAAGCTCACAGTGTCTAGTCCACCTTAAATCCTTCACAGTCTCTGTTCGTGGGAAGTCAAGGCTTAACAAAGCCACAAACAGACAAAATACCAGCACCACAGTCATGCTTCCTCAGTCTTCTGCAGCTCCAAGTGGTCCTCAGAAATCCTCAGCAGCTTTAGCTGGTCCATGGACTCAGCAGAAGTTTCAGCCGGTTCCCAGAATCAAAATCACTTCATCCAGGTTCTCAAAATAAAAATCATTCTCTTGAGGCAGCTAGGTGGCTCAGTGAAGTACTGGCCCTGGAGTCAGGAGGACCTAAGTTCAAATCCAGCCTCAGACACTTAACACACACACACACACACACACACACACACACACACACACGCCATTTGACCTTGGGCAAGTCACTTAACCTTAATTTCCCTACCTTCCCCCCTCCAAAAAAAAAAGAATATCAGCCTCCCTTCCTCAGCCTCCAGAACTTGGCTCCAAGAAAATCTGTCTATCCCTCTCTGGGGCTTTTCCTTATATACAGTATTGCTCCTCTCTTTTCATCCCCTTCCTGTTATGTCAGCAACAGGGTTTTATACCTTCTGTGTCTTTAACAGAGGCTTAATTTGAAACTAGGTACTAAGTACCTGTTAGCTTTGCAATACAAAAGGAACTTCAAATTTCATTACTATTACACATACACTACTGACAAATTATTTATTTTGAAACTTTGAAAGATCCATGATTTCCTCAGTGGAGACACACAACCACTGAAGCAGGTTACAACAACTCAGAATCTTACAATTGGTCTTCGTGAATCTCTGTGGCAAAAAAAAAAAAAAAATTCTTACCAAGTAACAAATCAACTTGAATTAGTCTGATAATATATAGAAAGCCTGATAGAGCCCTAAAGTTTTTTTTGTTTTTTTTTTTTGCTTTTTCCCAGCTTAGTAAAACCTTGGTAATATTCCTAGTATTTTGAGTTCGCTAAAAGGTGGACACTTCAGGGTGCTCTGCAAGGTAGGGTATTCTCTCTCATTCGGTTTGAGTCTGGATGATGAATTGTGTTTCATGTTACCATGGGGATTCCTTTCACATATGGCTTGGACTAGATAGCCCCTGAAGTCCCTTTGAACTTTCAAATTCTATGAGTTTTTTACTTTTAAGAGCTTGCCTTCTGCAGCTTAGTCTTTGAGAACCCATGGTCAACTCCACATCAAAATGAGGCAGTGAAGGAGGCCTTTAATGTAGGTCTTTCAGATTAATATTACAAAAACACCCTTTTGCACACATTATTCTCTCTTGAAAAACTTCAATGCCTATCCATAGCATAAAGAATAAAAAGTTCACACTCCTTCATTTGGATTTTCTGGATAAACCAAAGACTTTAGCTTTTATTTAGGGCTCTCCTTTACTCAGAACTTCCTCTTCAATCTCAAATTAAATTAGTTCCCTTAATGAACTTCCCAGTTTTAACTAGGCCTACTTGTTGTCTGTGAACAGGCTATGTCTAATCAGTTGCCAAAAATCCTTCGTAATGTTGCCTAAGAAATATTCATAATATTCAGGTCATTCCCTTAATCAAAAATGTTCTGTGGTTCCTTGCTGTTATCTGAATGCAATTTGTATTCAATGATCTTCCATCCTTATTTCACAGCATTTCCTTTTGTGTACTCTGTGTTCCAGACCAACTGGAGTACTAAACGTTTCTGTATCTCTCACTGTCCTCTGATGGCTTCGTTCTTTTATCCTTACCTGAAATGAACCATTCCTACCTCATAACTTCTTCACTGGATACTTTCATTGACTCAAAGTCAAGCTTAAATGCCAGCTTTTATGTAAATTCTACCAGTTAGAAGTTATTCTTTCCTTTTTGAATCCCTAATGCCACTCTGGCTTCTCCAATATCCTTAATCATTGTTTAATTTGTCTTATAGTTATTTACATGTATTCCATCTTCTGACCTTGCCACCACCCTGGTATAAGCCTTTATTACCTCACACATGGATTATTGTAACAGCCTTCCGGTTGGCTTCCTTTCATACATTTATCAAAATGATCTTCCTAAGCATTGATCTGACTTAAGTAAACTCAGGTGGCCCCTTATTTTCTCTATGATCAAATATAAAATCTTATGTCTGGCATTCAAAATCCTTTACAACATGGCTCTTTTCTACCTTTCCAGTCTTTTTACACCTTACTCCCCTCCAGATACTCACAGATACTATGACTGGCCTCTTTGCTGTTCCTCACACAAGATATTCCATCTCTTCCATTTTCACTAACTATCCCTGAAGCCTGAACTTCTCTCCCTCCTCACCATTACCTCTTGGCTTCCCTGACTTCCTTTGAGTCTCAGCTAAAATCCCACCTTCTACAAGAAGGCTCCAATTTATCCTTTATGTACCGTGTGTGTACATAGTTGCTTAAATATTATCTCCTCCCATTAGATTGTAAGTTCCCTGAGGGAAGGGACTGTTTTTGCCTTTCTTTGTAACCCTAACATTTATCATAGTACCTGGCACACAGTAGGTACTTAATAAATATTTGTTGACTTGACTTGTGTAAGTATTTCATCCCCTTTATTAAGTCTTAAATCCCCTGATGGTAGGGACTGTGTTTTCATATTGTCCCCTAGCTCCTAGGTAGGTATATGTTCTATAGATATAGCATCAGATCTGGAATCAAGAAGACCTGAGTTCAAATGTGATCTCAGATACTTACTAACTATGAGACCTTGATGAAGTCGCTTATCCATCATCTGCCTCAGTTTTCTCCATTAAAAATTGGGATGATAATAGCATCTGATTCCTATTGTCGTTATAGAAATAGAATTTTTTAAATGGTGTATCCATGAAGAACTTTGGAAAGCTTAAAGTGTTATTGTCATCATCATTATTATTTTAAGTCTTGTACGTATCCAAATACTCACAAAGATCTGTGGTCTTCTCAATATGGATATTCCTTCCACTGATGTAGGATATAACCCATTCATCCCAATCCATCTTGTTTAACTTTGTTCTATGTCCTATCATAAGTTTACCACATGGGATATCATTCATTATGCTCTGGGCTCTTACTTCATCTTGACATCTTGAGGACACCAGTGGGTTTTCACTGACCCTCACTCTAGCCACATAACTAGGCCATTTTCTTTTATGCTCAAACATTTCATTGATAATGTCTTTTATTAGGAGTCATCTTCATAATTCCTTGCCTATAATATGTTGTAGGTTAATGTAATACAATACAGCATGTAGCATTACTTAATAAATATTTGTTAAATTATTCAATTAAATTGTATTTCATACTAATTTATTCCTCTGTGTTCTATGAGCAATGACTCATAAAATAAAATGTCCATTTCTCCCTGTTTCTTCACTCTCGTTTTCTAAGACCTGTATAGGCTTAAAATCCAAATCTCTTCCATTTCACTGGAGAAGCCTTTCCTGATTACTTCAACCCACGGGGATTCTCCTTCTTCTTCCCTGCTATTGTACATACCTATGTCACCCATTTTGTATTTAATACATGCTGTAGTGAATTATGCTGTATTGTTTTATATAAATGATGTCCATTAATGAGATTCTAATCCCCTGGAAGGCAAATACATGTCTCATGATGTCTTGTCATAATTCCTGACTTTAGCACAGAATCTTACACATTGAAATACTAAATAAATATTGTCCGATAATGGTTCCTAGATGAACATAAAAGAAGAAAAGGATTTTTATTTCATCATCTTAATGGATCAAAATGAGAATTTCTATGTAATTAGATTTTACAAATATCCCCAGGTTATTTCTCTTACACCATGTATTGCAGCAATAAGTAATGGTGACAACCCAGTGAGAAACAATTCCAACCGTAACTAGCCATCAACACAGTCTAGAGCTGTGGTTAAACTAAATCTTTTACATTTTCTTGCTAATAAATGTTCCTAAATATTTTGAGTTTCTCCAAAGTCACTAAAGCTTAGAGAGGCTATTTGTCATAAGTCAAGCAGGACTCAACAAGGCATGACTTCCAGAAGAGCGCAGCTGCCTAAAATTGGCCAGCAAATAGAAAGAGAGTATTGCTTGCAGTAACCCAGCCTGCTGTCAACAAGCAAGTCTGTGACCAGCCTAGTAAATGTTTTATTGATTTAATATTAAATTAACTACTCCAGCATAAGGAGTGCATTATGTTTAATGGCATTCTGATATTTGTAACTGTAGTTTGCTATAATGCACCTGTAAAATTAGTATTTCATAATATTCCACAAAAAGCTATAAAATCTAATTATTTTTATGTGGAGTTTTGAAAAAACTTGACATGGGCACTGGTATATGGATTTGAAATGCATCAGAGAACAAGTTTCTTTTTAACCACCAATCTGGAAGTGTGCTGCCCTCTCCCAAATATACTTCATAATGTTCAGCTGATAAAGATTTTGTTTATCTTAAAACATTCATGAATTGTTCATGTATTATTGTTACCTTTATGTTTTCTCAAAGACTATACTGGTAAGATCCAGAGTTACAAGTTTGTTAAAATCATATATGCATATATCTATCTATTTAATATACATACATATGTATATGTGTGTTCATATGTATATGTATGTATGTGTACATATCTATATCTATATATGATTCTGGCTACTCCTGGTGGAAAATAATAGATGCTGTTATACCATATTTAGGAAGTTATTGTTGATGGTGATGATGTCACCATTGTCCTTACCTTTAAAATCAAGAACATTATTTACAAATACTGGATATTTCACGGCAAATATTTACCTGTTAGTGAAAGAGTTTAGATAAAAAAAAAACAAACATAAAAACGCATTCTACTCAGTTCCTCTGCTGATCAATTCAATTTAAATGCTTATGATTCATGACAGTGTGATTCCTATTAAGGAATTCAATCAATTTGAGTAAATAAGTTTCAATCTCAAGTTCTTTATTAAATGATTGCAATTTGCCAGAATTGGCATTCAAGACAAAAATTATATTTCTGAAGAATCACAGACTATGAGAGGTAGAAGTGATTTCAGTGGCTATCTATTTGTAGACCATAGAGACAGAAGTACTATTCTTCTGATTTCTACTCCTACTAAAAGGATGTGTAGATCTGCTATATCTCCTTCTAGGATTCTAGGAGTAGTACTTGGGGCTTGGTGATGCTAGTAGTGCTTTAGCTCATAAAGCCCTACATGTGTGCTTTCACCATGTTTACCAGTTGATATCAATTCATTAGGCAGAATTAACTTTTACAAAGGGATATTTACCAAGACAGAATAATAAGAACAGTGATAGTACGCCAGTACAAATGGAATCCGGGGGGAATGACTTCAAACTTAAATGAAATGTGCAAAATTCCTTTTCACAGAGCTCCTTATTGCTGAAAATCATTTCTTTGTGGGCTACTTTCTTTAGGCATGGTATAGCTTCATTGGTTCTCTTTGTAGAGTCTTGAAGCTTCCTTTCCTCAGTTTATCTAGTTTGTCCTTGTCTCCTAATTCACATGACACATCAGCTGTTCTGAGGATACTGATGAGACTAGGATTTTAGTGGAAAGTCCAAAATCCTTCAAAGCTCTGAAATTTATAAGGTTCTTCTCTGGTCAAAGGGAAGCAGGAAAGAGAATGAAGCTGAGGCTTCTTCTTACCTTCTCCATACCCTACTTCCACCAAGTGACTCCTCAGACTTGGCTGGAGGATTCCACCTAAATCTTAAATTCCTAGGTTCTGACCTGGAGGAGAATGTGTTTCTTAGCCAACTTAGCCCTTAGCAAACTTTCCATGTATCTCTTTTCATCAAATGACTTTCAGTGACTTCTGAAATGATCAAAGATTTTCCAAATTTAATCTAAAGTCATAGATTGATTGATTGTTCTTCCTTGACAAAGGTATCAAGGTTTAGCATCTTGTCACTTACTTGAACTAGGATTGACTCAATCAACCATCCCCCTTAGATACTATAATTGACACTTGAAAAAGAATTCTTTGGTCCACCCCAGTCTTCACTTGAATACTTCTAATGAGAAGCAACCCACAACACTTTGGGAGAGTTCTAATAGTTAGAATATATTTCCTTACATCAAGCCTATATTTGCTTCTATATAACTCCTACCCTTTATTCCTAGTTCTATCCCTATTAGAAAGAAAACTCTAATCTCTTCTTCACAAAACATCCTTAAGTCTTCCTGTCTTGGCGAAATAGTCTTATTTCCTATAACCAATTCTTATATAACACCAAGTTGAGGCCCTTCAGTGTCCTTACTACATTTATCTGAGTGTTAGCTTATCAATATCAATTTTAAATGGCTCCCAAAACTGAGCACAGTATCCAGGTTCAGTCTGACTAAGGCATACTACAATGAGACTCACATTCTTTACCCTTGAAGCTAGGCCTCCTTTTTAAAGTATATTTTTATTTGTCTTATTAAATATTTCCAAATTACATGTAAAAATTTTTAACTTTCATTTTTTAAAAAAATTGAGTTCCAAATTCTTTCCTTCCCTCATTCTCTTCCCCCCTTGAAAAAGCAAACAATTTGATATTGATTATACTTGTGAAGTCGTGTAAATCATATTTCCATATTAGTCATGTTTAAAAAAAGACACAGACAAAAAAAAACTAAAAAAAAATTATGCTTCAATCTGCATTCAGAGTTCATCAGTTCTGTCTCTATAAGTAAATCACATTTTTCATAATGAAACCTTTGGAATTGTCCTGGATTGTTGTCTTGATGAGAGTAGCTAAGTCTTTCACAGTTGATCATCCTTACAATATTGCTGTTACTATGCAGTGAGAATGAGAGAGAGAGAGAGAGAGAGAGAGAGAGAGAGAGAGAGAGA
This sequence comes from Pseudochirops cupreus, assembly GCA_028627135.1. NCBI lineage: Eukaryota > Metazoa > Chordata > Mammalia > Diprotodontia > Pseudocheiridae > Pseudochirops > Pseudochirops cupreus. The sequence continues at coordinate 145,030,553 of CM053581.1, read as the reverse complement.
GAGAGAGAGAGGAGAGAGAGAGAGAGAGAGAGAGAGAGAGAGAGAGAGAGAGAGAGAGAGAGAGAGAGAAGTTATTTTTCCACCTCCAATTGCATGTAGTATAACTGAGGTTCACAAAACCTCTACCAGGTTTAAACTCTTTCAGTTTCTCTCATGCTGAAAAGGCATTGACTATGACCCTGAGTCAGCTTTCTGAGTAACAATCTAGTTAAACACAGAAAGGTTCATCAATAGGAGTTTGTCCATGAATTCTTTGATTATAGCAATCTGTGAAATAAACAAATTAGATCGATAGCTAGATAGATCATTTCTGGGCATTCCTCACTGTCTAACTCCCTGTCTGAGCAACAGTGGTCCAATAACATAAAAATGGGGTAGAATATAATGAAAATCACACGGTTTTTAAACTATCTATTACCTTTAATGTCTGTGTCAATAACAAAGGTATTTTAAATGTAAGATGCTGGCTTCTAGGTGACATATTGAGTAGAGTACTGGACTTGGTATCAAAAAGAGCAGAGTTCAAATCCTACCCCAGTCAGGGCAAGTTACTGAACTTCTCTCAGGCTTAGTTTCCACCTCTGTAAAATAAGGATTATAATAGCACCTGCCTTATAGTATTGTTGTGTGGATTAACTGAGATAACATATGTGGAATATTTTTAACACCTTAAAGAATATATACTAGCTATCGATATGATTAATTAAGGGATCTATTATTGGAGGGACTAAATTACATAAATTTTGATATTCTTACTCTGAACAAAGGCAGAAGAATGAACTAAATGGAGGAATGGTTCACAAATACTCATTAGAGGGACAAAGCAAATAGCTAGCAGAGTTTTCTTTATCATTGTCCCAATATTAACACGAAAAATATTTTTTCTTTTTTTGTGGTACATTAGTTCGTCTCATATTGAGAGCTAACTATAAATATATGCAAAAAAGTCCATATGAAAATAATTGTAGCTTATGCACCAACATTGGTTGCAGAGGATGAAGTACAAAAAGTCTTTGAAAAGTGAGTGCAACACTCCAAATTAAATCAGCATATGCATTAATAATCAGAAATTTCAGTGAAATGATGGGACTATTTAAGGACAGTCATGACATATGTATATATATATATGTATATATATATGTATATATACATATATACACACATATATATATATATATATATGAAAGCTTGGATCAGTAATAAGAAATCAGAAAAGATAAATATGTATGACCTACACAGAAGCTTCATGCTTCTGCATCATGTATACTACCTTCAACATAAATTAATATCTAGGCACTTTATATGGCAAGTACCAAATAATTAAGCCAAAATAATGAAATTGATCACTTTTGTAGCAGTGGAACAACTTCTCATGGAGTTGGCATTCACACTTTGGCTCCATTGGGATGGTCATATACTCTCTGGCCCTTGCTAAAAATATGCTTACAAAGAAAATATATGATAAGGCACCTCCTTCTTCTTTGCAGAGGTGGGGAACTATGGGTGTGGATTACTGTATTTAATGTCAGATTTTTTACTATACTGGCTAGTTCTGCTAAACTGCCATTTTTCCTTCCTTTCTTCCTTTTTATTCTCTGATTCTATGGGAGGAAAAAGGGAAACACTTAGAAAATGTAAATTATTTAAAAATAAACACGTCAAAAAATTAATGATGAACATTATCAGAGTCTTAGTTTCTTCTCTGGTTACCATAAAAGAAAAGATTGATGTCAAAAAGGATTGACAATTCAGCCAGCAAGACTTGTTTACTTATTAGGCTTAAAAAGGAGAGAACAAAATTTTTGTCCTTCTGTATTTTTTTCCTCCAACTCATTTGAATATGTCCCTTCAGATCCTGCTAGAGTCCACATATGTGTGTGTGTGTGTGTGTGTGTGTGTGCGCGCGCGCGTGTATCTGCACAGGACAGCAAAAATATGCACTTATTTAGGTAACCTTGAGGGGGAACTCACATTTCTGGATGTTTCTTCTGCTTTTTTCTTTCACTAACTAAAGGTTACTAAACAGTAATACTGAGAGATAGACTTTTGCAGCCTTCATGATTACATACCTTATTGGATGGAATGTTGTGTGCTTCTCCAACTCTACCCTTTTCAAATGAGAATGTGGCCACCACTAGGAAGATGAGCCTTGCATACCTGGTTGAACAAAAACCACAGACTTTGAGTTGATGCTTGGACATTATAAACCTGAGGTGAATGTGAAATAGCTGTTAAACAGTAACAGAAGTCTCCCAGGAGTCTTTATCTCTCCAGAGAGTACAATATCAGTAATGGGTTATAGTTTATGTTCTCTAAGTATCTATCAAAGCACACTTGGTTTTTTTTTTCCTATGCATTTCTTTTTCGATAGAGGAAATAAATTGCTGCCATATCAGATAACTATTACTTTCCATATTAAACAACTTCTCTAGAAGGGATCCTGATCATCTCTTTTAGGTAGACCTTAAATGTAAAGAATGTCCATGGTCTTTGGAGTAAAGGAATAATGAGCAAAAAAAAAAGGAATCTTTTTTTTTAAGTTTGATTCCCTTCCCTCCTCCTTCTTTCTAGAGATCACACAACTTCATGACTGAACCAAAATCTACATGAGTCCAGAAATTTACTAGGAATAGGTTCCCTGGACTACAGATAACATAGTTTTCTGTCAGGAAGAGACTCATTATTGATGAATCAGCTGTCTTTATAGTCAAACCACCATCTTGTTAAAGCAAAGATAATTTATATAAAACTAGAAAAAAAGAATGATGAGAAAAACATAGCATACAATTAAAATAATTTAATCTAGACCTATTTAAACAAGATATTGACAATAAAAAAGGGTAATGGATGATAAAAACCACTGTCAATCACAATACAGTTGTGTTCAAGGGATATTGCAGTTGTCACAGGAGATGAGAAAAGCACTAATAATTCATTTACTTGCAAAGAATAAATAAATATAAGCCAAAAGCAATATAAATTTAGAATATAAACTTACAAATATGAATTAGAATATAAATCTTATAAAGAAGAATGATAGAAGTTTGAAAGAGGTATGACCTTATAAACAAGAGAGGGACAGTGGAAAGTGAAGGTTTTTCAATAGAATTTGGAGAAAGACTCAACTAAGTAAAATTAGCACAGGACATTTAATGACCTACAATCTAAAGAGCTGGGAGAATCAAAGAAATTATATTTATAAAGTGCTTAGCACAATGCCTGACACATATTAGGTGTTTAACATGCTTGTTCTCTCCCTGATCTTTTAAAGATCAAAATGGAAGGAAGCTAACAAAAAGAAGAAAAATGGAAAACATTTGCCATGAATTTTATTACAAATCGATTTCGTTATGAAGGTCAGTAGAGAGAAGACATTTAGACACTAGCATCACCATACCATATATGCTTACGTAGGAGGTAGAAATGGCACCTCAGAGAACAAAGAAGGGAAACAAAATCAAATTAAAGCAAATGGAATGGTGGAGATCTGGGCTGGGGGTAAAAAAAGTATAATGGAAGAGAACTGGGCTGGTGGTGAAATAAACAAAAAGGCAATGTGAAATTGATTCGCAAGGGATCCCATGGAAAGGAATTTACTAAAGATGGGGGGGAGGGGAAATCCAAAAACTTGGATTGCATTAATACTGAAAATAGTGGTCAAGAGAACAAAGACATCTTCCAAACTATAAGGCTACTTTCTCATTTTTATAAATTTCTGTGTGAACCATCTCTATATGCATCAAGGATATTTTCAATGAAGGTAGTAGTAACTAATAATTTCTCGTAAAGCAATATTCCATAGTGGGTGATATCGTTACCATCACACAAATAACTGAAATAGGAGGGGCTAGATGGTGCAGTGAATAGAGCACTGGTCCTGGAGTCAGGGGGACCTGAGTTCAAATGTGACCTCAGACACTTGACACACTTACTAGCCGTTGCCTTTGGGCAAGTCACTTAACCCCAATTGCCCTCCAAAAAAAAAAAAAGCAAAAAAAAATGACTGAAAGATATAGAGACTCTGAGATCCCCTTGAGGTAATTATATTTGTTGATCATTTAAAAAATTTGAAAATGTTATTAAAGGCTCTCTTCTGTAGGTCAAGATTATTAAAAATTCCTTGAAAGATAAAACAATAGAGAAAATTGTTCTCTGACCTAAACATTGGGTGAAGCATAAAACGTGGAGATATATTCTTGTCAAAGTTGTTCAGTACTATGATAGAGGAAATTCAGAGCTGAGGACAAGGTGAACAGGGAGTCCTTGTGGACGGTGAGATCTTTCAGATGCTCCTATTTATAGAAAATATTGTGCTTACTTTATGCAACCTCAGAAAATTGTGAAACATCTTGCAAGAGAATTTCATTCAAAAGCATTTGTCCTGATTATCTACACAAACCAAATGGATGAAGAATGTCAATTGCCCAGATTATGACATGCAATTTGATGAATAGCCTATATTACTTATCCATTAGTATGCATATTTGTAAGAGACAGTAAAACTGGATAGCAAACCAGGCCCAGAATGAAACTGGAGACAGGGAGCAAGCTATATTGGAAATTATTTTTAAAAAACACAACACCATCTTTCAAGGAAAAAAAAAAAGGTCTTGTTATAAGACTATGAGATGTGGAAGATAAGTATCTCAAAAGAAACAAAGAATGACATCCAAGAATATCCAAGAAGGCTTTGGAAATGTGTCTCTTTTCCATCTTTCACTCATTCTGCTGTCTACTATCTCCACCGGTACTGTTTCAAGCAGCTATGACACGAAGTGTATTTCTGCTCTCTTCCCTCCTCTACCAATTCTTCCTGGGCTTCCACACTTCTCAGCTGCCACCTTTCTTTATTCCTGAGCACCAATTCTAGTCCGATTCAGGGTTTTCATTACAACCTACCTTGAGTGTGGCATGGAATCTCACAGTGTCCCTACCCCCAATATAGCTAAAGAATTAACTGTAAATGTCTTTGCCAAAAACTGTAGATAGCCACAGTGAGAAAAGCAGGGCCCACAAACACCAGTCTAGTGACTCAGACCAGTGGGCTAGATATGGCAGGGAAGCACCAGGAGAGTCCAATGCACCTCAACCTACTCTGAATGGAGGGACTCCCCTGACAGGGGGAAGGAAGGAGAGACTATGCATTCACAAAGGGCCTATTACATGGTACCTAGGAATTGTGCTAGCAGCTTTACAAACAAGGTAGATACTGTTATTATTTCCATTTAATAGTCAAGGTAATTGAGGCAGATAGAGGGTAAGTGACTTGTCTAAATTTCAACTCAGGAAATGCTGATTCCAGACCCAGCCTTCTATCCTCTGTGCCTCCTAGCTGCCTTTGTAGTACCTAGAACACTGCCAGATGGTTAATTATGAAAGTCTATGCAGTTTTATACTCATTACTTTTTTCTGTGAGAGCTACATTTTGTAAGCTTCTTAAAATTATCCAATTCCTGCCACTGCTGAGTCTATTGTAGCAAGACTGCTGACTTGTTTATTTAGGATGGTAAGGGAAGAGGTCCCCCTAGGTTATTTCATACTCCACCATCTTTCTGGGTTAAATTACTTTTTAAGGGACTCTGTCCTTCAGAATTCCAACTACCAATGTTACCAGTCAAAGACATTCAGGATTTAAAATACTACTGATGAATGTACTTTATTCACAAATCCTTTTAGCTTTAACTGATGCCATGCAAGCATACAACTAGAAATGAATGAAGTTATTTCCATCCAAACTTTCATGTCTGGGAACATATTCATTAGTATTGTAATTTTATCCATGTTACCCACCCATAGGAATATCTGTTATATCTTACTTATATCACAGAACCAAATAAAAATCTCAATGGAAAAAAACATAGTTTAAAAAGAAAACAAATGATGATTTTATTCACTGATCCCAGTTCTTGAAATATTTAAGTTTGACAAAAACCTAGTGAAAAACTAGGCTTTGGTCTCTCACAATGAGTTCACAGCAGGTACTAGTAAAGAGTATTCTAAAAAATAATTTTTTAAAAAGCAGAATTATATAGCAGTCCCAAATAAAAGAGAAGGAAGTTCAAAATAAAATGTGTCATTTAGCATATGTAGTAAGAAGGGCACTGGGCAAGGAGTCAAGGTGTTGGATTGGAGACTGATTTACCTCTCACTAGCTATGTGATCTTAGGCAAGCCACTTAACTTTGGCCTCAGTCTATTTAATTAATCAACAGATCATTAATCTAGAGATGTAAGCAACTTAAGATATCATTTATTCTAGCTCTTACATTTTGAAAAATTCACTTAAAATTTATCTTTTTTAAATTAATGTTCTTAAAACCCTCCTCCTCTTGAGTCGGGTTTAGTTGTGAAAGACATTTATCTAACAATATGGATATGATTCATACTTGCCCCTACTCATAAGTTATGTCTGCTAAGATCTGAAATCGACCCTTTTCTCCTTCTCTCTCATAGTCATATTCATTCTTCCCTTTACAAACGAAAAGGGAGATGTTAAATTACCCTGAGACTTTTGATCATTTATTCTACTTTAGACAGATGCATAAAACCCAAACACTTCAAGTTCTATTGTTTCATAGGTCAAAAAAAATTGTACTGAATGTGAAAGTAGACTATGTACTTATTCATTTACTAAAATGGCTTCAAGGAATGGGAATCCAGATGGCCTACTGAATGGCCTCTGCTAGCCAGAATTCGGATGAAATTAATGGAAATCAGAGTCTGTTATTTAAAGCACTGTAAGACTTAATGAGAGAATATTTAAAAGAGCTAGTATTCAGTATAGATAAAGGAAAGAGTAAGGGAATAATATGGTCTCATGAAACCAATCCAGACCTAGCAAATGGAGAGACAATGGATCATAGCAAAACGAGCACAGACTACAGAGTTATAGCCCTGACTCTGGATTCTGGGTCAGACATTTCCTGTTTTGTTACCTTGAACAAATAAATGAACAATCTCAATTTCCTCATCTAAAAAAAATGTGGTTAATAATGTTGTTGTTCAGTCATTTCAGCTGTATCTAACTCTTTGTGACCTCATTTTCAGGACATGCTTAAGTGGGTTGCAATTTCCTTCTGCAGCTCATTTCACAGATGAGAAAACTGAGGCACACAGGGTTAAGTGATTGGCCCAGGGTGATTTAGCTAGTAAAGGGCCAGATTTGGTCTCAGGAAGATGAGTCTCCCTAACTCCAGGCCTGGCGCACTATCATTTACAAGTGATTTTATGAATAAAGAACAATGCAAATACATGTTTCAACTATTATTATTATCCATAGTCAATTTCCAAGGGACAACAGACTTATAGTTGGAAGGGATCTCAAAAGACCTCATTTTGCAGATAAGGAAATTAAGACCAAGGAAACTAAATAGAACGTAGGCTTCTTGAGTTTAGTACTTTCTTTGAATCCCCAGGAATTAGTACAATGTCTAGCAGAAAATAAAAACTTCATAAAAGCTTGTCAATGGATTGAGCAAGAGACTTGGTCAAGGTCACCTAGATAGTAAGTGCTAGAGACAAGATCTAAATTCAGGTCCCCAGAATACAGGGTGATTTTTCCACTATACACCATGTTGCCTCTACAGACCTAATGACTATGAGTAGGAAATTATTTTTTTAATTGATTTTTTATTTTATTTTAGTTTACATCATTCATTTCCATGAAATTTTGAGTTACAAATTTTCTCCCCATCTTTCCCCTACCTACCACCTCAAAACAACCATCCCAGTGTATCCCCCTTCCCCCAGTCTATTTTCTCCTATGTCTTCTCCCCTCACCCCTCTGACTTTTCAGTAGGGCAGAATGGATCTCCCAACCACGGTGCCTGTGTATCTCAAGTTCCAGTTGGATGTAGTTAATAATAATTATAATAATAATAATAATTGTATATATATATATATACATATATACATATACACACATATATTTTTAACATTTGATTATAGAACTTTAGATTCTAGATTCTTTCTCTTTCTCCTTCATCACCCACCTCCACTGGAAGGACAAGCAATCAAATTCAGGCTGAACATGTGAGATTACGCAGAACCTCTCCATAGTGAGCACACTGTGAGAGTCTGATTACATGTCCCTTCTTCCTATCCTGCCCCCCCATCCACTCTCTACCCTGTCCCTGTCTCTGTCCCTCTACAGAAGTGTGGACTTTCATCAGCCCTCCCCCCGACGCTGCCCTCCCCTCCATCATCCCACTTCTCATCCCCCTTCCCCCTACTCTTCTATGTGGC
>CM053581.1:144995259-145021810 GCA_028627135.1 Pseudochirops cupreus | reverse complement strand
ATAGGAGAGAATAGACTGGGGGAGGGGGGAAACACTGGGATGGCTGTCTTGGGGTGGTGGGCGGGGGAAAGACGGGGAGAAAATATGTAACTCAAAAAAAATTTAATAAAATAAATTTATTATTAATAAAAAAAAAAAGAAAAATAAAGTGAAAAAAATTATACTTGAATCTACACCCAAAGTTCATCAGTTCTCTCTCTGATAGTGGATGAATCATTTGAAATTGTTGTGGATCATTGTATTGACCAGAGTAGTTTTTAACAGTTGTTCATCATTCCAGTACTGTTACTATTTACGATATTCTCCTGATTCTGCTCACTTCCTTTTGCATAAGTTCATATAAGTCTTCCCAAGTTTTTCTGAAACATTCCTCCTCATCATTTCTTTTAGTATGTTGGTATTCCATCATAATCACACTACAATTTGCTCAGCCATTCCCCAACTGGTAGGCATCCTCTCAATTTACAATTCTTTGACATCACTAAAAGAGCTCTTTTAGATATTTTTGTACATATTACTTCTTCCCCCTTTTCTTTCATATCTTTGGGATATTAACCTGTTAGTGGTATTGCTGGACCAAAGGGTATACACAGTTTTAGCCCTGTGGGCTTAGTTCTAAATTGTTCTTTAGAATGATTGGACCAGTGACAACTCCACCAATAGTCCATTAATGTACCAGTTTTTCCACATCCTCTCCAGCATTTGTCATTTTCCTTTTCTGTAATGTTAACTAATCTGATGGGTATGAGGTAGTACCTCAGATTTATTTAAAGTTGCACTTCTCTAATTATTAGTGATTTTGAATATTTTTATATGAGTATTGATTAACAGCAGTTATTAATGTTCTCTTGATCATCTTTTCTTGGTAAAATACTGGGAATGATTTTTTTTAAGTCATTCAATATATTCCTTTCTTTAAAATGCCTTCAAAATTATATCCTCATTGTTTTGAAACTGTATCCTATCTATGCATTATCTGTCTCCCTACATTCTAGACCACTATATGCCTAGAAGCATAATAATAATTCATTATTAAAATCTATTTTTTAGCACCACAACATAATAGTGATATTTAAAATACATTAAGTAATGTTATTTAATGGGCCTGGCACATAATAAATGCTTAACAAATGTTTCACTTCATTTACTATAATATTTTAATTATTACATACATTTTATTTCCTCTGGTGAAGTAATTGTGATGGATATATGAAAACATATCAAAGCCAAGATCTAAGTTATTATTGTAATGATAATGGTAAAGACTTCATGAAAAAGGTACCAGGTATTTTCTATTTCCCCAGAGCAAAGAAGAAAGAATAAAAAGAAATGAGCTTGCTATGTGGCATAGAAATGGGGGGGGGCGGAATTCTGGCAGTATTTATTATTAATTATGGAAACTAATAAAAATGTAAAGCTATGGAAACCTTTCAGCACAGAATGCAAGTGCACTGAGGTCAAGGAATCTTTCCCTTTTAATCTTCAGGTCCCCAACACCTCACACAGTGCTGTGCACTAGTAGGCATTCACAAATGCTTGTGAAATTTACTTGCACTAAGTTCTAGTGACTTATAAGAACAGGAAAGATTCTCTTCTAGGTGGGCAAATTTAGCATGTGAAAAACGCAGGATCTTCTAGCACTAATATACTACAAACCCACAGCAACTTCTGTTCCTTTCTTTTTTCCCCAGGGAGCCAGTAATATTTCTGAGAAGAAGGGAGTTCATAGCGCCTTCAGGGCTCTGTCGATTACTAACAAGAAGTGGGAAATGATCCAACTGGCCTTCAAACCTGTCATCATTGTTGCTGTTGTTGTTAATATTCTTATTAATGTTATTACTGCTTCACATTTATATAGTGTGCTGAGGTTTACAAAGCACTGCCAAACAGATAATACAGTTATTATTATTCTCATTTTACGTATGAGGAAACCAGGACTTGCTATATGGTTATGTAACTTGTCCAAAGTGTGAGAGCCAGGAATAAAGCAGAGGTTTCCTTGATCCCAAATATAGTACTTATACCTGTAACAAAGTGACTCCCTTGTCCTACATTACTGCCTGAAGGCCGGGTAGGTTATATTGCATATGTATATATGTTCTCTGGTACCTTTAAGGGGGCTTGAAGTGTCTGGGCTCTCCGCCAATGACCCTAGCCCCAACTGATAGTGTTCCCCCAAGTGTAGGGAGTGTCCCTAGTTCCATTAACCACTGATAGTCACATTAACTTTCACAAGTGAATATTTAATTCAGAAGGTATAATCACAAATATACAAATTTAATCCCCCAAAATATGGGAGGCATAATCCTCCTGCCTTTATACCAATTGAATCCCATCTCTAGGGAAGGGAAGGGGATTAGTTTCATAACTTTGCTCATTTTCCATAGAGCATAGTCCCAGCTCCATATCCAAAATCCCCCTTGGGCTTAAGTCACAGGTACCCCGGCTTCTCCAAGCTTCCATGCTTTGTGGGCTGGCTAAATGTATCATCCCACATGTAATTCTGGCTCCAAGGTCACCATCACTCAAACTCCTGGATCCTAGAGGAATCACCTTGGGTAAGTAAAACGAAAGAGAACAAAGAACACAAAAAACAAATACTCCCATTAATCAGAGCTAGGGTAAAAGAAAGCAGAAAAGTGAAACAAAATCCTTTCTTCTCACCAGTTCATGGGATCTTCACCATGGGTGAACTGGGATCTTCATCCTCTGGATATAGAGCCAATAAGAGAACAGTAGAAAGAGGGTGAAAGAAGAATGAAACCAAAAGGTCTTGTTAGTTTTAAAGGATGCAGACAGTCAAGCAAAGGAGGGTACCCCTAGCCAAAGGCAGGGGATGGAGAGGCTTCCATTTTAGATAATCTAGAAATGCTGCAAAACCCACTCCAATGGGCACCTTCATTAGTTGAACTGGGCATGCTCAGATTTTCCCAGGTTACACATTTCCTCCTGTTCAAAATTTGCCATCCCTGACAAATAGACAAATTTTTTTTAACAGTCTCCATCCCATATTCAGACCAGTTCTCTATGGACTCTGAGGAGGCATAAGCAAAGTTCGTTCATTTACTGCCCTAATGCCATTTAATAGTCTCCAAATAGCCAGTGTTACATTATCATAGGTAATATGACCTATAGATATGAAAATCACAATTATCTCCCAATGTAAATTCATAAAGATCCACATAATAAAGAACATTTCACAGAGTTTACTAAGTCAGTCAACAAAAGCAGAAACATTTTTAAAAGCTTACCAGATTCTACTTTCCTGTTGTTTAGTCATTTTCAGTTGCATCTGACTCTTTGTGACCACATTTAGGGTTTTCTCGGAAAAGATATTGAAGTGGTTTGCCATTTTCTTCTCTAGCGCATTTTACAGATAAGGAAATTGAGGCAAACAGGGTTAGTGAATTGCCTAGGGTCACACAGCTACTAAGAGTCTGAGGCCAAATTTGAACTCAGTTCTTCCTAACTCCAGGCAAGTGCTCTATCTACTGTGTATCAAGCACCTTTCTTAATCCACAAGGAGAAGAAGAAAGAGCAAAGAAAGTTGGCTTCTATCTGTAACAGAAACATGGTCCACACTGAATTTCCCAAGCCACATAGAGCTACCCCTAGAGGAATTTGGGATCTGGTGTCACCTTTGCACTGACACTGGGTTCTAAAGGCCCCTCAACTATGCCACCATTAGTTAAATTGGGCATGCCCAGACCAGCCCAGGTTATATACCAACACACTACACTATCACCTATAAACTCTTGTTTGTACCTAGGGAACATTTTTTGTGCAGTTATCTTATTCTTCTGCTTTTTTTTCCCTCTGGAGGAGTAATGAGTGATAATTTTTTTTCAAGATAGAGCTTTATAACTTTATAACTTCAATCCAAGTATCCTTAGAACACTTATAGTGCTTTCTAAGATGTTCCTTAAAAGGGTTTTTCAAAAGTCAATTTGAGTGGCAAAAGGAAATACAGACCAGGTGAGGGTAGGAGGATAGGACAAGCTTAGTAATTCAGTAATGAAGGGGGTAGGAAGTAGGCCAAAAGTCATGTCTAGAGCAGAATCCTAAGAAAAAGAGAAGCAAATCTTTAAAAGAGAACTATAATAGACAAAAACACTGGCTAGTGTTAAGGCCTTGTTCCACGGTTCTCTACTTGTGGTGATTCTGTAGCCTCCCATCAATCTGTATAGATGTCTCCCAAGTCCTTACCTACAGCACAAGGCTAAAGCTACAATTCTGCATTTCCAGCTTCCTGCTGAATATTTCTATCTGGATATGTATCCAACACTTCCAATATGCATACATATGCACACACATACACAATATATATATGCATGTATATGTGGGTATCTGGACATACATGCATACATGTATGTATTATTCACATACCTATAGATATGCATATATGAATGTATACATATATAATCACTTAAATCATCTTATTTCTCAAGCCTACCTCTTTTCCTTACTTCCCAATTTCTGCTGATGACATTACAGTTCTCCTAATAAAGGAAGCATGAAATTTCCCTCATCCTGACTATTCTCTTTCCTACACCACACTCCTGCCCAATCCTTTCAGTCATAAAGTTTTCTTGATAACTTGATAATCTCTCTCTTCCTTTGTACCACCCATTTCTACCACCTTAGTTCAGGCTCCCCATTCAGCCTCTCCTACACCACAATATTGTTGTTATTATGGTTATCCAGTCATTTCAGTTATGCTCAACTCTGGATGACCCCCCTTTTAGGTGTTTTGAGTGAAGATACTAGAATGGTTTACCATTTCCTTTTCCAGTTCACTTTATAGATAAGGAAACTGAGGCAAACAGAGTGAAGTGACTTGCCCAGGGTCACACAGCTAGTAAGCATCTGAGGCCAAATATGAACTCAAGTCTTCCTGATTTTAAACCTGGCACTCTATCCACCGTGCCACCTAGCTTCCCAGACTACAGTATTAGCCTCTTAATTTGTCTACCTTCCTCTAGTTTCTCGTCTCTGCAATCCATCCTTCACCCTACCGCTATTGACATTTTCTGATGAAAAGTAGCTTCCCTGCTAAAAAAAAAATACTCAGTGACTCCCTCCCTTTGCCTAGAGTGTAAAACACAAGCCCTTTCCCCCCTTCTGGTGTAGTGCTATCTCTCTTTTCATCCTTGAATACCCTTGTAATGAAACTGTCAATGTTGTTGTTCAGTCATTTTCCTGTCATGTTCGACTCTGATCCCATTTGTGGTTTTCTTGGCAGAGATACTGAAACAATTTGCTATTTCTTTCTCTAGCTCATTTTACAGATGAGAAAACTGAGGCAAACAGAGTTAACTAGCAAATATCTGAGGCTGGATTTGAACTCACCAAGTTGAGTCTTCCTGAGTAAAGCCCAGTGCTCTATCTACTGCACTACCTAGCTGCCCTTTGTACCAGTTATGATTTCACTTAGATCCATATCTTGCCAAACTTTCTTTTTTTTACTGGTTTTACCCTCCCTACCTCCTTCTTTCTGCTTTATGGAATTAAACTAGTAAGTCGTCCTATCATTCTTCATCATAAGATTTTTAAATTGGGTTTATAATCTAACCTGATATTGCCTTTGGCATTCATCTCTTCATTTAGTAAGTAAGTTGAATGTTTGATGATTAAGGCAGTTTTTTTTAACTCTTTTGCTCTCCTTACTTCAGCAATTAATTTTCATTGGTTTAACTTCTGGAGGAAATTATTACAGTTGGTAACAATGTCATTTTTCTTGTCCATTCCCCATTTGTTTTTCATTTTCAATACTGTTTAAAATTCCATATTAATTGTATGTCATGTCATTATTCACATTATTACTCTTCCTTTTTGTATATTATAAATTGTGATCTTAGCTCTGATGAGAACATGATCTAATTTTGCCTGTATACTGACTCAAGAATAACTGCCTCTAACATGATAAATTTCCAGTAACAACATTATAGTCTTGATATACTCCCTCCTAACCAGAATGTATCTATAGTGCATTGTTCAGTGTAGATCATTTTTCAAAAGATGTTGAATAAGCTAAAGCATGTTCAGAGCAAGGCAAACATAATAATGGAGATCCTTGAGTTCATGCCTTCTGAGAATCTGAGAACAAACCAAGCCATAAGGCACCATGTAGGGGGTGGCCCCTGAACTGAGCCTTGCAAGGAAGATTCTAAGGGGCAGTGGGAAAGAGGAGATATCTCCCAGGCATGGTAGAAATTTTTTGCTAATGCACATTAAATGAGTAAAGAATGTTGAGTAGGCTAAAATGCAGTCAGAACATAAGAGTTCGTGAAGGGGAATAAGGTAAAATGAGCCTAAAATGTAGGAGGGAGCCAGATTGTGGAGTCATTTAAATTCCAGGCTAAGGAGTTTGTATGTTGTTCAAGAATCAATAGCGAACCACAGGACATAGTTTGTGATCATACCAAGTGCCATCGTGTTTTGGCCACTAACTATATTATTTGACTCAGAATGGATTCTTGGTCAGAAAGGGATATACCATCAGTCATTCCATGTATGTTAGATCAACCTTTTAAGGCAAGATCTGAACAGGCAAAATGGAAGTTCATTCTAAAAGTTATTGTTCCTAAAATCAATAGAAACGAGCACTTTGGGACATAAGTTTACCTCATAATTATCCAAAACCAAACGGAAAAAACATGATATATTTTGAAAAAATAATACAGAAGTTGGTTTTGTTAGATGTTTCAGTCCTTCCCTTCATAGCAGAGAATCTAGCTGCCCCAAAACAGTATAGTAGTGAGGGTGTCTAAATATGAGAGGTTGATAGCATTGTCAAAAGAAAGTCTAGTGTCTCATTCTATCCAGAACCATAAACAGAAAATGACAATAGTGACAGTTTTTCTTTGATCCTAACATAGCTGAGTTCTATGGCACACTGTATGAGAAGTTAATGATACTTCTGTTAAGGGTCCACAGCCCAGCTCATTTGAAAGAGGAATATCCTGTGCATTACCCCAAAATGACATGGAAAGCAGTACGGTACTTTGGAAAAATCCCCTGGACGTGAAATTAAATCCTTGAATCCTATCTTCATTACCTTTGTGACTTGGGACAACCCACTCAACCTTTCAGGGCCTATGTTTCCTCATCCATAAAATGAAAAAGTAGCATGAGGTGAACTCTAAGGTCCCTTTAAGCTGTGATCACTCTTGAAATTAGCAATGTAAAAGACCAAATACAAAGAATACTTTTATAACTACATCTCATGGATGTTACTTAAGGCACATCAAAAATCACAATTATATAGCTAACACACTGGATGACAGAGTTGGGATCCAAAAACTTCTTGGCAGCCTAGAGTGCTGGGTTCAAACTAATAAGAGGATTTAGTAGAGAAAAATGTAAAGTCATATATTTGGGAAAAAAAAATTTCCTAATTCCAATATATCAGCTAAAAACAATGTGGGGGTTTTAGTGAACTACAAGCTGAAAATGAGCCAATATACGTGACAACCAAAAGAGTTACTGAGATCTTAGACTGCATTAAAAGGGGTTTCCATTCCAAGAATAGGGATGTGATACTCTGACTTTTTTCTGTCCTCATCAGATCTTATTTGGAGAATTTTGTTCAGTTCTGGGCTCCACAGATTATGATGAACATTGATAAATGGACAGATGTCAAAAGGAGGACAACCAGAATGGTGAAGGGCCTCAAAAAGCAACTTTATCTCCAGTTTAGATCGGAGAAGAAATAATTCAGGGGAGTACCTCATACTGTCCTCAATTATTTGAAGGTTCCAGAAAGAAAAACCAGAAACACGGGGTAGAAATTGCAAAGAAATCAGGCTTGATGTCAAGAATAAGTTCCTAACTACTGTTGTTGTTTAGTAGTATCTGAATCTTTGCAACCCCAGATGGGGTTTTCTTGGCAAAGATTTTACAGTGGTTTGTCCTTTCCTTCTCCAGTGGATTAAAACAAACAAAGGATAAGTGACTTCCTCACAGCTAGTGAGTATTTGAGGCTAGATTTGAACACAAGTCTTCCTGATGTCAGGCTCAGCATCTTATCCACTGAGCCATCTCACTGCCTAACTATTAGAGCTGTCCAAAAGTGAAATAGGCTGTCTGAACTCCCTCTCATTGGAGATAATCATGCATGTTGTAGTGGGAATTTATTTTATGTATATATTAGAGTAAATGGCCACCATGGCCCCATCCATCTCTAAAATATTTTGATTCTGTAAGACTTGATCAGTTGATGTCCAAGACTTCCTCCAGGTCTAAAAGTCTTTGATTTTATGAAATATATACTGAGTTGTATCAACATGCTAAAAATTACTAGAGAGGGTGGGTAGGTGGTGCAGTGAATAGAGTGCTGGCCCTGGAGTCAGGAGGACCTGAGTTCAAATCCAGCCTCAGACACTTGACACATTTGCCAGTTGTGTGACTTTGGGCAAGTCACTTAACCCCAATTGCCCTCCAAAAAGCAAAATAAAAATAAAAAATAATAATAATTGCTAGAGACCTAGTCTTTCTATTACACTTATGCATGGATCAATGTCCTTCCTATATGAGGATCCATCAAATGTTTTAATGGAACTTTTTATTTATTACAATCATTCTTCTGGGAGAACAGAACCCATAGTCATGTGACATTTTTAGGAAGGAAGGTTATTTTTAAGGAATAGGAGCATCAAAGCAAAATCCCAGAAGATATGGGTATATAAGGGGCAGTGCAGTTTTTACTTTTACTTTTTTTTTTTTTTTTGCTTTTTGGAGGGGGAAGGCAAGGGGCAATTGGGGTTAAGTGACTTGCCCAAGGTCATATGGCTAGTAAGTGTTAAGTGTCTAAGGCCATATTTGAACTCAAGTCCTCCTGACTCCAGGGCTGGTGCTCTATTCACTGCACCACCTAGCCATACCAGTCGTTCTTACTTTTGAGTAACTTTAGAATTCTGTCTATATTTTTATTATTCTCTCCAATAGCAGAAAGAAACTCAGTCCTTGCCACCCAGTCTGAAATTCAGATTACAGGTTTGGATAAAGGAAAAAAAAGTCTATGTGTAAACTGAATAGTAATTTTAATACATCAGTTCTAGACTACTTCAAGATCATCAATATTTCAGAACCAACTGGTCACTATAAGCCATTTCCACAGGTAAATATCCAGTGAGTTCAGAGCAGCTTTCCACTATTTAATCAAGCTTTAGTCTTTATAATGCAAAATGATCTAGGTTGACAGTTGGATATTCCATTTCTGATTGCCACACATTTTAGAGAAAACTGGTTGAATACTTTGATGTCCCAAGATGCTGTTGATGTTGACAAACGTATTCTCCATCTGAAGTAGTCCATCAGTGTTTAATACATTTTATATTCTGTTTGTAAAGGCTAGCTGAATGACAAAGCTAAAATTACATTGATAACTATGACAGAATAAGCTATATCAGAATGCTTGCCGTCTTGGAGAAGGGAAGGGCAGGGAGGGAGGGAGAAAAAAATTTGAAATTCACAATCTTATAAAAGTTAATGATGAAAACTTTCTTTACATATAATTGGGGGGAAAAAGTACTATTTAAAAAAAACTATGATAGGGAAAAAAAAAAAGAATGTGGATTCCAGAATTCACATCCTGCCCTCTTCCTTCATTAAGGGATTTTTGTTTTATTTTTATTACCTTTTTGATCTCCCTAACATTCCTAGGTTGAAAGTGCAGTGGCCACTCACAGGCTGATCCCACAACTAATTGGCATAGTAGCTTTGCCCTGTTCCATTTCTGTCCTGGGCCAGTTCACTTCTCTGTAGGGAGCCTAATGTGCTCATCCCTACTTCTCAAGGACTCAATGTATTGGTGCCATACTTAGGATACATGATTAGCTTAGCATACTACCTCTTAACACTCCTGAGCTCTAGTGATTCACCAGCCTCAGCACCCCCAGTAACAAGGATTACAAAGTATGTGCCAACATTCCCAGCCCCATTTTTAGTTTTAGCTCCATTTGTTTCCATGCATTTTTTTTCTTTTTAAATTTCCTTCCCGGGATGCTATGTTCCATGGTTTCAGGTTAAGAATTTTGTTTTGGTTTTGCTTTTATTTTTTTGACCTCCTACCTTCAACAACAACCTCATCCCTGTCTCTGAAATGTCTTAAATGTTATGGCCCTTGTATCCAGTAATAGTGTTTACATCATCTCTGAAAAAGGCACATAGTTAAGAGAAAAAATAGCCAAAACAGCTCAGTGTTTTTTGGCTTATTGTTTGAATATCTGAAGACATTGCATCTGGAAAGAATTCCATTAATTTGTGGCTAGCACCCATACATCAGCTCCAAGAGCTTCCAAGTAAACAGAGGGAAATTGGCATTGCTATCTTGGGGCAAGGAGCAAAGGAACATCGTGGTACAGACTAATCCAAGAAGAAAACATTAACCCAGATGTGAACAAGACAATGAATGAATTGTTCCTCAGAACTTTTCAACTCTTCAGGTTGTGAGCTACAATTATAATCACCAATACATTCAAGTACTCACAGAAGGTTTAAACCTGAAAATTACAAACCATGGCCTAGGAAACAATCATATCTCCTTATCTCTGGGCCATATAGCCATCCCAATTAAACTTAATCACTTAAGCAAATTAAACTGCTCTTTAGGAAGCAACTCTGAAAATCATGAGGTCCCTTAAAAATGTACCCAGTCACTCAAACACAAAATAACTGGCATTTATCTCTGAGAGTGAACTAATCACAGGGGGTTGCATAACCTTGCTTTCACTTTTAATCAGAGAGGCAATCTTTCTTCTCATATAGCAAATAGAATTTGTTTGCAAATTTACCAGAAAGGATTACAGCTGGCTATTCTGAACCTCTGACTTCAGAGGATTTTATAGGACTACAATTCTTTTGACCTTCCCAAGGAATACAGGGAATTGCATCAGAATTTGTTTGCCAGCTTACTATGTAACCTGCTTTAAGTTATAAAGTAAATGAAATAGTGATTGAGTAGTAATAAAATTGAAAATGACAGACTTATTATTATACCTTGGCCCTTTTTGGCTGTCTTCAAAGTGTCAAATACTAAAATATATACATATATATATACATATACATATATGTATATTTAATATCATTGATGGTGATTTCAAACACTGCATGACTACCCATTCTATGTTGTCTTTGTTCATATTCTTCTACAAATTTATCACAGCAGGGCCACCCAAAATGCTGGGATCTTTTCTGACTCTCTCTTGCTATTGAAAGGATGACACGGACCACATAGTTTTTTCCACGAATTATCACTTATCCTTTCCAAATCACCAGTACATCTTTTTGGCTCATACATTCCTTTGATGAGAACCATTACATTGCTTCTCCTTTGTACTCCCTTGTTTTTAATGAGTCTGGTCAAACCCACCATTCTTTATCCATTGCCCTTTGCATGATCTTCAATGGCAGTTCACCAGATTATCACTTTAATTTGTTCGACAACATTCATTTCAACATTGTCAATGTGTCATTATAGAAATCTTATTAATATATCATGAGAAGACAAAAAGCACAAATTTGGATGATTGTTACATCCTTTAAAGCAAGAGTTCTTCTCCATGAACAGGTCTCAGGGCATAGATGAACTTAAAAGAGAAAAATATTTAATTTCTATTTTAATAAAATTGTTTTCTGCTCTTTTATTTTGTGCATTAAAAAAAAAACATTCTGAAAAGGACTTCATACGCTTAACCAGACTGCCAAAGGTGTCCTTTTCACAATACACACACACACACAGTTATGAACTCCTATTCTAAAGAATATTTGCACTATCTCAAATGGCTAAAAAAAAAAAAAAAGACAAAGAGGAAAAAAAATGACTTTTGGACCACAGATGGCTTTAGGTTTGGAAGAAAAGGAAAATAAGGTATTGTTCCAAATTTCCCTCATAGAAAACTAAAAGGGACTTAAGAAAATTTCTTTATTACACTTCCAGTGTTCACATGGCTTCACATTAACTACAGTACATCATGAAATACGGAAAGTTTCAAGAGTCCTATTTAGTTTAATTAAAAAGTGTTAATAAGTAAAGGTAATATAATTTTCATAGTCTTCATCTCAAAATCACTCATTGTTAAATTCAATCAAATTATATTCAACAAGGAATTATAAAGTACTTACTAAAAGAAAAGCACTCTGCTTAGGTGCTCAAAAACAGAACTGTTTCTGCGTTCAAGGAGTTTAACATCCTACTTGGAGAATCAAGGCATTCGCAGATGAACAAATACAAAATATATACAAAACAACCATAAAGTACTTTCCAGATATGAGAGTGCTACCAACTAGGCAGGATCATGAAAGGACTCATATAGGAGGAAGTGGAACCCAAGTTGAGACTTTAAGGAGCCTATGGATTCCCATAGGAGGCATCAAGAAATCAGATTATTCTGGGTTTAGGGACCAGGCTGTGCAAAAGCATCCAGGAGGTAGATGGACTATTGTGTAAGGGTTACAAGTATCCCATTCTATCAGTATTATGATTGTCTGGAAAGAGCTGTCCAATTAAATGAAATTACTCATTCAACAAGCATTTGTTAAGGGCTGTGGCTAGGTGGCACAGTGGATAGAGCACCGGGTCTCAAGTCAAGATGACTTGGGTTTAAATCAGTCCTCAGATACTTTCTAGTTTTATGACTCTGGATAAGTCACTTAAACCTTGTTTGCCTCAGTTTCCTCCTCTATAAAATGAGCTGGAGAAGAATAGCAAACCACTCCAGTATCTTT
This sequence comes from Pseudochirops cupreus, assembly GCA_028627135.1. Taxonomy (NCBI): domain Eukaryota; kingdom Metazoa; phylum Chordata; class Mammalia; order Diprotodontia; family Pseudocheiridae; genus Pseudochirops; species Pseudochirops cupreus. The sequence continues at coordinate 145,009,084 of CM053581.1, read as the reverse complement.
GCCAAGAAAACCCCAAATGCGGTCACAAAGACTCAGACATGACTAAATAACTGAACAACATGTTTTAGGCCGTGTCCCATGTCTGAGAGATACGAAGGAAAGTTTTAAGGAAACATTGACCTCAAGGAGCTTATATTCTAATGTAAACATGTGAATAAATAGACACATGCAAGATACATACAGAGTTGATTTAAGTAAATCTTAGAGAAGAAGGATTTGATGGCTTTTATCGTAGGTGTAAGCGACAATCCTAAGGCCCTTCATACGTAGTTTATGGAGCTGATGGTCATCCTTATTCCACTTAATTCTGATCCTAAGCCATTGTTTTAATTTTAGATAATTTTTTTTGTTAAAAATTTAAAAGTTATATAATGTAGTAACTAATCTGAAAATATCTCCAGAAGGCAGACTTAGGACTGATGGATATATTTTGTAGAGAACTGTGTTTAGGTTTGATGTAAGGGGGGAATATTGCTTAGACTTAGAAGTAGTCAAAAGTGGAAGGGGCTGCCTTATGAGGGAGAAAGGCTGCCTACTTACTGGAGATCTGCAGCTTATGATTTCTTGCTGTGTATGTTGTAGGAGGGGTTATGGTTCAGATGCCAGTTGAATTAGATGGCCACTGAGGTCCTTCCAGCTCTTAGATTCTGTATAACACTCACCCCATTTCTATGTCAAAGAGCTATTTTAAGAAGACCAAAATAAAAATATGAATGAATAACATTATGTTGTTGCTAAATTATAATTATCATCTTAATGGAGTGTTTTGGTACATTAGGTCAAAGATATTCAAAGGGCAATTTGACCCCAACTCTATTTCTATTTTTACACAAAGGAACCTAAGAAGAGAGGAGGGAGCTTTGAAGGCTTGAAACAATTCTACAAATTCTGGCTTAGGAAAGGAAAAAAAAAGCCCTCTAGCCAAGGACCTTTTCCCTTAATGTGTAATCCACTAAGTACTTGATGGGAAATTCAATCAGTATGTTTCTAATTCATTTACACTCAATTCATCAAAATATTATTTTGTAAGAGCTATTTCGTGCCCAAGTATCTTTTTTTCCCCTTCTGGAACCTTCATTATGCCTTTCTTCCTAGAAATAGGATACCATATAACTGGTAGAAGTAAACAAACTTGAACCACCCAGGATTTGAAATGGACTTGTAATAAGTTTATAGTCAGTCGACAAGCATTTATTAAGTACTTAATACATGCCAATAACTGTGTTTCAGACATAAGTAACACCCAAATTGCCAAGACATGTTGTTCCATCTTACAAATGTAATTTCTAAAAAGTAAATAAAATGTGTCATTATACCTATAAAACGTGATGTCAACAATTTATTTGTTTTCATTGCCCTTATATGAATGATGAACTTGGGAAAGCTACAATTTCAAACAGTATCAACTCTTAGAATTTTTAGAGAATGAGGAATTTTGCTCCTGACAAATTATGGATAATGTTAGTCACATTTCCATGAGACCTTATTTAAAGATACTGATTCATATTCACAAAAAATAAGTACTTGATGGGAAATTCTTGGTTTTTGTTTTTAGGAACATATGTCGTTGATAATATAACCATATTAAGTGACATTTTTGCAGACAATTTTCCCCTCCATCATACTTGGGCTCTGATGAGTACTGGGCAACTAGAGATAGTGAGGAAATTTGCTAATAACAACATTTCAAGGGCTATAAGAAATAATCTAGATTTTAAAGTTGAATTAAAACTAGATAGCAGAATGTTAGTCAAGCAATGAAATGTCAATGATGCCTTGATTTCTTAAGGGTGCATCACAAAGCTATATTAGCCTGAGTCATCATATTCCTAATTTCTGTTAAAAGATGCTTTCTTTATACCCACAGTAACAACCAACATTTTTTATCAAAACTCTTGCTTTTATTATCCAATAATAAATTGTGATCTCATAGATCTGAATATTCCCTCCAGTGATATAGATGGTACTTTATTAATATTCTTAAATTTGAGAATTAGAAGGGATCTCAGAGGTTATCCAGTTCAACCCTTATCTAAAGCACATACCCCTTCTATAAGTCCGTATGAAAATATCCAGTAATGCATAATTTATTCTTCAGCCAATGCATTCCATGTCTAATGGGCCTAAAGATGAGAAAAGCTGTCCACATATTGATCAGAAATATGTCTCCCTATTCCAAGATTTTCCTAAAGCAAAATGTCCTAGTTACCTTTAACTACTAGGTCTAATTGCTAGTTACTAAACTGATCAGATTTAGTAGGAACGATCAGACTCTGGCAGCTGGTTGCTTACTCTGATGGTTATAGAATTCCACTGTGATAACCCTCAGTCCTAGACAAGTACTAACTTCTCTTTGCTTCTCAGTGAACAACCTTCTATCCTTCAGCTCTGCTTTTCTTTGGAGGCTTTGCCATCTCATCTGTCCAAGGAATATGGATGGTGTGAATTTTCCAAAATATAATCAGCAGAGTTCCCATACTAAGCTTTATTCCTCTTTGAAACTGCTTTATTTGACTAAGCCCTAGTTACATGGCCTCAGCATAATGAAATTGATCCCCACAAAACCAAGACAGATCATGATCAACTGCATGTAGTTTTTGCCCTTGTCATGAAAATAAAGAAATTAGCACATATCAAAGAATCTGAATTGTGTGTGCTTCTCTTACACCAAGGCAGTTCTATTCCCAAACCTAGCCACAGGCTGCTTTGTATTCAATGGTTCTGGAAAGGAACTCATTGATTGGTTTCATCACCTATATCTTCTCCTATGAATAAGTAAAGAAATGTAGACCATAAAACATCATTCCCAAATGATATTCAACTCAAGCTATCCATAGGCAATTATTAAAGATTCAGAGGCTCTGGCCCCAGAAATCATAGCATGTAGTATGAATTTAGAATTGGCTACAAGCCTTACATCAGGAACTTTTATATTCAGCAAACTATCTTGGGTAGGGATTTCTAACTGCTTTTCACTATAGTAAGCTTATTGCTCAAGGAGCAGGGCAAATGAACTCAATGACAGTCTGGTCAATGAAAAGCTTGCTACCACCATGCTATACCTGTATGTCTAACCTTGAGACTTTCAATTCAATTTTCTGCTAGCTGAAAAGTATATAACATCCTTGTCATGGTCCCATCACAACTCTCTTCCTTGCTACCGGGTCTGATCACCTGCATTTTTTTTCCTTACTCCTCATGGAGCTTCCAAAGCCTTGCCATTCCACACCAGAGGGAGAACCAAAGAGGAAGAAGGGTGCTACATGGCTGTCGTTCTGAATCCCACATATATTTAAACTTGCCCGATTTATGATTGGATCTTATTTTCACTTTGGCTATATGGCTTCCAATATTCACATTTTTGTAAGATCTCTCAGTCCCTGGTTCGATAACTTAGTGTCTTCTGGCCCTTCACTCTGGAAAATTTACTGCTAAGATACAACAAAAATACAAATATTTTTTTCCTCCTTTCACCAACTTGGGCTACACCTCCTCTGCACCGCCTTGGTTCCTGAGGAGAGAAGGCTCAGTTTTGAAGCATTAGCTATAAAATATTCACCCCACCAAGTTCATTTTTGCATGCAGCATGGCCGACGAAGGTGATCCTTCATATGGAAGACCTGGCATTTTGTATGTTGGGTCAGTTTATTGTTGGGCTAGATCCTAGGCTACGCTGACAAACCAGTTTCTGTGGGTAAACTCTGGCCTGGACTCTAGTGCTCTCCCAGCATTTCAAAACTCAAAAAGCCACAACTTCGCCCATCTCTAATATTCCTTCATACAACGCAGGAAAGAAAAGTCACAACAGGGGCAGTAGCAATGTCAAGGCCATGAATTCATTCACAGCTTCATCTCAACATCGGTACTACCTCTCAACAACAGTAATGCCACCCAAACACCCATTGCTATTCATCCTCCTCACTGGATACCGGGGAAGGAAAAAGAACTGAGATGCCCCCAAAGCAAGTTTTCACATACTCTTCTAGTTAGCTTGACAGGCAATCTGTTTCTTTACCATGTAGTTAGAGGAACAGAACTGGTCATATTTATGCATACTTTGAAGTGGGGACAAGGGTCTTCCTTATATGACATTACATACCTCTTAAAGGAGGCTCGCCAAGCCTCCCCATGTGGTATGGTAGCATACTTTGAGCATGGGGCTCTCATTGTGCAGTTTCCTCTCCCCCATATCACAAGTAATTTTCACAACTGTCTCTGATTCACATCACAGTAAGTCTATGTATATACATTCTCAAATGCTCATGCAGTCAAATATGAAGCCAAATTCCAGAAGCAACTTGTGTTGTCAATGCTTTAAGGTCAGGCAATATATCTAATGCTTTCTTTTGAAGGAAGTCATTAAGAACATTGGCCCTGAAATTAAAACACTTGAATTCTAGCCTTGGATTTTCCATTTCCTAGCTGTCTAATTTTCAGGAAGTCACTGAGCTTTTCTATTGCCCAGGACCCTTATACATAGGAAAACAGGCAACATCTGTACTACCCACCTCTCGGAGCTATTATATATTCAATTAGATAAGAGATATAAAGCACTTATTAACCATAAAGTTCTATATAAATGCCAATTTTATTGTGAAAGACCTGTGCTCCAATTTTGCCTCTTATGTGATCCTGGGCAAGTCTAGGATAACTATTAAGTTACAGAGGAGTCAATTTGCATTTGTAGATATTTCCTATATCCTTGAAACCATAGATTAATTCTCTAGCCCTATCCCTATTAGGGTTCAACTCAGGACTTAGTTTTCCCATCTAATTTCTCAGGCCCTAGTCATTTCAGTTGTCTTGGGACTCCTCATACTATATATAATCAACACAGATATAACAAGGTCATTGGAGTGATAATTGTACTATTCCATAAGTCATTGATTTTTTTAAACTTCAATTTCTTGTTTGACACTGTAAGTGTGTGCTCCAAGAGAAAATGTGTTGATTACCTCCCATTTATTGTGTGTGTATCTTGTTTGTGCATAATTGTTTATATATTGTCTCTCTCATTAGAATGTGAACTCATATAGAGTGGAAAGTATTTTTACCTTTCTTTGTATCCCCAGTGCTTTTTGCAGAGTGCCTTGCAAATAGTAGGCACTTAATAAATGTGTGTCAACTAATATTAGTAAATAACTAGTAATACTAGTAATAACTAGTAAACTTGAGATGAAACTGATCACCTTCTAGTACCAGTTTACTCACCAAATATCCCCCAGTAAAATATACTCGGTGTATAACTGAGTCTTACTCAGTGTAGATCATGATCATTTCCAGCTCTTGCAATATACCACACTTAACATGCAACTATGGGAATAGGGGACTATGAGAAGGGCAATATGGGGATTGTCCTAAACCTCTCTTTGATTTCTGCAAGAAGGCTTGTGCTTTTCTTAACCTCACACATTCATTGGCATTGGTACAGCAAATATTCCATTTTTCTTTTTGAATTAAAAATAAAAGTCCCCTAGGGAAATTATGCAATGGGAAATAGCCACTTCAATAAACTTGGCTCACACATTTTATTGATTATGGTAAATCTAATTATTACAGCAAAGCCTGGGTTAACCCAAAATCTTATCCCTTACATGCTCAAATGATATATGTTTCTTCCTATTGGGGCCTTACCTGCCTGATTAGAGACTTTTAAAAAAATAAACAAACCTAGGAAACAGACCATACTATTTTTTCCATAATTATCTAGATAAACATCCCTAAGGCTTGATAGCTATGTTCCTGAAGGGTCCTATTCTAATGGAAGCTATAAAGGATAACACCTGCCAAATGTAATTTCAAACAAATTTGAGATTAAAACTATGCCACATGAGAAAGGTTATAAAGGGTTTAGACTTCAGTCACCTTCCTCAGTAATGCCACAGTGACAACCTGGTGCACTGGAATGAGTACTGGATTCAGAGACAGAGGATGTGCAGTCAAATCGCAGTTCTACCAACTATTAAACTGTGTAGCATCAGCAGTTCGGATTCTTCATGGGTAAAATGAAGGAGGGTAATGGGAATGGGAATTTGGAGATCCTCCCTGCCCCTTGGCCCCTTGTTAGGCTTAAGTGAATTTGAGGACCTTCCCTGATTTGAAAATATACTCTGTCCCCTAATAGGCTAAATGTGGCCACATGAAGCCTGTGGTAGGAAGCTTGTTTTTCAGGAACGCCCACACCTTGTTACTTTGTGATTGGGCAGTGGGTCAGGAGGGTTGTGATGTTCTCTGACCCTAGAGAAGGCTATATATACCCTGAAGTGAGGTTTTGCTTTCAGGGCTCACTTTGGGAAGAGTTGTGTGATTTGGCCAGATGAGACTCTGGGCAGCCATTGAGGCCCTCCAGCTTTGAAAACCCAGGAGTTAGTGCTTCTCTCTCTGGTAACTAACACTGTTTGTATGTGATGATCAGACGGCTGGAAGCCCTGTCTGTTGAATTGTGTTATTGTCCCTGTATTTTTGTCTGCTTGTAACTTCTGTTTGTATTCTCTGAAGTTCAGGGTGCTGACTTTTTCCTCTGAACTAGGTAAATGATATATGTTTGATTAAAGTAAGATGGTTAGCCCCTTTTTGAGTTGCTTTCCTTCAGAAAAGCAAATCTAAGAAACTGTGCTTGCAGCCGTCCTAGGTATGCCAGGGTGCTTGCTGCTACAGGAAGTTAGACCAAAAGAAACCCAAGGTCTCTTCCAGTTTTGAACTTAAGATATAAAGATTCAGTACAGTTGGAAAAAGTGCTGGAAGAAAGTAAACAAGAATTTATTAAGTGTCTTATTGGGTGTCAGGTACCCTGCTAAGTGCTTTGCAAATATTGCTTCCTTTTATCCTCACAGCAACTCTGGATGGTAGATGCTATTATTGTTGTTCTTTGTTGTTATGAAGGAAAGTGAGTCTGGAGAAGTGACTTACCCAGGGTCACTCACCTAGTAAGTGTCTGAGATTTAAATCCATCTTCCTGACTCCAGGCCCCATGCTGTACCCACTTTGCAACTTAGCTGCTTCAGTTTTGGTCAGAAAACCTGAGTTTGAACTACTCCTCTGCCATTTAGCAGCATTAACTTAGCCAAGTCACTTTACCCCCTCATGACTTCAGTTTCATCATCTATAAAATGAGGGAGTTGGATTAGGTGTGCTCTACAGCTATACTTCAGTGAGCAGGCTAAAATAGAAGCCTAAAGGAACAATTATGGTATGAAGGTTAAAGCAAAGGGTAGCAATCTCATTTTCAAGAGGCATCACTAAGTCCCTGTCTGGTAAATAACTTCTCAGTCAAACCTAATTACATTCAAGTAAGCATTTTATGCATTATTTGACAATTTGTATCAATAAGATATAGTGGAACTCTCCCTGAGCAAGGGAATAGAACATTCCCAGGTCCTCCATTTATTAACCAGGTGAGACTGTGCGTTAGTGACTTAACCCTTTGAAGCCTCAGTTTCTTCATTTGTAAAATTTGGGTAGTCTACCTCACATTCATTTTCTTAGGACAGTGTTTTACAAAATATAAAGCATTATATAAATGTAAGTTATTATTATTTTTAGTTAAGGTCAAATGCCCAGTAAAGGCTGGGTATCATATAGTAGGAGATAAGGGTATCGCCTAGTGTATAACAATTTAACCTGAGTGTTACTGTAATAGGATCTGGAGTATTACTTTCTACAGTTGATGCACTTATCTGGAGAATTCCTTTGCTAGAAAGGCCCTTTTCCTACCATGTGACTTTGTCATCTTGTCATAAGGTCTTTTCATTTAGAACCGTAAATTTTAGAACAGAAGGGGCCTTGGAGGTAATTTAGTCCAATTATTTCATTTGACAGGTAGTCTTTGGGAATCCTCTCACTGGTATCTGGAAATTGTCCAGACAAGAATAATTAAATAAAACCCTCATGGCATAAAAAGAGAAAAATAATAGATCAGATATTTTGTATGGATTTGCCATGATGCTCTTCTGCTGAACAAAACTTGTTCATCTTCAAATAATATTTCTCTTTCCCACTCTAGTCTCTCTGGGGTTCCTTTTGAAGCTAGTTGGAGGTCTGTAGGAAGGGGGGAAAATCACACTACAAAAGGCGACCCATTAAATCTGCGACCATGTAGAAGTACAGATTCATGTTGCTAAGTTTCAAAACTTCAAGTGGCTGATGACCACATTAAGATGGATGTTCTATTGTTCTGTGAAACCCCAATTAAAGAGACAGATTGAGGCCTACTGCCTCAGGTCCTTGGCACCCAAGTTCAATTGCATTTTGGTGGTAGGCCATTTTCCATTTGGGATCTGTTGTTTTATTTCTATATTAACTGTTCTGTTTTCAGAATGAGAATAATCAACAACTCTTCTGGTGGTATCTTGGTGGGTGGGTGTTCTCCATTCAGTTATCGGGCTCTGCTCAGGATTATTAAATTTGCCCCATGTTACTTGAATTTTTCTTTATGGTAGGAAGTGAGGGATTTTTTAAAATATTGTAATTGTGTTTTGGTTGTTTCCCCTTATCCCCCCAACCATACCACAGTGAATGGGAAGGAGTACTGGATTAAAACATGGGAAAATCAGTGTTCTTTTCCAGATTCTAAACTAAGTGAATCTATCACTTAACCTAAGCCATGTTTTCTTCATCTCTAAAATGGGTATCATAATTATATCATTTGTTTTGCACATTATTATGTGAATGATATGAATGATATGAATCAACCTATATCAAAGTATTAAAAAAAACAAACAAAGCCTTATACAAATATAGGATACTGTTATATTGCACAGTTTATCCCAAGGTCAATTTCCCTAAGATAATTATCATTATTATAATGAAATTCCAAGGTACTATTTATTTAAATTCTACAAATATTTATTAAGTGGCTACTACATAGATTAGTGACTGTTCTAAGCACTGAAGATACAAAGTCAAAGAAGAAACAGTTTCTTCAGTCAAGGGCTTACAATTTGTTCACCAAAAAGTATGAAGTGTATAAAAAGTAATTTCAAGAAGGATGAAATGTTAATAACAATGGAGTGAAAGGGATATAAGGAAAAGTCTTACATAGGAAATGGCATCTGAGATGTTTTTTGCAGGAAACTAGGGCTTCTAAAGAGGCAGAAAGGAGAAAGAAGGGATCCCATTACACAACTGGAGAACCAGTTGTAGAAAGATACAGAAGGTGGAAATATGTTGAATACAGGGAACAATAAAGAGGCAACTTTGACCTGAATGGAGTATGAAGGGAAGTAATATGGAAAACCTGAAAAGGTAAGAGAATCAGATTCAAAAGAGCTATACATTATTTAAAAAGTAAAGATTTGTATTTTATCTTGCAAGCAACAGGAAACCATCAAAGTTTTTGAGTAATGGAATAACATCATCATATTTGTTTTTGGAATATCAATTTGGAAGTTATGTAGAGGATAGAAATGATAGGGAACAGAATGGGGAAAAGAAGACCAAATAGACTGATGTAATAATCTAGGAAAGGAGTGATAAAGAACTGAACTGGAAGAGAGGTTGAATAAATGGAGAAGGCAGATTCTAGAGATATTATTTAAGTAGGATGGATATAATAGTTACCTGAGTAGATCTGAGGGTTAAGGGAAGAGAAGAGTCAACTATCATAACAAAGTTTCAAACCTGGATAACTGGAAGCATGATGGTACCATCAACAGAAATGGGGAAGCTTGGATGTGATTGAGTTTGGGGGGGAATTTATTTCATGTCTATGGGAAATCCAAGAGGAAATATACAGCAAACATTAAGCAATATGGAGCTGTGATATACATGCACACGTATACATATACATGCACATGTATGTGTACATATGTATGTTGTTTGTATATGAATACATAAATATGTCATCTATATATGACAATTATTGGATCAATAGGAGCAGATAATATCAGAAAGAGAATATATAAAGGGAAAACAGAAGTAAGCTCGTGAGGGAGCCTTGGAGAATGCCAATAGTTAGTAGGCAAGGAAAGAATGATGGTTTAATAAAGGAAACTAGAAAGGAATACTCAGAGAGAAAGAAGACCAAGAAAAGTGCCCAGAAACCACTAATGAGTGGTAAAAGACATATTGGTCAAGAAGTATGAGGACTGAGAAGTTAGGTGATTACTGCTAATCTTGGAGGAAATAGTTTCAGTCTAGTAATGGTGTCAATATCCAGATCATAAGATATAGAGAAATAAGTGGGACGGGGGAATTGGAGGCAAAGATATAGATGACTCTTCTTAGACTTTGGCTCAAAAAAAGTATAGGTTGATGGCCTGAGGAATAAAAAGGTCAAATGATGGTTTCTAAGGCTGTATCAATCCTGGGAATAGTTTTTTGGCAGTGGGAAGGAACCAGACTATGGAGTGATTGAAGGGAAAATATAATATGAATGATAGAGATGGCAAGATCTTTGAAGAGAAGGAGGAGTTGAAATGAACAACTCAAGTAGTAGGGTTATCCTTTAAAGCAGCGGTTCTCAACCTGTGGGTTATGTTCAATTTGTAACAGCAAAAATACATCCTGCATATCGGATATTTACATTACAATTCATAACAGTAGCAAAATTACAGTTATGAAGTAACAATGAAAATAATTTTATGGTTGGGGGTCACCACAACATGAGGAACGGTATTAAAGGGTTGTGGCATTAGCGAGGTTTTCTTAGAACCACTGCTTTAAAGGGAAGAGGTCCAACTCTTCATCATAGCCAAGAATAAGCAGAGAGAATCCGAGTAATTTTTAAAAATGTCTTGGAAGTGTGGAGTAGATTAGAAGAATCAATTCTTAGGAATGGCCTTTACTTTCCCAGTAAAATAACAAGACAAGATTCTCTAATGAGATAAAATAGGGAAGAGGTAGTGAAGTCTCTGAATTTGGTGGCCTTGCCTAATCATTATTTTAAGTAAATGAGCACTTGTTTTAAGCTTGTAAATCTTTCTGCTAAATAGAATCTCTCATCCCAAATCACTATAGGCATTTATTCTTCTAGGATTATCAGTGAATATCATTTAGTCAGTCAGACTTAATTTCTTATGTAGCATTTTTATAATGGAATTTTGCTTGGATTATGGCACAAGCCATCTTTATGAACTAATACCCATCATACTGTTCTTCAAATATGTTTTACTTAAAACCTTTGAATGTCAATCTTTCTTCAAATTCTCATTTGTATTATAACACTTTTGCACTAAATTCAGACAGAATTTGTTCTATTCTATTAGTTTATAAACTCTTTCAGCAGCTTGTGCTCTCTGAGAACAGAAATCTGTCATCTGGTAAGTCTCATGGCTGTTCTATGTCATATACAGCTAACAAATAGTAGTATTCAAGAAATGTTTGTTGAATGAATGAATGAGTGTTTCATTTAAACTACAATTATCCTTTGTCCACAGACAGATTTCCTTTGGTCCAAGCCTTGTCTCCTTAGGACTAAAGGTCAAATTACTTGTCTCGGATAATGAAGAATGTTAACCACAAGACCCTAGAGTGGCTGAAACAATCCTGGACACTTCAGTGGCAGACTATGACTTCTTATTTTAGTAAATATTGAACAAACCATAATGGTCTGGCCTTGTTCCGTAGTTTTTCTGTCAAAGATATTTCAATGCCCATTATTAGAATCCATGTGCTGCCTTTGCCCCCTTTGCTTTTCTCAGACAGTTACTATAATCATATTTCTCATGGTGCAGGCAGCCCAAGGTCTGCCTATTTTCTCAAACCACTTCCTGCCTCTGGAGGCAGATAGAAAGAACTCCAAAGTATACCTTGCCCAAGGACTGTGCCTGCATTCTTCTCATCTTTAGGGCTATGGTTTTATTCTATTTGCCTTCCTGGTTTTCAGACCTTTACTCAGCTTGACTGACTGAGACTTCCTGATTCCAAAACACTTGATTTCTTCCTAGTAACCAGTAACTTGGTCTATTTCATCTATGTTAATCTTCAGATTTCCAGATTTTTGGCCTATACCTCAGAACAGATACCATTCACTGCTTAGTAATTACCTTGTCCCCTTAACCTTAACTTTTCCCAGCCACACCCCCAGAGCAGAAGACCTCATCAAATTTAGAGACCCAGGGGACTTTTGATTTCTCATCTTCTCATTGGCATCTTATCAGTGTCACTGGAATATCTGGTAGAAGCAATTGTATTGAGAGAAAAGGACAGATTAGATGAGATAAGTAAAGTGGATTTGAGGCTTTATCAACAAAATTTTAAAGTCCCTGTGTATATGTACCTATGTATATAGTATATCTGAGGGTCATATTTTGAGGACTCCAGAAAAAAGAGCAAATAAGAAGCGTGTTACTTGTATTTCCCCACCTTTGTGGCTTATGCTTTAGGCTTGAACCTACTTTATCATGGACTTTTTATTTACTTATAAAAGAATGTGTCATGGCCTTTTTGGTGAGACTTTAGTACCAACCATATTACTATAGTTAACTGTTATTTTCTAAAATCTAATTAAGTCTGACTGACTAAATTATATTCATTGATAATACTAGAAGAAAAAATACCAATAGTGATTTGGAATAAGAAATGTTTCTTACTGAAATATCTCCAGGCCCTTCCATGTAAATTTTGTTCTTTATTGAACCATCTAGCTACAAGATATCAACAAACTATCTTCAAATATTGAAAGGCTGATACTGAGGTCTAGATATTTATGTGTTACTGTGGGTATTACAACATGAGCAGATCACTTTTCAGCACCTTTGATCTAGATGTAATAAAAAAGTATATGGGGGGGGCAAAGCCAAGATGGGGGCATAGAAGCAGGAAAACTCTGTGACCTCCCCCCATAACCACCTCAAATACCTATAAAATATGACCCTAAACAAATTTTAGAGCTACAGAATCCACAAAGTGACAGAGAGAAACAAAACTCCCGTTGAAGGCAGCCCAGCAGACAGACAGGAAGGGTCTATTGCAATGTGCTGGGAGCCAAGCCCAGCCACATGGGAACCCACAGTTTTAGCCCCAGAGCAGCCCTGACCAGCAGCAGCTGGAGCAGACTTCAGGAGAGTGGATCACCAGCAGCTGTGGCAGTTTCCAGAAATATCAACCCATAAATGCCAAAGACAAAATAAAAGGTCAGTGTCGAACTCTGTTGGGACTAGGGTGGAGGGGCAAGTGTGGTCCAGCCTCGGTCCCAGATCAAGAAGCACATGGCAGCCATGCAGCCACCTCCACATGGCTGCTTCAGAGCTCCTGGCCTGGAGACTGCAGAGGGACCAAGGGACTATTTAGAGAATAATCACTGTTGATTTAACCTTCCTGGATCTGGATTGAGGTCTTGGGTGGTAGTCATGAGGTGTGTGACCAGTAAGCCAGAGCTTGTGAAGGCAGCAGAGAGGATACCTAACTAAGAGCTCTGGCAGCTGTGAAAACCCCAGTGATTTGGGATAAAGCTCTCCTCTCTGGAAGCAGAGTTCTACTGTGGCAAAAAGCTCAAAAATCAAGTAATTGAGTGGCAACATAAGCAAGCAAAGGAAGCAAAGCAACCACAACAATAAAATCTTAGATTCCTTTTTTGGAGACAAAAAGGATCAAAGCATGGAAATGGAGGAAGACAGTGGAGTCAGAACTCTGGCACCAAAAGCTTCCAAGAAAAATAAAATCAAGTAAGAGAAGTAGAGGAAAAATTGGGAAGAGAAATTAAAATAATGCAAGAAAATCATGAAAAGAGAGTCAACAACCTGACTGAAGAAAATAACACCTTAAAAAATAGAATAACTCAAATGGCAAAAGAGATCCAAAAAGCCAATGAGGAGAAGAATGTCTTAAAAAAGCTGAATCTGCCAGATGGAAAAAGAATTTCAAAAGCTCACTGAAGAGAATAATT
>CM053581.1:144884228-144994759 GCA_028627135.1 Pseudochirops cupreus | reverse complement strand
TTATGAGAAATCAAGATACTATTAAACAGATCCAAACAAATGAAAAAATAGAAGGCAATGTGAAATATCTCATTGGAAAAACCACCAACCTGGAAAATAGATCCAGTGGAGATAATTTAAAAATTATTGGACTACTTGAAAGCCATGATCAAGAAAAGAACCTAGAAATCATCCTTCAAAAAATTCTCAAGGAAAATTGCCAAGATATTTTAGAACCAGAGGGCAAAATAGAACTTGAAAGAATTCACCAATCACCCCTTGAAAAAGATCCCCCCCCCAAAAAAAGAAACTCCTAGGAATATTATAGCCAGGTTCCAGAGTTCCCAGATCAAGGAGAAAATATTGCAAGCAGCCAAGAAGAAACAATTTGAATATTGTGGAAACACAATCAGAATAACACAGGATCTAGCAGCTTCTACATTAAAGGATCAAACGGCTTGGAATATGGTATTCTGGAAGTCAAAAGAGCTAGGATTAAAACCAAGAATCACCTACCCAGCAAAACTGAGTATAATGTTTCAGGGGAAAATATGGTCATTCAATGAAAGAGAGGGCTTTCAAGCATTCTTGATGAAAAAACCAGAGTTGAATAGAAAATTTGACATTCAAATACAAGAAGCAAGAGAAGCATGAGAAAGTAAACAGGGAAAAGAAGTCATAAGGAACTTATCAAAGTTGAACTATTTACATGCCTACATGGAAAAATGGTAATTTTAAACTTATGAAACTTTTCTCAGTAGGATGATAGTTGAAGGGAATATAAATCTATGTGCATGTGTACATATACGTATATGTGTGTATATATATGTATATATGTATATGTATGCATACATATATATGTCTATATAGGAGGGTATATGTACAAATGAATACATATATGAGTGTGTGTATATATGTGTACAAGTACACATATACAGAGGGCACAGTATCAATTAAATAGGAAGGGATGATATTTTTAAAATAAAATTGAGAGGTGAGAGAGGGATATAATGAGAGGAGATAGGGAAAGACAAAATAGGGTAAATTATCTCATAAAGAAGAGGCAAGGGAAAACTGTTACAATGGAGGAGAAGAACAGGAAGGCAAAAGGGAATGGGTCAACCTTACTCTCATTAAATTTGGCTTAAGGAGGGAATAACATACAAACTAAATGGAGTATCTTACCCTACAGGAAAGTAGAGGAGAAGAGGGCAAGAGGGGGGTGATAGGAGGGGGTTGCAGACTGGGGGGGGAAGGGTAGTTGGAAGCATACACTTTTGAAAAGGGAGAGAGTCAAAGCAGAAAATAGAACAAATGAGGGTCAGGATAGGATGGAGGGAAATATAGTCAGTCTTTCACAATATATCCACTATAGAAATGTTCTGCATAACTACACCTATGCAACCTATATTGAATTGCTTATCTTCCCAGTAAGGGTGAGTGATGAAGGAAGAAGGGAAAGAATCTGGAATTGTAAAATCAAATGTTTAAAAAAATAATAATTATTATTATTTTACATGCAACTGGGAAATAAGATATACAGGCCCTGGAGTATGGAGATCCATCTTGCCCTACTGGAAAGTCAGAAGGAGGATGGGGGAGGATATAGGAGAGTTCAGATTGGGGGAGGGGTATTCAGAGGGATCGCTGTTTTGGGGTGATGGGTAGGGGACAGACAGGGAGAAAATTTGTAACTCAAAATCTTGTGGAAATGAATATTGTAAACTAAAAATAAACATTAATTTTATTTTTTTTAAAAAGCATACAGGTTTTAGAATTGTTCGATCACATGGAAGAATTGATTGTTCCAAAAAACTTCATCTTCCAACCATAGACCCTTAAGTGCATATCAGTTCCTGATGAAATCACAATTGTCGTCTTAAAGCAGCAGAATTTAGGAGTGCAATTTCTGTTGTTTAGTGGAATTCCAAGCAGACATATTCAAAAATTCTTGGGAGTAAGTACAGAAGTGATTTATTCAGAAATTACAATTTGGAGATTTTGTTTTTCTTTGAGCTGTGATATCAAGCATTTAACACACATGGAAAACACATTGTCGTTGAGTATTTTTATAAGGAATTAGCCAATTTAATTGCTGATTGTAAATAGAAATCATCATATAACCTCATTACACATTGTAAAAACTTCATCACATGACATCTTGACATGTCATAAATACATCATCATAGACAATCACATGCACTAAATGATCATTTCTCATGCCCATTCATAGAGGAAAGTATTAGATTTCAGAAGGAAAGAATAATCTGCATACTTTGACAATTCTGTATTTGGAATTTCTTGTGAAATTTTATGATTTTCATGCTCAGAAACATAGTTCATAATGTACTGGGATAATCATAATTGTACTTTGTTTTTCCTCAACGTGGCTTACAAAACAACAAAATTAGACTTGGCTTATAGACATTTTCTTGCATAATTAGGTACTTTAAAAGTTTATATAACTTTAATCTTCAAAGATCAAACCTCAAAAATAAAAAAAAGAAAAAGAAAATATTCATTTCAAAATTAATTTGTGTAATCCCCAAATTTCAATGTTAGGAAGGACCCAGAGAGACCTAGTTTGGCCCATTTCTGAATAAAATCCTTTTTTCCCATAACAATCTGATAATGAATCATCCCACCTTTGCTTGAAGAACCTAAGTAAAAGGAAACCCATTACTTTGCAGGGTAATCCAATGAGCTCATAGATTCCAGACCAGCCCCCATAACCATTACCCTGGAAAGCAATCTCTGTATAGATACAAACTGTGATATACCTACATCTAATAAGAACCATCAATTAAATGGATAATTTAGTAAAGAATATCTGGCCCAAAATATTGAAATTATTCTTAACTGAATTAGAAATGTTGATCTCTCTCAAGTGCTCAAATTTCATTATAGTCAACAGACATTTATTAAGCATCTAGCATGTACCAGTCACTGTGTTTCGTACTTCATTTATAATCTTTATAGGAAAAGGAATAAATCCATTCAATGTGTGTGGTATTACATATCTGCAGCAATGATCGACCTTTAGACTGCATTACAAAGAGATAAAGCATAATGCTTATTCACAAGTAGCAAGCAACAAACAAAAAACCAAGAGTCAGAGATCTGAATCTTTCTTCTCTGACACACACTTTAGCTTGCAAGAACTAAGATTGCAGGGGCCATATTGTTGCTCAAATTCTAAAAGTGATCACTGAGGGGCAGCTAGATGACATAGTGAATAGAGCACTGGTCCTGGAGTCAGGAGGACCTGAGTTCAAATTCGACCTCAGACACTTAATACTTACTAGCTGTGTGATCTTGGGCAAGTCACTTAACCCCAATTGCCCTGCATTCCCCCCTCCAAAAAGAAAAAAAAAAGTGATCACTGAAACTCAAGGTGACTTTTACTTAGCTGAAAGGAAGTGAGCAGACTCCAAAGTTATAAATCTTTGAAAAAGGATTAATGTATTTAAGGTCACATCTTTGACAGGCTTATTACTAGAAGGAGGCTACAAGGTGAGGGTTGCAATCAGAGGGAAACAAGACAGTACAGTAGTAAGATCCCTGAACTTGAGAATCTAAGCTAATGGGTTGGATATGATGGCTAGCTAACTGGACGGATAGATATCTTACACTACCAAAGTCATACCATTTATTAGCAGGAACAAAGGATATTTTAATATACTTAGTTCATACACATACTTGTAAAGACACATACATATGTCACATCATCAATTTGATGCACTATGTAAATGACAGATTAATATCATCATTACTTCAATATAGAGTCAGAAAAAAATTTAAAACTTTGGAAGTGAATGTTGAAAAGTAAAAATAAATTAATTTGCAAAAATAAAAGATAATCATCTGCCATAGAGCTTTTAAAAGAAAGCGTTATCAGTTTTAGGTAATGTCCTAGGTCATCTAATTACATTGGGTTCATTACATGAGAATGTGAGTGTGCAAACTTGTTGAGATATGGATAAAGCTCTCAGTACCTACCAGCATTTATATGAAGATTCGAAGGAAGAAAATACAGTTAACTTATGCTACTAAAATATTTTAAATGACAATAATTATATTTTTACCTTATCATCAGTGTAACATTATCTTTAAATATGATATTTAATAATTTTAAAATTCTACTTTCTATAATTACTGTATTATTTTGTAATAAAAAATCAGAAATCTATCTTCTTATCATTTGCTGTTATAGCATGTTAATAAAGAGATAAAAACTTGTTCTAAAAAATGTCATTGCATATTTCTATTGGGCTGGAACCAATTACTATATTTTACAGATAATTATAATTCCAAATAGTGCAAATTTGAATTATGGATCACTTCATATTAATTATGCACTAATTAGACCTAGTTATATTCTTTTTGTAATCTTCTTGAAAACCTTGGCCACAAGCAACTATCTGATTTGGGAATGGACAATTCTTTTTAACTCCCATCAGATCCTTGATTATTAACCTACATTCCCTCAAACCATTTTGAGAACTCCAACCAAACCACAAAGGATCTATGTGGAAATGGGGCAACAAGCCTCCTTTCAATCCACCTTAATGTTCCTTGTGGGAGTTACAATAATCATAGGGATAAGAAAGGAACAGTAGGTAGAATCTTTTGGATTATTTCTTTACCTCTTTGACAATATTCCTTCCTATCTCATGATTATCTGTTAACGACAAAATTATTGGATGATTGATTAGTGTTCTGGTCAGTATGACAGGTCTAGTCTTACTAAATTAGTATCCAAGAGCCATCTTTATCACTTTGGTATACTTGAAAATGCAGAGGAATAGCTTATGGTAATTTGGGAAACAGGCCAAGTTTACCCTCCTTTAAATTCCTTTAAATTTTTGTGCTTATTCACTTACGTTACTTGCCTTTCTTCAATCCCAGATTCTAATGATCATAAAAAATTGTGTGTGTGTGTGTGTGTGTGTCTACACTAACAAATCTCAAATTGCTACATGGTTTTAAAGTTTATAAAATAATTCCTTACAATATCCCCATGTGGTAGGTAGTGGAAACAATATTTTTCTTTTCCATTTTAAAGATTAAAAAAACAGACTTGGAAAAGTTAAGTGACTTCTCAGTGTTAATGTAATCGATTAGTGTTAGGGCTAGAACACAAAGTGATGTACTCTAAAGCCAATTCCAGTTCCTTTTCCACTATACAATCTTTAGTCACCTAATATCTTATCATAAACTAATTTTTGCTAAGATATTAGTGACAGTGTGGTTCCCTCTCAGGATTATTTACACTTTAAAATGAGATGTTAAAAGACAATAATACTTAAGTGAATGCCTATACCTAAAGGTGGAATCTCAGACACTTGGGTGGAGAGTTATTCTTTGACACAAAGCAGCCTTCCTAGTGCTGCTTAAATAACACCATGTGAACAACTGAACCTACAGGCAGCTCAATGGCATGGTGGATAGAAAACTGAACCTGAAGTATGGTAGGACTGGGTTCAAATCTTTCCACAGATACTAGCTATGTGACCCTGGGCAAATGATTTAACTCTGCCTCAGTTTCTCCCTCTGTAAAATGGAGGACAATAATAAAAGCACCCACTTCCCAGGGTTACAGTGAGGATAAAAGGAGATACTGTTTGCTAAGTGTTTCCTAAACTTTAAAGCACTATGTAAATCTGTCATTGTTGTTCAGTTGTTTCAATAGTACCTTACTCTCTGTGACCTCATTTGGAGTTTGGCAGACATGCTGGAATGGTTTGCCACTTTCTTCTCCAATTCATTTTACAGATGAGAAAACCAAAATGAACAGCATTCAGTGACTTACCCAGGGTCACACAGCCTAGTAAATGTCTGAGATCAGCTTTGAATGCAGGAAGATGAGTTTTTCTGACTCCAGGCCCCGCAGTTTATCCACGGCACCACCTAGCTGTCCATATAAATCTAACTATTAGTATTTATAATATCAGTCTTTTCATGGCTTCCATTGACTTTTCCATGGCCTCTGTATGATACTTTCAATTCTTCATTAACTCTTGTATTCTTGTATTCATGTCTAGATAACCAAGTACAGAAGTATTATGATAATAAGGATTAAATCACCATAATTCTCAAAAGGTTAGGTTACATAATGACTGCCCCCCAAACAATCACAAATGAAAAGTTGTGGTTCTTTAAAGAGAGCCTCCTTGTTCCTCATCTTCGAGCATATGTATAAGGAAGAAACTGTTTCTGGAACAAATAGACTATGAGACTAACCTTTCTCTTCCCTCTGTTTCCTAATCTATGAAATGGGAATGATGATGGCCCCTACCTCTCAGAGTTGTGCTGAGGATAAAATGAACAAAAAAAATGTAAAATGCTTTGCAAAAACTCATATCAATATATAAATGTTACCCTCATTATCCACTGAGGAAGATTTTTAGTAATGAAAAACTCAGGGAAAAAAGGACAATTTTATTGGCCATCTCTTACTTTGGCTAGAAATGTTTTCTCCCTCATTTTCTAGTAATTTATGCCTTCTCTTATGCCTTTATCACAGCTGAAGTGACATTATACTTATCTGTTGATATGTCTTATCTCCCTCTACTAGCTTGTAAAAACTATTAAGGTAAGACCATTTCTTATTTGAAACCCCCATAAGGGCCTAGCACAGCACAGTCCACACAGTTAGCTATATAACACACGTTTGTTGTGTGCGCGAATGTAGAAGTCCTTTACGTTGGGCTTAACCTCTAGATTTTTCTTCCCTCACTCTATGGCTGACTGCTAGTTTCAGTGCATAGAAGAAATACCAGACTCTCCTTATAAAACTGCCTCATCCTTCCATAGTAAGAATTACAATTCTGTTGCTTATTGTATTAACAAAGTGTTAGGAGTTCTTGTTGTACTTTTTGGTAATGTTTAAAAGGTAAACTCTCATGGACTAGAAGAGTGGGAAAGGATTAACTATGAATCAAGATTCTAGTTTTTAAAAATGAATTGTAGAATATAGTCACCATCTAATCTCAGATATTTGGCCTGATTTACTTTTAACTGAGCCATTCAAAATAGAAAGTGATCATAAGCAGCCCTGTCAGGCTGGGAAGGAAGAAGTAGCACTACAGGGTCCATTACTGGAAATTTTGAGAAAGCTGAGGGGGGGAAGGGGAAGAAAAAATCTCTCCTGTGGGGATGGCCCATGTTTAATGAGTTCAAACCTCTTCCACAAATTAAGTGAAATATTTTAAAAGGAAACAATATTACTTAGGTTTTATTTGTTTCAGCTACTTGGTTACAACTCCACGCGGACACAATTAATGGAGGAAATAGAGTATTTTATAAGCCCCGGCCTCTCAGTCATTCTGAGACCATGGGAAATTCTTCGCCTTAATCACCACACATTCCTTTCGGATAGCTTGTATATTGCCAAAGATAATTACCCAGGTTTAAGAAAAGATTCTGTCTAGTCACTCTCTAATGAAGCTGTATCTGATGAGAATTAAAATGTTCCTGTGAGTTAATTAATGATCATTTTCCCTATTTCACATTTATATTTCTTTAAAAGGGAAAAAAACTCCTAATCTGAACGTTATGTTTTGTTTTGTTTTTCCTCCCGTTGAAACTGTTTTGTTTGACCTTTGAGAACTTGCTGGGCATGTGTAGTATGGGCACCTAATGAAATTCCTTGGAGAGTAAATCTCTAATTTATACTCAGGTCAGCTGGCCTGCCCAATCAGTTAAAAATCAGTAACATTTATTGAACAACAACCATATGGAAAACTAGGAATTTAAATGCATTGAAAAGAGGACATGTGTCTTTTGGGAAGGGAAAGGAAAAGTTTGCATTATAAATTACCCCAAATGAATCAAAGAATGATTTGAAAACTATAGTAACCATGGGATATGGTTAGTGGCATGAAAAAATATCATAACTATGATTATGGGGGAGAGGGGTGAGATTTAGTTTAACCAATATTGAATTTTCATTGCGGTTGGTATGATGAGCCAGTTTAGTTGGAATGTATGAAAAGCCAATTTTTTAGATAATAGTAAATTATTATCTCAAGTATTGCTGACTAAGAAGAACAGGTAGTAGACCTGTGATTTCATTCATAAAGAGAATTCTCAATGGAGAAGCTCCCTCTGTCAATGCAGACTGGCACTGGCTCTATGACCTGTAATCTTAGAGAGATACTAAGGGTGTCTCAGGGGAAGAATTTGAACCCAGGTTGTTCTTACTCCAAGGCCTGGTTACCATCATATTGGACAGAGAGGTGGCCTTAGAGTCAGGAGGACCTTATATGGGTGGTGTTTCACCTCTAACAAATACTGGCTATGCAAAGTCGGTTACCCTCACAATGCCCCCAGGCACCTCTTTTTTAAAAAGACTTTGCAAAGCATATGCTGATGTACATAGTAGGATGAGTTTCTTTACTGGAAAAATCAAGAGTCTTGTACGAAAGGAAATTATATATGTCTGTGTGTACACATATATGTAATAATTATGTAATGCACACATCTATTTACATATACACACATGCGTACATATACATATACACACACTTTCAAGTAATCAAGAACACATCTCTTTTGTAGAGGAAGATCTTAGGTAAGCTATATCTACTTAGTTGTGTTTTTTTTTTCTTACTTAGCCCTCTAACTGCATAAAATCGAGCCACGGGCAGTTCTTTCACATCAACTGGGTCAAAAAGGAGAGTTATTATCAGAATGACTTGGAATATTCAGGTGGGTTGGGGGCCACTTTGATTGTCATTTCATTCTCTAAAATGTCTGCTGATACAAAAAAGGTTGCCATACAAGGCAATGATCTCAAGTTCCTGGGATTCTAAGGAATAGACTGTGCGAACATTCCTAATATCTGGACAGCATAGTAAAATAAATAATCCAACAAGTAAAATTGTTTCTGCTTCTTGCCTCCCTCCCCACCAATAAATATGGTTTATTGTATACATCACTCTTTAGGGTCAAGTACTAATGGTGAGAACCCATTAGGAAGTCAGGGGTGAGCGACTCATGACTTCAGTGACCCTTAAAGTTAACCCAGCAGTGGAGAAACAAAATTAAACATGAAGTTAGCAAAGTGCGATTTGGGAGGGAAAAAAAAAGCCCAGCTGAGAGCGAGAAAGGGAAAAATGTAAACCACAATAAAAACTGACTTTGTAATCTAATTACACAACAAAGTTAAAGGTGATCTGTTCATGGAATGATTCACATACATAATGTTTAACCTCTGACATCTTGAAGATATTATGTGGTTTCTCAGCTCCAGCAACCATTTTGGAATTGTATCCAGAAAGCCTGAGTCTTTATTCATGTTTAGCCTTATGTCTACTTCAATCATATGGGGTGACAGGGCACATATTCAGCAATGAAATGAATCACTTTCTTCGGTCTTGCTAATGTCTGATCCTTCAAACCCATCTAAAATCTATATAAATGCATCTACAAGCATATACGAATGCATAGATTTGTCATTAGAGTTTATTTGTTGGTTATAGTTCCTTATTTTTCTATTTACCCATCTCTAATCTCCTTCCACTTTGATGTTTTCTTTTCTTTCATGCTTTAAAGGTTGATATCATTCATCAGCTTCCATGAGGTTCTTCAAATTCAATTCTTTCTATTTTCATCTTCTCTTAATTCTTCTAATATGTCTTTGCTGTGTTTCATAAACTCATTTAAATTTCATCTGTTAAGAGCACCACTGGACACTGAGGATTTTTAAGTGAACCTAGTTGGAGAGAAATGGAAAGGTGAAAATCCCCAACCAAGAAGATCGTGGGTCCAGTGTCACAAATCCCTACCTCCAGTAAAGGTGGAGATTTGAGAGTGAGCTTCCAGTTGACAATGGATACGCCTGGTGGGAATTAGCCAATGGGACAATAAAGTTTGGATTGGGATATCGAAGTCTTTGATTCACCTCAGTGGTAGCAGTGATGCTGGTCTATCTTCTGGCCAGCTGGAGCAAGTGAGGGGAAAGTATCTGACTCTTCTTGGCATCTGATGGTGGTGGCTAGTCCTTGTCATAAGATTCAAACCCCTCATTTTCCAGATGAAAATATATCATTTCATAGAGGTTAGGTGACTTACACTATCATAATATGACTTCAGCATACCTTCATTCAATAGCTTCTTTCATACACTTACATTCCATCCAAAATGGCCTATTTGCACAGCCATTCTTCTCCTGCTTTAGTGCCTTGAACCAGTTGTCATCTATTCCTAGAGTGTTCCCTCTTTATTTCTCTCTCTAAGAACCCTTAACTTCTTTCAAAGGGTCAGTTCATGTGCCACTTCTTTTTTTTTTTCATTTTTTGGAGGGCAGTTGAGTTTAAGTGACTCGCCCAAAGTCACACAGCTAGTTAGTGTGTCAAGTGTCTGAGACTGGATTTAAACTCAGGTCCTCCTGACTTCAGGGCGGGTGCTCTACTCATTGTGTCACCTAGCCGCCCCCATGTGCCACTTCTGATAGATAACTTTTCCAGATCCTCCAGTTGCTAGTGTTTACTCTCTCTTCAAATAATTATGTATATATTTCTCCATTTGCAAATTATTTTCTTTGAGTAGAATATAAGCTCCTTGGGGGCAAGAATGGCTTACTTTTTGTTTTACTCTTGGTAGCCCCTGTGCTTAGCATAGGGCTCTGCACACATTAGGCACCTAATAAATGATTTTTGGACAAATTAGATCAAATTGAATTAGAACAAGCAGTATAAAGTTACTGAAAAACTAAAGAAACATTTTCTCTTCTTGCTCTCTCCAATAAATAAAATATAGCTGAAGAAGAAGGGATGAAAATGGGACTCACAAACCTTCAGAGGACTCTAAATCCTCCTCCTTCATTCATTTAAAATTCCTAAATTACACAAATGCATTGTGTAATGAAAATGATACCTGACTAGGTATCACATAGGAGCCAGAAGCACTTGAGTTCTAATAATGCCTCTACTAACCACCTCAATCAAGGAACTGAGGAAAATCATTTCACTTCTTTGGTCTGTGTATTTTCTCATGCTTCATCCAAGGCTCCTTCCAGTACACTGACCTACTAAAAATATCTCCCTTCAGATAGAGCAAACTATCTAACCTAATAATAGTGTTCCCCATCTTTAAGGACAGTAATACTGATAGTGAAGGACCAAACAGTGGAGGAGAAGGTACATTCCCACACCCTTCCCCTTCTTGGAATGCTCATAAAATGTTAAGATGGAGGATCTGGGGGAGGCAGTGAGGAAACATAGTGGTGACACCCATCTCAGAGAGCTTTGCAACTATCAGTTTGATACTTATCTACTGGTTAGAGACCTTTGTACCAGATGATCTCAAAGTCCCCTCTATCTCTAAAACCCAGTAAGCTTTTCAAACGGTCTGCTTATGATTATAAGAAACCATGATTCTCTTCTTCAATGAGATCAGAACTTAAAACAGAAGATTCAAAAAGAATTAAGGAACATTTTTTTACAGAAGGAACATACAACCAAGAGATAGATATAATTATTATTATATAACATATATTATTTCATATAATAAATGTGTATATATGTATGTGTGTGTGTGTATATATATATACATATATATATGTACATATATATATATATATAATACATATAAATGCCTAAGTGATAAGAAGAATGATAATAAAATAGAATTGAGTCAAACATTGGCAATCCTGGAAATCTTTCTAGGGAAAATGACATTTGAAGCTTTGAAGAAGGTAAGTTACAGTGAGAAAAAAGATAAAAGTTACTTTTTCAGTGGGGCTATTAAAGTATCTGAGATTTAGCGATCAGAGCACCAAGTCATGTAAACATCAAAGGGGAAGGACTTTAGAATCATAAAATACAACTTTTGCCATTTAATATCTATGTGTCCTTAACAAGTTGCTTAACTTTGCTAGGCTCTTTGTCTTATCATCTGTAAAAATGAATAAGTTGATTTAGGGCACTTTCTACCCTACTACATGGCTGATCCTAGCATTTAAAAGAACTTATGAGACTACCTACTGCTAATCCATTTTAATGTTTATAGAATCACAGATCACAGAAGTGCATAATTTCATAGTTGGAACAATCATTAAATGGTGAAGAATCCCCACTATATTCTACCCAATAAGTGATCATTCACCCTTTAGTTAAAGACTTCTAGAAGGGCAGGTAGGTAGCTCAGTGGACAGAGTACTGGGTTTGGAGTCAAAAAGACTCATCTTCCTGAGTTCAAATCTAGCCTCAGATACTTACTAGCTGTGTGACATTGGACAAGTCACTTAACCTTTGTTTGCCTTAATCTACTAGGAAAGGAAATGGTGACTCATTCCAGTAACTTTGGCAAGAAAACACCATGGACAGTATTGACATGCTATGGTGCATGGGTCCACACAGAGTCAGACATGACTAAACAACAATGGCAAAATGAAGGGAGAATTCACTATCTCCTAAAGTAACCTATTGTGTTTTTGGATAGCTTTAAGAATTGGGAAGTTAGTTTTTTGTTTTTATTTTCCCCTTATGGCGATATAAATTTCTTTCTTTGCTCCTTCCACTCATTGCTCCTAATTCATAACTGCTACAGAATTGAAAGAGAAATCACAGGTCATCTAGTCTAACACCTCCTTTTGAAAATGAGGAAACAAGTAGTAAATCCCAGAGATAGAATTTGAACCCAGGTTCCTTGGTTCTAGAATCTGTGTTTTTTTCTACTGTTCTATGCAGAGTTTTGTATTATTAGTCTAATCCTTCTATACCAGTGGTTCTCAACCTTCCTAATGCCACGACCCTTTAATACTAGTATGTGGACGTATCTGCATGTGGGCAGACCAATCTGGAGATGGATAGAGGAGCAGTGTCTTGGTTCCTAAGACCATCGGAAATATGTGTTTTTCAATGGTCTTAGGCGACCTCTGTAACCCTTGTGAAAGGGTCATTCACCCCCCAAAGGGGTCGCGACCCACAGGTTGAGAACTGCTGTTCTATATAATATTCCTTCAAATACCTTAAGATAACTATTAAATCTTTTCCTTCTCAAGCCCCTTCTTCTCCAGGTAAGATATTTACAGTTCTTTTGAGAGATCTTCATGTGGTATAATCTCAAGGCCTTTAGCTAGTCTTGTTACTTCACTCTCAGGATTCTAATTTATTGCTATCTCACCTAATGTGACATTGGTATGGGCTAGGTGGCTGAAGTTACACTTGAGCTGTTGCAATAGTTGCCTTCGCCTCGTTCATTTGGGCCTTCTAGATCCTACACAAAAATAAGTTGTCATGCAATTAATAAATTATCTGACTGGCAAGGGAGTTAAATATATAATTGACACCCCCAGGTGTTGTTACAGCCAACTTGGTTTCATCAGAGGGTTTTATGGGGGTCTAGGGTACCCAACTGCTGTAGTCCCTTTCTGCCCAATAGGGATCTCTCATCTGTAAACGCTCAGGGTACTCTCCCTCCAAATGGGTACATGGTTAGGTAGGTTTAGGTACCTCAAATGGATTTGAAATATAATCTATGGTTAAAGAAGTGAAATATAATTCAAATCTAAGAATTATGAAAACCTTGATATTGTTCACTCTCATCCTCTGCTCTTGTTTGACTATCCTCATTTATAAGATTCAGACAATTAACTTTTTAGTGGACATATGGCTTACTAAAATATATTGTAAAGGAACAGTCCTATTAAAAAAAATTTTAAAAATTTGTGTCAC
Organism: Pseudochirops cupreus; assembly: GCA_028627135.1. Lineage (NCBI taxonomy): Eukaryota > Metazoa > Chordata > Mammalia > Diprotodontia > Pseudocheiridae > Pseudochirops > Pseudochirops cupreus. Next base: position 144,981,098 of record CM053581.1, on the reverse strand, counting down.
TCAGGTTTTACCAAGGCTCCTCCCAACCAGTGATCAGGTAAAAGAATCAAGGAAAGGACTGGTGTGGGGACCTGCTGACATCAGCTTTGTGAGCAATCAGATAAAATAGAGGTAGCGCATGGTAATCTGAATGTCACCAGAAGATGAGATTTCCCAGCAGCTTCCAGGCTATTCCTGTTCTGCTCCTTTACCTCTGAATAATGGAAAGGGAGATGCCTTTAAAAGACTTCCACATGTTGATCAATGCATTGACCAGTCCTGATTTCAGAGTACTTCATGGTCATATATGTCTCCCTCCTGTCAATGAAGACATAATGGGCAATGGAAAAAGAATTAGTCATACATTTTCACATGTGGAAAGTATGTTGATTTGTGCTGCTTGATCATACTTACTCCTTACAACAATGGTTTTCTTGGTTGGGGATTGGGGGGTAAGTACAGACTCACTGGGAAGTGATAAGGATATTTAAAATAGAAAAGTATAAACTCCACCACAAACTAGTTGTATGACCTTGGGATAGTCATATCACATCTCTTGTGGTCAAGTTCCTTATTTAAAAGTAAAAGAGGCTATCTCCAGCATGCTTTGCAAATCTTAAATCTTATAACCAATATATTTTCTAAATAATTGGCCCCAAGCTCCCAGTAAGCCTAGTAACCTCTCTTTACTTAAATAATTCTGGCCTTTCCCATAAGGAAACCACATCCTTTGCCATTGTCTCTAATGGTGGCCACAGCGTTTCTCATGCTTCTGACTCAGAGGGTCAGAAAGAGGAGTTGCCATACCCCTTCCTCCCTCAGACATTTCCACATTTTTGGTCCTGTCATCATCACTCATCAACATTTCCTCTTCTGAAGTTCACTTTATTCTATTATATCACAGAGTCCAGAATCTTGTGGGCATCATCTACTGGTCTCAATAATTCCCTCACATCTCTTTTAATGACTTCGATCACGGGCTCCCAGTCCTTCTCTTCCCCAGACCCTGTCATTGTCTTGGACAACTTCAATATTCATGTTGCTAGCCCTTTAAAAATGAGGCCTCAATTTCTCAACCTCCTCAACTTCTATGAGGTATATTTTCATTCTACCTTAGACTCCTACATGAGCATTCATTATGAATCCAAATTATTTCACCTCTGAGAAACTGAATTCTGAAATATTAGACTGTAATAATAGAAAACTCCTCCACATCCCCAATCACCTCATTCTTTGTAAGTCTAGTCTTTGTCATGGATGCTATCCTCTTCTCCAAGTACCTCAACTTGGCTCTGGATCCACTTTCTTCTCTTTACAGCACTGACCTGTACTCAGGCATATCAATCATCCATTGTGTTCTATCTTTTAATCACCCCCTTGTCTTCCCACTGTTTGCTCCCAAACTCTGGGTCAACCTCACTATCTGCTTTCTCCACTCCTACTCCCAAGGTTGTACGTGCTTGTGGAGAAAACCACAAAATTGTACTGTCTGGATCCCCTTGTAATATTCTTCATGCCATTTAACTTCAACACAACTCTCAGTGCTTCAGTATAACTTTTTTGTTTATGTTTAATTGACCATCATACTTCCATAGCAACAACTGTTAGAAAGGAGATGTGGAATAAGGGAATGAGGACTGGCCTTGGACAAAAAAGACATGGAGTTCCAATCCTGGTTCTATGACCTTTTGTGTTGTTTCCCTGGGAAAATGAGATGACCCAAGGAGCTATGCAAAGAGCAAGAGGTCTGAAGAGAAGTTTCTGCACATCACAGAACAGTGTGAGAAGACTATGGAGACAAAGTAAAAATAAGTCACTGGAGTCGAAGCCCATTACTCCAGCAGCTAGAGAGATTTGAGGAAGGGGATGGGAGGAAGCAATCAGAGTCAGGGTCTGGCTCTGAGGAAGAAGAAGAAGAGAGCAGTAATGAGGAGTCAGAAGAGGAAGAGGAGGAGACAGGAAGCAATTCTGAGGAAGTATCAGCACTCTGCTGAAGAAGTGAGTGAAGAAGAGATGAGAGAAGAGGAAGAATGAGGGAACAGGAACCATATTTTAGTTGAGTTAAGGTTTGACTGAGATTTGGGAATGAGTGAAGAAAGCTAAGAAGACATAGGAGAAGGGATTCAGCAATCCAATGCCATGACAGAAGGCGAATATGTCCCTACCTGCCAGCCTTATCTCCCATTGAGCTGAAGCAGGAGCTTCCCAAATACCTCCCAGCCCTCTGAGGTTGCCAGAGTGTGGAAGAATTCCAGTGTCTCAACAGGATCGAAGAAGGTATCTATGGCATGGTGTACACAGCAAAGGACAAAAAGACCAATAAGATCGTGGCTCTGAAATGCTGGAAAATGGAAAAGGAGAAAGAAGGCTTCCCAAATACCTCCCTCAGGAAGATCAACACCATCCTGAAAGCTCAGTACTCAAACATCGTCTCTGTGTGGGAGATCGTGGTAGGCAGCAAGTGATGAATTATGTGGAGCATGGCCTCAACAGCCTCATGGAGACCATGAAGCAGCCCTTCCTGCCAGGTGAAGTGAAGACATTGATGATCCAGCTCCTGTGGTTGGGGGATAGGAGGTGGGTAAAGCACCTGTATGACAACTGGATCCTTCTCCAGGACCTCAAGACTTCCAGCCTACTCCTCAGTCACTCAGGTATTTTAAAAGTTGATGATTTTGGACTGGCCAGAGAATATGGCTCCCGGTTAAAAGCTTGCATGCCTGTGGTGGTAATGCTGTGGTACCAGGCCCCAGAGTTGTTATTAGGAGCAAAGGAATATGACACTGCAATTGACATGTGGTCAGTGGGCTGCATGTTTGGGGAGCTGCCAACTCAGAAGCCCCTGTTTCCAGGGAAATCAGAGATTGACCAGATCAACAAAGTGTTCAAGGACCTGGGAACCCCCAGTGAGAAGATTTGGCCTGGTTACAATGACCTCCTGGCAGTGAAGATTACATTCACAGAATATCCCTATAATAACTTTCCAAAAAGATTTGGGACTCTCCTGTCCAACCAGGGCTCTGAACTGATGAACAAGTTTCTGGCCTATTACCCCAGCTGGAGGATCAATGCTGAAGACAGCCTAAATCATGAGTACTTCTGAGAAATGCTCCTCCCCATCAACTCATCCATGTTTCCCAGGTGGCGGGCCAGGACCGAGCAGCAGAGGGTTAAACACGGCACCATCTCATGCCCTCCAGAAGCAGGACTTGGCTACAGCCAGCTGGGGGATGATGATCTGAAGGACACTGGCTTCCATCTCACCCCCACTAATCAGGGGGCATCTGCTGCGGCCTGGCTTCAGCCTCAAGTTCTAAGCTCTGCCCTTGGCCCAGCAAAGGAGATCCTGGCTGAACCACAGCCTGGACACGTGGTACCAGCAGGCTGGGGCTGCCCTCTCCCCCGCCCACCATGGAAACACAGACAGCCAAGGAGGGCTGAGGGGATGGGGACATCCAGAAGGGCCAGGAACTTCGTTTTGGGAACTTGTGCATTTTGTTCCTGGTTTTTGTTTTGTTTTTTACATTTTGTCTTACTTGGGCTTGTAAATTTGTAGACTACAAAGTCCAGCTTTCCTTGTGAAGCCAGCATGTCTTTACACTGCCTGACCCCCATTGGTCACGCATGGCTCTGGCCATCAATGGGGTGGATTGGTCATTCTGAAAGCTGATGACTGACTGGGAGGGGCTGTTTGTGTGGACATGTGCCTTGGGGGTCTCTACTCTTCACTGTGACACCCAGAAACAAGTAATTTGTTCACCCTAGGCACTAACCCAGCCATGCTGCTTAGAGAGCCAGGGGTCCTTGGGGCCCCCTGAACCCATCAGGATGATGGCTTTGATTTGGAACCAAAGCTGGTGGTTCACACCTGTTGGGCCCCCCACCCCTCATTGGCTCTGTGTGTCTCCCCTGCTCCCCATCCGGGGGCAGCACCTTCCATAGTGGGGTCCACCAGTTGCCCCAGCCCAGACATCAGCAAGAAGCCTTTAGGTTTTATACTCTCATGAGTGTCGGTTTTCTAACAACCAGACCCAGGCCCTGGGAGCTGGCCTGGAGCCTGGTCTGATCCCAGTTCTGTACAAAGCTGAAAACTGATGCAAACTTGAGAGAGAGACAGACAGACAGAGACAGAGAGAGAGAGACAGAGACAGACAGAAAGAGACAGAGAGAGAGAGACAGAGAGAGAAACAGAGAGACAGAGATTGTCATAAATTTTAAAATATAACAAAATATTCTTGGAGGAAAAAAAATCAGAGTTAGAAGTGACTTCAGAGGTCATCTAGTCCAACCTTCTCATTTGGAAATGAGATCCAAACAGACTAAGAGACTTGTCTAGGGTCATGCATGTACTACATAATTGACTAAAAATCTGTGGAGGAGGAGGAGGAAGAAGAAAGAAAGAAAAGGAAGGAAGGAGGAAGGGAGGGAGAAAGGAAGGAAGGAAGAAAGGAAGGAGGAAGGAAGGAAGGAAGGAAGGAACGAAGGAAAAAAGGAAGGAAGAAGGAAGGAAGAAAGTCTGATTCCAATGATTTCAATTGTGACTTCTATGTTGATGACTCCCAAATCTATCTATCCAGTCCAAGTCTCTGCTGAGCTCCTGACCTGATTTTTAATTGCCTTTCAGGACAGCTATGCATGAATGTACCCGAAGCATTTCCTATTCATCATGCACAAAATCAAAGTAATCTTTTCCTCCTAAACTTACTCTTCACTTTACATTCCCCTTTTCTGATAATAGCAACTCCCTTCCAGACATCAAAACTCAAATCCTTGAGCATTCATGCATATCACTTCTCTCCATATAACTACCACTTCTTCATCACTTCTCATCTGTACTATTTATGGTCTATTTTCTACCAATTTGTAATCCCCATCATGACAAAATTCTTAACATGGATCATATTCTTAATTCCTAACAAAATCATGTTCCTAATGCACATGTCTTGTCACCTCACCCCTTACTCTAAAAGCCTTGCTTGGTACTCTGTTGCTTTTAGGATAAAATACAAACTTTTTATCAATCTTCCATGATTTGACTCTAACCTAATTTTCCAGCCACATTTCAATTTTAAGAAGTACTTTATAATTTCGTATTGCTTCCCTTCATTCACTTTGCAATCTAGCTAAAGTGGACTTATTAGCTATTTTCCAATGTCACCCTATATGTCCTTCATCTGCTTACCCATAAATCAGTCATCTTGCCTTGGACATACTTCCTTATTACCTCTACCTTCTTTTTCTTCAGATGTCAACTCAGGTGCCATACTCTCCAAAAAAAAAAAATTTCACCTTTTCTAATTGACCTCAAATTTTTTTAGGACACTATGATAAGAGAGTCAATGTGGCTTGGCAGATAGAATATGGACCTAGTGTCAGGAAAACCTAGGTTTAAATCCTGTCTGTGACACCTACAAGCTTTGTGGCCATGGGCAAGTTGCCTAAATTGTTTCTAAGCCTCCACTAACTGTATGGACTAAGGGAATACCTTAACACATTGACCATATCTTGGGGTCCCTCTTTGTAATGGTAATGAAATTTGAAGATCCCTTTGTATTGGAAAGCTAAGAGGTACTTAGCACCTAGTTTCAAATTAAGCCTCTGTTAAAGAAAAAAGAAGGTATCAATCCCTGTTGCTGATGTAACAGGAAGGTACTGAACAGGGAGGATCTATACCGTATTTAAGGAAGAGCACAAGCTGGACAGTAAGAACTTCTTGGGACGAGCATCTGAAGGCTGGGCTGCTGCTGCTGGACTGGAACTTCCATGGAGAAAGTAATTTCAATTTCGAGAATGGGAGAAAGTGATTTTGATTTTGAGAATGGAGCTGCTGAGGATTTCCGAGGGCCACCTGGAGCTGCCAGAGGAAGCATGACTGTGGTTTTGGTACTTTGTCTGTTGCTCTGTTAAGTTTTCTCTTCCCAGGAACAGAAGCTGTGAAGGACTTGAGGTGGACTGGATACTGTGAGCTTCAATATGGAGCAGTAACTGCACAGAGAGCTGGACAAGGAGCTGGGAGCTGTCTGCCTCTGAACTGAACTCAGGTGTCAATTGGTTAGATTTGGGCAGTATCTGGGACCATGGAAGAGGAATCACAGAAGCTGAAAGCCTGCCCTGAGTCAAGATGAAAAAAATCTCTCCTTGGGTACTGAGTAGTGACTGATAAAATTGTGATTTACTTGTGACCAGCCTGTATGTGTGCATGGCCTATATATTTTCCACTACCCCTTAAGAGGGTACTGAGTAGTGACTGATGACTGAGTAGTGACAGATGATTGAATACTGAGTGATGACTGATTTGTAACTCAGTGTGCCCCATGGGTGGAAGACTTTGATTTTTTGTACTTTATGATTGAATGATTGAGTTACTAAGTGATTGACTAAATGATTGTACTTTCTTCAAAACTATGTGACCACTTTGGTGAAATATGGCCATTTTAGTGATAAGTTGTTGAGTTATTATGTCATTGTGAATGCTGTATTTTGATTTTCTGTGATAAGTTGTAACATCATGAATGCTGTACCTTGATTTTCTGTGAATGTTTTGCTCTGATTTTTTATTGAATAAACAGACTATTCACTATACTATGTAATCAGAACCTTGAAAGCTGTTCACAGCAGCCATCCTCTGGAATGCAATCTAAGCATCATGGACATTTGTGGACATGTTGTATTGAATTTTCTGCTCTTTCATAAAAAAGTTTATGGCCTTTTCATCTTTATATTACTAGTTCCTTGCATGGCAATTGGAACATGGTAGGCACTTAACAAAATCTACATTGAACTGAATTGAATTGGATTTGGTTGTCATACACTGAAAGACAGAGATTTGTTGAAAATAATAAAAAGAAAATATTCAAAGCCAATAAATAGTTAGGAAAGGTTTTCTTTTTCCATAAATATGGAGACTTGGATGCATAGAATGTTATATTATCTAATATAGTCCATTCCTTTTTGAGACCAAGTAACCAAGGCCAAAGATGTTAATTAACTTAACCATTGTCAAGCAACAAAGTGGGACTTACACAAGGCAAGGACAAGAACTTAGGGCCCATAACTCCCATACTATTGGGTTTTTTTTCTATTTTTCCAGTCTTCTCCTTTCCAATATCATAGACCTAGTGTGCCACAGGTCTCTTGATTTATTATTCTATAGCCTTTTTACTTTACCATACTGTCTATCAATCAATCAATAAGCATTTATGCAGTGCCTACTATGTATGAGGCACTGTGCTAAGTGCTGGTAATACCAAAAAAAAAAAAGAGATAAAAGATAGTGTTTGTGCTCAAGGAGCTCACAATCTACAGGAGGAGATAATAAGCATATATATATATATATATATATATATATATATGCCTTTAATCTGTTAATTATTTCCTATTATATATGTATATATATATATGTTATATATATCTGTTATATATGTTCATTATTTCCTATTATATATATGTGTGTATGTATATATATATATACATATATATATATACACATATATATATAGTAGGAAATAATTAACAGATTAAAGGCACAAGAATTAAGACAGTCTGGGAAAATCTTCCTCTAAAAATCGAAATTTTAGTTGCGACTCAAAAGAAGCCAGAGCCAGTAGGTAGAGTTGAGAAGAGAAAGCATTCCAGGCATAAGAGACAGTCAGAGAAAATACCCAGAGCTGAGAGATGGAGTATCTTGGTGGAACAACCAGGAAGCCAATGTCACTGGGTCTAAGAATAAATGTTGAGGAGTAAGGTGTGTGGTGGGAGGGGGCAGTTTATGAAGGGCTTTGAACACTAAACAGAGGATTTTGCTTTTGCTTCTAGAGGTGATAGGGAGTCGTTGGAGTTTATGAGTATGGGGTAACAGTAGTAGGAACTATACATTAGAAAATCACTTCAGTGGATGAATGAAGGATGTATTAGAGAAGGGAGAGACTTGATACCAGATACCAGAGATTTGATCCTTACTATTGGGTTGGAGTGTCTGAGTTCTACCAAACATCAGGAAGGCAGCTTCTATTTCTGTCTGTTGGGTTGGGTTAAGTGGGTTTCTTCTAGAAAACGGCGGGGGGGGGGGGGGCTCAAGATTTCCTGTAACCCAATGATTTAATGAAAAGTTGGGACTTTCAGAGATCAGGGGCTAGTAAGGGAAGGAAAAATGAAATATCAGTTTTTATAAAAGAGCAAAGGTAGTGGAGAGAAACAGGAAAGCTCCTGGGAGAAGCCATGGAGATTTTGATCTCAATCTTTGGCAAACCTTGTCTGGACCTCAGTTCAGAAGAGTATCATGTAATTTAGAATCAAATGCTCTGCTTCTTACCCAGCATCACAAAGTCTATCTATTTTCTTTTCTCAATTGGATTGTTGGCATCTGGAACATTATTTTACATTCTGTGGTGTCAAGCAAACCCTTTAGAAACCCATTGATAAATTACAAAATATACAGTGCTGCAGCAGACAGACAGCCCCCCTTCCCAAATTTATTCCCCTTTACCTCCCTCCCACACAGGTCTCCTACAAGAAGAATACTGTTTAGCTGGTATTTACCCTTACCATTAATACTGTAGACGAAAAAGTTTAGGTGTGAGAAGGGAGATATAGAAGTCACTGAACAATAGTGCCATCAGTCTACCCAAAAGCTACAAAGATAAAAAGCCCAGAGGAACAGCAGTGGGCTTAAGAGCAACTAATTATCTTTTCCTTTGCCCTGTCTGCTTATCTTACCCCACTGAGGACTTTATCTCCATTTTGTCTCTTGCATTTGGTCTGTTTGATTAGGAAATGAACTGGAGGAAATTCAGGAGGCTGAGACTTTGTCCCACATTGGCCACACACATATGGATGTGTCAGCATTGAACATAGAAAACTCCATGGGTACTTCATCCTATGATCTATGTTAGCTCCGGGTCCTCCAGTGAGATGTAAGAATGTGTAACATTTAGACTTATACATCAGAAGAGATTTTGTATACATATATATATATGTATATATATATATATATATGTTTATACATCAGAAGAGATTACATATATATATATATATATGTCTGACTTGATAAGCCCCAAGATATTTTCAATCTGTATGGTGGACTGATTAAGCAGATAGACATCTTATCCTTCCCCCACTAATTAAAGTCAATAGAATACACAGCAGGAGTGTCAAGGTAAGCATGAGAAAAGAGAAGAATCATCCACCTCTCCATATAGGACTAATGTTCAATCTTGGGAAGATAAGCTAAATATTGCTGGACTACATTTGTTCTTTAAAGCCTGTCTCATACAGGACTTCTCCAAGGAAATTTCCTCTGACCTCAAGTGGTAGCCACCTTCCCCTAAAGCCTCATGTAGCATTTGGTTTGTAATTCTCTAAAACACCAGTGTAATGGTATGTATTGTAGCTATCTTCATCAGGGTCTTAACTCCCCTACTAGACTGTAATTTCCCCTGTGGTAGGGGAAAGGGCTTATCTTAACTTTGCATTTCCCCCAGTGCCTAACAGAATCCTCATCATACCATGGGTTTTTAATAAATGTGGATTAATTTAAATATAAATAATAATAGGTTTTTAATAAATGTTGATTGATGTGAATGTAAATAATAGCCCTGTGGATTATGTTTGTTGTAGAACTAGCAAAGGAAGAATAAAGGTAAACCTGAAAAATACATTACATCAAAGTAATTTGAGGGTTGGAAGGAATCTTGCTATTTTTTGGTTTGTATTTTTTTGTATTCCAATACTATTATTTTTTATTTCATTTTAATTATGAACTTGACAAGCATCAGCAAACATGGCCATTTCCACAAATTCAGAACCTAAAATGAGGTGTATATATGAAGTTGTGAAGCTCTATTTTGTACAGATATTTTTAGAAATGTATTAACATAGTTTTTACCACATAAAACTTAAAATTATGGTACCGATACTGTCCTTTGTTGGTGTTCCCTTCTGAACTTGCTTCTGCTCCCTTCCATAATTCCTAATGTTTCAGTGGTATTCTTTTTGGGGGAGGGAGTATCACTAGTACTACCTCTTCATTCCTCTTAATTTTCCCCTTGCCACCACCAAAAAACTTATCCCTTGTAAAAAATAAGCATAATCAAGCAAAATAAATATATGTGTCTAAGAGAAAAAAAAAGTCTTATTCTGCCCCCCTACTCCATTACTTCTTTTCTAAGATGTGGGAATCATGTCTCCTTATCAATCTTCTGATATTGTGATTGATTGATCATTAATCAGAGTTCTTAGGTCTTATAAAACTGTCTGTACATCATTGTAGACAGAGTACCAATTGTTCTCCTGGGGCTACTCATCTTACTCTGTATCAGTTCACATAAGTCTTCACAGGCTTCTCTGAATCTGTCCTTTTCATAATTTCTTAAAGTGCAATAATATCATAATTTGTTCAGCCATTGCCCAATTGATAGGTACCCATTTTGTTTCCGGTACTGTGCCACAACAACAACAACAACAACAAACTCTGCTATAAATATTATATGTATATATATATATATATATATATATATATATATATATGTATTATTTCCCTCTGTCTTTGATCTCTTTGGGATTGACTGGTACTAGACCTTATAAGAAGTCATAATAACTAGCACTCAAAACTATAATAACTAGAGCACAGTTTTTCTATGAATGGTGACCTTATTCTTCCATAGGACATTCAGTCTGGGAAAACAGGAAGTGTACCTTTCTCTCCCTTCCTCTTGAGTTTCTAGGGAGCTCGCTCTTACCTCTCTTTCACCTCTTCTAAGAGAAAACAAATAAGAACTCTGCTCCTCTTCAACTCTTAGGTTCCAGTGGGGGGAGCTGGAGAACAGGTGTAGGCATACTACCTTACTCTGATGAACCTCAATGACTAAGGATTGTTGCAGATGGCTGCCTTCATAATCAATTTTTCAAATTCCTATGAAACCTCACATGCATTTCCTCTACAATGCACTTTGAAGGACACATAGATCCAAGCTCTCTCCTTGGCCAGGGCAGGCTCTGGTAAGTTAACAGGCAGTGTGCTGTCTATTGAAGCCTCTTTAACACATTTTCCTTTCACTTGAACTCTGAATGTGACCTTAAGGCTCATATAACAATTCACCAAGGTTTCCAGTCTATAGTAAAGCAATGTGCTCTAGTCAAGTCAGGCTCTGAGCTAAGCATAAGAGAAAAAGAAAAGCAAACACAGACCTTATCCCAGTGGTTCTCAACCTGTGGATCGTGACCCCTTTGGGGTAGAACGACCCTTTCACAGGGGTCACGGGGTCACCTAAGACCATCGGAAAACACTTATTTCTGATGGTCTTAGGAACCTCCTCTATCCATCTCCAGGTAGGTCCACCCACATGCAGATACGCACAGATACGAGTATTAAAGGGTCGCGGCATTACGAAGGTTGAAAACCACTGCCTTATCCTCAAGAAGCTCACACTTGGAACAGGAGAGATACTCTAGTCTAGTGACTAGAGTGCCAGATTTGGTCACATGAAAACATGGGCTCAAATCCTGGTCTTGACATTTGTTATCCTGTGACTATGGATGAGTAATTTAGCTTCTGTGGACCTTAGTTCCCTCATCTGTTTACAAGGTAATAATTTTACAAGACTCATTTCATACAAAAGGATTGTTATGTCATTCAAACAATATTCCATATATAGGAGACAGTCCAAACTTTAAGAGTATAAAATAACAGTCATCATTATCATTTCTGTTACCTCCTGCAGTATCTTCAATGAAATACCCTAAAATCCTGAGTCAATTTTCACACTATCTCAATGACAAAAATGTTTTAGTGGCTTTAAAGGATCATGAAATCAGAATTTTATAAGAAATTATCAGAAATCAGAAGGAAAGAAACTTCAAGAGGATCTAGTTCAGTCCCTTCATTTTCACAGAAAGTTTAGGCAACCTGCCCAAAAGTCACATGGGTCACACAACAATAGTGGAGAAAAGACTCGGATTCAAGTTTCTTGACTTTCCCCTACACACTTGTGCCTTGCAGAAGCAGCTTTCCCATCACAAAGAAGAAAGTTCCATTAACTCTGAAAACACTACTCCACAATGGTCTCCTCACTTAAGCCAGCAGGTATTATTTGATCTCTGGCTCATAAGCTATGTGGGGATAGGACACCACATCAATGGAGTTTACCATAACAGCTTATCATAACAATGTGATACTAATGGAAACGATTAGTCTATTCCTGTCTCCCAAATAGCACCTGGTTGGTTTACCTGGCAATTGCTTGGAATCGTCACAGTGAATTTGGCGGCATGAAGAATATAGAGATTCATAACTTTCTGTGAGTGATGGTGTTTTCCAGGTGGCAATGGGCTAGCATGACTAATCTAATGGATTGAGACATAAACAGGATACTGGAAAGACTAGAGGGGAACACATGACAGCTCTGTGAATGGAATTCAGGTAGCAAGAGAAAGCATAGGTATTTCAAAACTTGGGCCAATGGAAAGCATTTGTCAGCCGTATGAGTACAGTACTAATTTCTTTTTTAAAAATCATTTGCTCTTCTCTAATAACAGATAATAGCATACATATGTTATAGTAAATTTTAGCAATTTAAAAGCGTTTAGGCTACTAAGGGACAGCATGTGATCACAACAAAACTATATTTTGTATAAGCCAAGTTTAACACCAAACTTGAGAGTAAAGGTAGGGGACTTGGGTACAATGTTGTGACTCTTCTGCCTCCTACTACAAACTGAAGCTGAAGCAAAGACACACACACACACACACACACACACACACACACACACACACACACACACACACACACATAGTGTCTCTAGCTGCCTATGTTCCCATTCTCCTTCTGAGAGCCAGGCTATTCTGTAACTCCTGAAATTACTAGCTTCGGCTACTCTGCATGTTCAACCCTGCAAATGCAAAGATCTGGGGGTTTTAATTCAAACAAATGTGAAAATGGATTATGACTAAGATCCAGCTGCAGCCTTAATAGTTAAAAGAAAAAAATTAACTGAAGCCCCAGTGAGAGACCTTTAGAAAGCAAAAAAAAAAAAAAAACAAAAAAAAAAAACAACCCATTTCACTCCTTTTTCTCTGTGTCCTACAGCCTTTGTGCCAACCAGCTTCTTTTGGGAAGGAATCAAGTAAATCCAAAATGTTACAATTAAATAGTTACCTGTTGTGCAGCTCCTTAAGAGTTGTGCCTGATTAAACAAGGCTCAGTTTCTAGGTCTGTTTACTTACCTGCAGCACAGTGTCGGGGGCTGGGGCTGGAGTAAAAGACTGTCTACTGGAGCCTTCAGTGCCTACTGCCAGCCAGCCTCCACAGGTCTCATATATATATACATATATATATACATATATATATATGTATATATATATCATTAATGTACATATTGTCCCATATAACCGAAGGCTCTTGCAGGTGTGTTGGCAAAAATATACCCAGGCTCCCTCAACCTCAACTGCCCTTACGCCATCCTTGCCCCTTCCCCACAACTCCCAAGCAAGCCAGTACTTGATTATGGTGGAGCTGAGAGTCTTTATTCCCAAATCATTAGTACACAGCAAAATTGACTCAGGATGGATGATGCCTACAGGTGAAAACTCCTAACAACCCAGTTTTTAAAAATCATGTTCTTTTAGGATCATTTTAAAGTGACTGAATATCTCTTCCTCCCCACCTCCCCATCCCAGGCTTCATGCCTCAAGCAGGTATTAATGATGTTGTAAATAAGTAAAGTGGAATCCCTTGGGCTGTAGGTAGAGCACCTGAAAGGTCTAATGATCAGATCATAACATGGGTCATATTTTTTTCTATAACCATTCAAAGGAATAACTCTAGCTTCATTTGAACAGACATACCACGATTTTCGTATCTTTCTCCATTATCCCAAAGAAAACACCAACCATTCTCATACTCACACAGAACACATCTTTGGTTTTCATTTTATGAAGTTCACATCTCATAGAGAGAAGTCATTTACTTTCTGCTGGAATCATTACACACAAAATACCCTCAAGATGATGACTCTTTTTACTTTTTTTTTCCATAAGAAAAAAGATCTGCATTTAAGGTAATGCATGCAAATGAATGTTGGAGTTGGTGAGAGGGTGGGGGGGTGGGGGGGAAGAGACTGGTGTACTCTTAAAAACAAATTCCAAGCCCTAATCCTTTTCATTTACTTAGATGTAACATCCAGCACAGATTTAAAATTTGCCTTCAATGGCAAGTATTTATCGAGCATTTCATCAAAAAGAGAAAACTGTGTCACCTGCAAATATTTCTTATGTGAAAATGCTTATTTCAGGTCATTTGTTTGGGAGAATGCTTGCTAAATAACCAGATGTTTCTGCAATCATTTCCACAGGTCAACTGTGATCCCTGCCTTCCCCATTCCAATCTTCAAAAATTTTCTCAATGGGCTTTTGCATAGAAATTCAGTCAGACAGATATATTTGCATTTTTAACTCTCTATCACAGTCTTCATCCAAAGAATACTTTGCTAAAACTCAAGCCTGAAGAACTTAGTGACCATGCAATTGAATAGGTCATAGTGAATAAATGTCATTACTTCCGTTATTGATGATGATGGTGAGGATGACCTAGTAGAAAAAGCAGCGTTCTGGATCTTAGGCAGACTTAGGGTGAGGTGAGCCATTTAACTCTTCTCTACTCCAGTTGCAACTTTTGTGAAATGCAGATAGTATTGACATCCCTAACCACCACACAGAGTTATTATGAGGGTCAAATTAAGATAATATATGTAAATTACTTTTAAAAGTATAATAATCATTCATTCAACATATTAATTAATCATCTATTTACAAGTCACTATTCTTGGTTTCCTGTGAGATACAAAAAAAGAATAGAAACAAATTCTGACATTGCATGAAATAACATAATCTAATGAGGAAAATTATATTAATGGAAGGTATTAATTGACTGATGTTAGTTCTTTGAGTCCTCTTTTTCAAGCTTGCCATAGTTTGCCTAAGAGTCAAATATTTCTTAAAAATCATGATAGTCATTGCTTCTTGGTTTCCAATCCTAAGACTTTGGGTCTTCAGCTATCATCTTTGCTTGGGATCACTTTTGTTTTTTAATTTCCAATCTAGCACAGCCATTTCAATCCAGATGTTTAGTCCTTAGTAATGCAGAAGCAGATATCTGCAGGATTTCTCTATTCCCTCAAATTGTGCATAAAAAACCAAACAAACTTAACTGCTGATAAGCACACTGCTATTCTTCCTGAAATTCATGTCTAGATGTCATGTATAACATTAAACAAGTCTTTGGCGTCTATTTCTCCTTAATAACTCCTATATCGGGGTGCTTCATCTGGGGTCTTTAGAACCTCGAGAGACAGATGGGTAGATTTTAGGAAGTCCATGAACTTGGGGGAAAATATATATCTTTATTTTAAAATAATTGGTTTTCTTTGTAATCTTATATATTTTATTTTATTCATTTAAAAAATCATTCTGAGAAGGGGTCCATAAGATTCATCAGACTGTCAGAGGGATCCACAAAACAAAAATGGTTAAGAACCTTTACCCTATAATATCCCACAGGATGGTTTGAAAGATAAAATGCACTATTATTTGTGAAAAATTTTGGAAAGATGAAAGTCCTCCACAAATGCAGAGTATTCTAATTAGCAATCTTCAGCTTCTACTCTACTCTAGATCCAGGTTAAGTAGCTTATTGCATATTTAATATTCAGCAGTGTCAGGTAATTGTTGGTAGCGCTTAACCACTTCCCAAAGAAAAGACTCTCTTTCATTTCTCTCCTCTCTCCCTCCTGTTCTTTTTGCTACCACTTTCATCTGCCCTCTTCCCCATTCAATTCAATCCAACAAGAATTTATTAAATGCCTGTTATGTGCAAAGCAACATCTTACTAGGTATTAAGGACAATAACAAAATGGAAAACAATCCCTGCCCCAAAGTAACTTATATTTTATTTGGTGATTTATAACATGTAAAAGAATATGGATTTTTGTGATAATATGAAGAGAAAAAGTATAGCAACTAGATAATTAGGAAAAACTTTCCATAAGTGATGACATAAACTGAATAGTGAATGAAGCGAGGGATGCTAAGATGCAAAATAAAGAGGACATACATCCTAGGCATGAGGAAATGAATCTTGATGTCTGTGCAAAGACAAGAAGACAGGAGGTAAAGAGCAGAATTGAAGAAAACGTGGCTGCTTTGATGTGAACACAGTATGTGCAGGAGAGTAATGGGAATTAAACTGAAAAAGCAGGCCAGAGTCTGATTGGAAAGGACTTTAAATGAAAAGATGGTGAGTCGTTTTTTCATAGTAAAAGTAATACTAGGCTCATGAGTAAGGGGAATTTTGCCTTAGCTGCCCATAGATATTGTTTAACCCAGGTGCCAATACACAGGGATAAACTAGGCCACTGAGCCTATACCCAAACTTTTTTCCTTCATTCTGACCCTGGAAAATTCATAAATTGACTCCTTTGTAATATAGCTTTGCAAATCATTTTTAAATTGTTTGAAATTTAAATGATTGAGCCCTTTTTAAATATTTGAAATTATGGTAAGCCCTAAAAAAAAAATCTGTTCTGATTGTATCATTACTGTACAATACTATTTACCACTTTAAGGTTTTTCTACAGCTCCATAGATCATTAGAATAAGACTAGAAGCCTCTGATTAAAAATTAAATATTTGGAGTTCACTGTATGTTCCTATGAAAGCTCAGAAAAAGAGGGGATAGAGACCATGTATGTCCATCCATGTGATAGTCACTTTGATAATAATAAAACATCAGGAGAAAACATAGCACAGTAGATAGAGATCTTGCTTCAGAGTCAAGATATGGGTCCAAGTCTCATGGTTGTTATAGATCTACTACATGATTTGCAGCAGGTCACTTAATCTTTCTGTGCCCCTAGAAAACTCTGTACATCTCTGAACTGTAGAGAAGGAGCTCATCTGTAGCTGAGGGAATTCTCACCTCTGTGTGTGTGTGTGTGTGTGTGTGTGTGTCTCTCTCTCTCTCTAACTTTCTCTCTCTCTCTCTCTCTCTCTCTCTCTCTCTCTCTCTCTCTCACACACACACACACACACACACACACACACACACACACACCCTGCTCTAGCTCCTCATACTTATTAAATTACAGATGCAGTTAAAAGATAATGGAAACAATAAAAGATCACATTTAGGTAACTGAAGTACAAATGGAATTTTAGGTGGAGGATCAAAGTTTGATTCACAGCCCTGTTCCTTACTACTCAGGAATATGGGACAAGTGTGTTTAACTTTTTAAGTATTCTTCATATATAAGGAGATTGAACTAAATAATTTGTAAGCTTCCTTCATCTCTAAAATCCTAAATAGAGTCTTTCAGTTTAAGAAAGGCACTTTCCTTTCAACAGCCTTGTGATTCAGTCTATGGTATTGTTCTCATTTTACAGATGAGAAAACAGAGCTGGAGAGAGAGGGTTAGTGACATGTCCAAGGTTACAGAACTTTAAGAGCTTAATAAGTTTGTTGATTGATTCATTGATGAACTTTAACCCAGGTTTTCTGGTTCCAAGTCAAATGACCTTTTAATTTCATCATCTTTCCATTACTGTTATTTTGCTTAGTTCTAGGCCAGTTACCTTAGCATACAAGTCAATCCAATTCAACAAATATTTACTTAGTGTCATATATTTGTAAATATATGTGTGTGTGTGTGTATATATATATATATGCATATGTCTATAGATAGATAGATAGATAGACAGACAGACAGATAGATGTAGCACTGTCGCATTGGGTAAAGTGTCAGGCCTGGAGTCAACAAGACTCATCTTCCTGAAGTTCAAATCTGGTCTCCCTTAGTAGCTGTGTGACCCTAGGCAAGTCACGAAACCTTGTTTGCCTCAGTTTCCTCATCTGTACAATGAGCTGAAGAACAAAATGACAAACTACTTTGGTATCTTTGCCAAGAAAACTCCAGATGAGTTTATAGAGAGTCAGACATGACTGAAAATGATTGAACAACAACATTTGTGAAACATAATAGTCCATGACTTATAGGAGATAGAGGACCAGCCTTTCAGAAAGCATTACCTAGATTCAAGTCCTCCTTTTGATATATATTAGCCATGTGACCATGGGCCAGTCATTTATAGTCTCATTATCCCAGGCACAGAAAATAAATTGCAGAAGAGTTACCAATCTGTTTTGGCAGAGGTGATGGACAAGGATTTTACCCAGGATACAAACAAACAAAGAAGTGCAAGGCCTGGAGGTACAAATAGAAAATGAAAAATAATAGGATGATGTCTATTTTCATGATGGAGCTATATAATCTCCTTCTATACAAAATCTACACAAATTCTCTACAAAATCCATACATCTTTTGCCTCCCGGAAGGGAAGTGGATTTTGGGTTCCTCTCAACTTTTGCTCTAATCCTTTCATGTTCCCTAGTCTTACTGTTCAGATCTCCCACTGTGATCCTTTGTTCTTTTTACACACATCAAAGTTCTATGAAGCACCTCCTCATCTTTTCCATCCTCTCCTTTTTTTAAATAGCTAAGGTTCCAATTCATCTAAGCAGGTTCCAAAATGGGAGCTGTGGCACAGAATGCAATATGCATTATGAGCAGGTAAATGGAGTGTTGGAAGAAGGATCAAATCCAAAATTCCTTGAAATAGCCAATCACAGGGTTTAACTCCAACAAGATAACAACTACCCTTTATTCATTAACCCCTAACATTCTCCCTCTTCCCATCTCTTTCTACTGTAAAAACTCTCCATCTTCTCCCCAAGTTTTGCCAAGACAATGGCTCCTTGGGATAGTTATAATCTAACCACTATTTAGAAGCAATTATGTAGGTACCATTGGAAAAATCTCATAGCCCCTAAACTAATTACCCCCATATTTGGGCAAGCTCCCATATAAAGTGGACTGTGTACTTCAGGAAGTGACCGGTGAGAAAGGATTCCTCACAGCCTCTTTTGAGCTCTGCTTTTGTTTTGAATGGGAAAGAGTAAGGGACACAACAGTAGATTCCATAATTTTACAATTGTATAAATATTTGGGTATGTGCTTTATCATCATCTTCATCTTCATCAACATTATTAGTGTTATTATTATTGGTTATAGGGGTACATGATCAAAATAGTTTGGAGACCATTGTGTTGAGGCCAACACCCAATTATCATTGGGTCTCCATTATCATTTCAAAATCCAATTTTCCCATGAAATTAATATTCTACCCACACTCTAGAGTGTTTAACTTTATAATTACCTACTTGTATGTGTACTATCTTATGCAAATCTCCTTTTCCCTCTCAGTTCCCTAGGGCAGGATTTCAGTTCTCTACTTTCAGCTTCAACACTCATCCTAAAGGAAAATAACACCTACATCTATGAAACGATATAAAAGAATGACCAATAAGAGTTCTGACCTTTTGCACCAAGTCAGAACTCTCTGTCAACTCCTGTCCAATGAAAACATGGACTTACCCAACACCTTTTTTTTATAATCAACAGTGTCTGACAGAGGTTTCATCCTTTCAATGAAGTCTTGAAAGTCGATCAAAAGCAAGATTAAAATTCCCACTAGTTTAGCAGAAGATTAGATAAGCAAAGTGGTGCCATTCTCCACTCACTGATAACTCATACAGTTTACCTCTGTTATCAGTATCAAACATAACAGGCCATACCAGCAATGGAGTGCTGAGTTTAGGGACAAACTGAACAAATGGGAGTTAGTTGTGAGTGTTAGGAATCACTGAAGATTTACAAATGATCCACTGAAAGTAAAGGTACTTGTCAACATTGGTGAACTTTCCCTCTTCTCCCTGTTTATTTACTATATTGGAAGATCTCTGGATAAGTACGTCAAGTAGCATATTTAATTCATTTTGCGTGAAATAGCATCTGATAATTTCCCAGCAGCAAGGACTGTGTACACTAGGCATCAGGACAGGATATAGGTCTTTTGGTTAAGTCTATAGATGGTTCAACCTGTAATGCCGGTTCTGTACTCCGGTTCCTACATACTTACTCTCTCACAAAGGTGGCTTAAGTGATATTTATCAGCATGGTACTGAACCCATTCCTAGGAATCAAGTAAGTGGCTTCCACTAGGCAAATACAATTGTTGCTTGAAGCCACCAAACAGCCATGCATTGCGCTAAAATGACTAAAATACTGAAGCCCATAGGCTTTAATGTCTTTATGCCTTTCCTTTGAGGTAATTAAATTACACAGGAATGAGATGCTATGTTGAAAAACTAGGTTCTTTGTAAGAAATGGAGCATAGATGTATTCTAAAATATGGTAGCCATCACTTTCATTGTGTTCCTCTTTTTGGTTAAAAAAAAAAACCCACCATAACCTTTCTCCCTATTGTTGTAATTAATATATCATCTACCTATCTATTGATCCATATATTTAATATACATTGACTAGGGAAAACTGATCCTGTATTACAGGCAAATGTACTTAGTCTAGCTCTCTTTTTAAAAAGTTATTAGTGTTAAAATTTTTACCCAAGTTGCATAGTACTGTTAATGAATCACTTCATAATTATGGAATAGCAAGGTAGTATAGTGGCCTAAGAGTCAGGAAAACCTGAGATTAAATTCTGTCTCACACACTTATTGGGGGGGTGGGCGGGGAAGGTTTGACCCTGACTTAGTTTCCCCATCTGTAAAAATAATAATATCTACCTTAAAGGGTTGTCATGAGAGTCATATGAGATATTGATAAAGTTCTTTACAAATCTTAAAGCATTATGTAAGTATTAGTGATTACAATTGCTTTTTCTAAAATTGATTTAGAAATATGAAAGAAATATTATTTAGAAAGATGAACATTAAAAATAACACTTTGAATTCTCAAAATCTAAAAAGTAAATAATACTATTTATATAAAGTGTATTTAATATATATATATATATGGTAAATCATACTGGTGTCACAATATCTTATTTTTTCCCATATTTTGTAATACACATGAGTAACTTCAAATATTTATCAATATTAACTGCAATACTGGATAATTTAGTGTTACATTGAAAAATGAAGTCAAAATGTGTATCTTATAAAGTTTTAACTTTTTGTAATTAGAACTTTAAATTTAATTCTATAAAATATACCTACTTTTCCTTTAAATTCCCCCCCCTTATGGAACCCAAGAAATTATAGGTCTTAGGAATCCCCAAAATATAGTATCAATTCAATAGTGGTCATTTAATTTTTTTAACAAAATTCTCTAAATGATGATAGCCTTTTCCACTGAATCTCACATGGTATGGGTTTTGCACCTTTTTGATAACCTTAATGCCCAGTGTTGTATATTATAATTATCTATTTGTTTTGTCTTCTTACTAGCTTGTAAACTCCATGAAGCCAATGAGAAACCAGGACTATCCTGAAAACCTAGAGAGAAAAAGTATCAAGGAGAAGAGGGTGGTTGACAGTGTGAGGGCTTCAGAGAGGTCAAGAAGAATGAGGATTGAGAAAAAGCCATTGAACATGGTAGTTAGGCCACGATTGGCAACTTTGGAGAGAGCAGTTTTGCTTGAATGATGAGGATGAAAGTCACATTCTAGAGAATTAAAGAAATGAGATAGAGAAGAACAAGCTGGGGCACCTATTGTAGAGGCCTTCTCAAAGTGTTTATTCACAAAAGGCTGAAGAAGGTAGAAAGATGAATTTTTCATCTTTCTAAACAAGGAGGAGGAGGACCCTCATAGCTACTGATTTGCTACAGAAACAGGGCCTCTCTGGAGGAGGGCTCCAGGGACAGAGTCTCACTGTTGGGGGGTCCTGGGGTGGAGCCCCATCTACTGGTCTGCAAAGTTGTCTATGTAAGGTAAAGAACTAGTATAGGCTTCTAAGGATGGGAGAGATATAGTCATGTTTGTAAGCAGTAGGGAATGAGCCAGCAGGGAAGAATTGAAGGCATGTGAATAATATGAGAGGGAGGAGAGAGGAAGAAAAAGTTCTTGGGAAATGGCCTTAATTTTTTTTTCAGTTAAGGATGAGGCAAGTTCTTCAACTGAGAGGCTGAAGGGAAGGGGAGCCATGGGAGTTTTGAGTAGGGATGAAAAAGTTTGAAGAGCCACTGTAGAGAGTGGGTTAGTGAGTTGATAAGGGAGGTGTAGAAAGATTGCCTAGCAGCAGTGAGGGTCTAGTTGAGGTTGTGCAACATAAATATGTAGTGGATTCAGTCAGTATGCTGTAAGATTTTCTCCAATGTCATTCAGTAACATCTGTGTAGAAGCAAAAGCAGAGAATGGGGGAGTGATCCAAGGCTAAATCTTGGAAGTGTGCAATAGCCAATATAAAGGGCTTTCCATTCCAGAAAGAGAAAAGAAGAGTGTAGAGCTTAATTGCCCTACCAAGAGGTCAAGATGGGGAAAAGAAGAAATATTAGCTAGTGCAGAGGTGGTGGTCTGGGAAAGAACTGACAGCTTAAGAGATCTATGGCCATGACATGGACAAAGAGGAGGATTTGGGATGGGAAAGCATAGGAAGAAGTAGAAAGCTAGATAAAGTAATATCTAAATTCTTGAACATGAAGGTAGTGCATTTATGGATGATGACAAGATCAAGGGTATAGCCATCTTTGTGTGTGGCAGATATAGAGTGGAGGAAAAGTCATGGGAAGTTTGTAGGCTGAAGCACTGAGGGATTATGGTATTTGAAGAATGAACATGTGAGTTGAAGTTCCCTAGTAAAAAGGCGTGCATCTTCAGAATTCATGCCTATAATAGTCATGAACATATTCTTATCTTATTCTTAGTGTATCTTTTCCAGATCCCTATTAATCTGGGTGCCTTCTCTCTGCTGATTATCCTCAATTTATCCTGTATTCATTTTGTTAATGCACAGTTGTTTACATGATGTCTCTTCCATTACATTACCAGTGCTTTGGGAACAGGAACTGCCTTTTTGGTTTTCTTTGTGTTCCCAGTACCTACCTAGCACAGTGCCTGGCACAGGGCAGGCTCTTAATAAATGTTTAGTGACTGACTGTTGACTCATCTAAGGAGATTTAGTGAACAATGGAGCTAGGTATAAACCCAACCATAAAGTCACCATCATGCACCTGAGTATATATTTGCCATTTTTCAACTATGTACTTATTTTCTTCTTTCTTTGCTTTCTAAATCCTTTTGTCCTTTCCTCTTCCCCCTCTCCTACCAATGTCTTATTCTTATTCCTTCCCCTCTTCTTTTATTCTCTGTCTATAATCTGTGTCTTGAGTTTGCAGTGGGCATTGATTAGCTCCCCTTGCTTGTAATGCTTTTGCTTCCTCGCTCCACTTAAATCCTTAAATCTTTTCAAGTCTCAGCTCATATGCTATCTTCTATGCGAAATCTTGCCTAATCCTCTTAGTTACTAGTGTTTACTCCATTCCTTTCCTAAAATTATCATTTCCATATTTATGTGTTTTCGTATTATGTCTCACTAAGTCAAATACATCCCATAAGATCAATTTTTTTTTGGATTTTGTTTTTTGGTTTGTTTGTTTGTTTTGTCTTTGTAATCCCAGTGTAAAAAACAGTGCCTTATAGACAGTAGGTGCTTAGTAAATGCTTGTTGGACTGGACTGGATTAGATTGGATTGGATATTGACCTGGAAGGTAGTTCATTCCACTCTGTTTTCATAAAAACAAAGTGTGAGTTCTGATCCACTGCGCCTATTTAAATTACATGTAACCTTCTCTCTTTTGGTCCTCTGTTTTAAACCATTAAAGGCATAAAGGGAATGTTCTGTAGATAATGCCAAGACTCCCAGATTCTTCTGTCTTCATGTTCTGACAAAGCTTAAGCCTGCTGCTTCACAATGTGCCCATCTATTCAGTCAGGTTTTTGCCAGAGGGGAGCTCCTGACTCAGTTTTCAGTGTCCTTTGTACATCATGGTGTATTTGTTCTGTATCTGCACCCAGGTGATGAGGTAACACTCCCTTTCTATAAATAGAAGAGGAGAAGTAGATTAACAAAAATTCTTCAGGTCCCCTCCCCCTTCTTATTCACAGCATTGGAAACATGGGCACATATTTCAAAAGTAGTTGGCTCCACACTCAAATTTGAATTGAGTTATATTCTCAAGTATCCTGAGTCATGCATACGGCACAAATATTGTAAAGATTGGGTTCTTTTGTTTGAAAAGTGCGGTATGGTTATCACTATATTCCTGTATTCAAATGGAAGCATTAACAATGTGGCAGAGACTTTCATAGAATTCACATCAGGATCATTTTAATTTTCCTATTACTCTTCATGAGACATTAACTTTAAAAAAAAAAGAGCTATTACAAATGCTTAGAAAGCGGCTCTTCCTTTAGTATAAGGCACTGGTTCTCAACCTGTGGGTTATGTTCAATTTGTAACAATGAAAATACATCCTGAATATCAGATGTTTACATTACGATTCATAACAGTAGCAAAATTACAGTTATGAAGTAGCAACCAAAATAATTTTATGGTTGGGGGTCAACACAACATGAGAAACTGTATTAAAGGGTTGCGGCATTAGGAAGGTTGAAAACCACTGGACTAAGGAATAAAAGATGGAACAAATAATCACTTACAGTCTCCATCATCCTATGGATAGAACTAAACTATACTGAGAATGAAAATGAAAGTTAAAATTAATTTCTTTTAAATTTCCAGATATAAATCCAGACACATTGTCAAAAAATACTAAATTTACTGCCCCAGTATTTGAAAACATCTGGATTTTAGACTCAATGTTTCCACTTTCTTCTTGGTATTTATTGTTTAATTCTATGCATAGTTTCTTTAGCTCTAGCACTTTCTAGAAATCCCAGAAATTCTAGCACTCATAGAATTCCCAAACTGGAAGATATTCTAAGATTATTAAGTTTCAGGAAAGTGAATGGTTGGATCATTCAGGACACAACTTTTCACTTATCTTTTTATAAACCTCTGAGAACAGAGATTTCATGTTTTCCTTCACCTCTTCATGTTCACCAAATTCTAACCACGTTCTTGTTTTTAGGCAAAACTAGTAAAATGGTTTTATGGTCCATTTTCAAAAGAAATCCTGAAATTAGGATTGCACAACGACCTTTGTTACATTGTCAGGAAGTTCTTCTGAATGTAATTTTAATGTGTTTATATTATTTTCATTTCTTTTCATCCTCTAAACAATTAGAGAACTCAGTTCACACTATATGGGATTAGAACATCAAAATTAAATCATCAAATCTTTTCTTACATAGTAATAATAATAATAATAGCATTTACATAACACTTTAAGGCTTGCAAAATGCTTTACTTACATCATCTCACTTGATCCTTGGGACAACTCTGTGAAGTAGCTGCTATTATTATCTCCATTTGGCAGATGAGGAAACCCAGGCTTTAGGAGTTTAAGTGACTTTCCCAGAGTCATGCAGCCAGTAAGTATCAGAGAAGAAATTTGGTCACACATTTTCCTTTCTCTAAGCCTAGCACATTCTCTCAACTACAAATAGCTCAGTAAATTTCTGTCTTTAATGTCATAAACCACTGAAAATATCCAGGAGACTCTGAGAGGCTTTTCATTTCTCTCAAAGCTTAGTTCCAGTACCATAGTGGGAACAGACCAGAAACATACATCTAAGACCCTCGATGCTGTTGAATTCACTACTGTTGCATGTGCAAACTACATGTCAAAGTTGTTCCTGCAATCTATAGATCTGTAGCTTTGGAATGTTTGAGTGCCAGATAAATGGTGCTTTTATTATAGGATGAGTGTTCTTTATCTTGATTAGTGTAAGTTTATCTCCTTCACTAATATCATACCCCTCCATAAATTTGGGTATGAAATTGTTTTGTTTTTTACCGAGGGAACAGCCGCTCAGCCCCTGCTTCAGGCACTTTTACACATTACCATCATGCATTTTAGAAAACTTCTCTGGCACGCCTTAGTGTCAGATTCATCCTTTGTGCCTTGGGTTGGCTGCTCCCAGTTGCACTCCTCATTTCTCTTACCCTGGTATTTTCCTAGTCTTGACCTATTTATGTTGTGGTTGATTGGTCACAGCAGAAGACATTACTCCTCCTGCCACCCTAACCAGAGGAAAATGGTCAAACCTAGACACAAAAAAAGCTAGAAACCCTCTGTCTATTTTATGTAAACTAACCTCAAATGTATAGCCAAATCTGGATTAAATTGCAGTGATTTACCATTTGTAATCTTTCAGTTGTTCTTGTGAAGTGGGGGGAAAAAAATTAGTCTCTACTCCCCTGAGTGTAATCTACAAACCAAAGCTGGATATTGGCCACTGATTCTGTAAATGACTGTGGTTTGTGAACTTGGCCACTGAAACCTTACTCTGAACTATTTTTAAGGATACATACATCAGTTTACATCTGGACTCTTCAATATAAATATCTATTCCTCCTCCTTCTCATTGTAATGGTTATTAGTAACATTAGAAAAATAAACAATGATGAACTATTTGCAATGTGGAAAGGAAGAGGAAAGTAAGCGGGGAAATCAAGAGACACCCAAACCTGTTACTTCAGAAATTGGACCAGTTTCACAGACAGTTGTAAGAATGCATTTCTCTACCAACACTAAACAATTGTAAAGTGGAAACCAATGAGCCATTATGTGCAGTGAAGATCAGATTACCTGGGCTTTAAAATACAACAAAGAACTTGTGAGTTTATAATTTTTTTAAATTTTGAAGTACTTTTACAAAAAATTAAAAATTTTTGGCCATGGCAAACCCATGAAAAAGTGGGAAAATATTTTTAAGTGGCCCTCCGTCCAGTATAGGTCCTTTCTATTTCTGCACTAATGGTGGCACGAGAGGAAAGGGGGCAGACGGTCCTAAGAATCATACAGTTATGAAACTGTCAACAAGCTTCCATTTGATTGCTAATACTCTGAATATGGAATCCTCATTCAATGACCAACAATTGAACATATTGCTTTAAAAAAAGTTATATAATATTAATCTTGATATTCTTGTTCTGAAACCAGAACAAAGTAAGTTATAGATAAATGGAAGTGTATCATACAAGAATTCCTTAGAGGGGAAAAAGGGAGGCAGGGGAAAGAGTTGGCCAAATAAGTTTTATTGTATGCCCAAAAGCTACAAAAATATTACTCGAGGCACCTGTTTATCATGCATTATAGTACTAATGATAAATATTTGCAAAAAGAATATCATAAAATAATTTTAACTTATGCTTCAGCCACAATGGCTGAGAATAAAGTGTTAGAAAAATTGTATAAAGAACTTGCCCTCCAGATCAAATCAATACATGCTGTGATGTTTGATGACTTCAAGTTAAAGGTGGGAAGAGGTGAGGATGAGAAGAAATATTTGGGAAAATTGGTTAACGAGAAAGAAATGAAAAAAACAAAAAAGACTTGGAGATTATTCAGCAGCCTCACACTTCTGTATCATGAACACTGTCTTAAAAAGAAAAGATAAAGGTAGGCACTGGTTATGGCCAGTACTGAACAACATCAGAAAGAATGAAATTGACTATATTTTTGCAAACAGAATAGAATTTGTAATAGATATGATTGTTATCCCTGTGTCATCTCTCTGTGCATAGTGAGACTATAGATTCATCAGAGCTAAGACCAGAATTTATAACAAACAAGAAAAAGAATAATGAGAAATATATGGAATGCAAATAAGATTTGTTGTTATTATTGTTCTGTCATTTCAGTCATGTTGTACTCTTTTTTACCCTATTTAGGGTTTTCTTGGCAGAGATGCTGGAGTGGTTTGCCATTTCCTTCTCCAGGTCATTTTATAGGTGAGGAAACTGAGGCAAATAGGATTAAGTGACTTACCCAGGGTCACACAGCTAGTAAGTGTCCAAGACCAGATTTGAACTCAGGAAGACCAGGTCCAGCACTCTATCCACTGTGCCACCTGGCTGCCCTGTTAAGATTTAACTCTGCATTATTCAAACAAATTATTGAAAATCTAAAACGGGAAATGAACAAAAATTTTTTCAGTGCCTACTATAATATCATGTAGAAATTAAATCATTTCACATAAGAGTACAGATCCATCTTTTCAGTCCAAACATTTTATGGGTAATGATGCAAGATGGTAAGACCTTGAACACCACTGCCTTCAAATAATTAACATAAGCATCACACAGAGGACAATAGAAAAATGCATGTTGGGTTTAAGCAGATGGTAATAGATCGTCAACTAAATAACCTGAAAAAGGAGTAAAGGATGTTGACAAAGAATTCTTTGATAGAAAGATAATATGGGCTGTTCACCTAGAGAAAGTTGAGAATTGAAGAGTAGAAGATGAGAAAGCTGGACCTTTGCAAGGGCACAGAAAAGTGAAAAAGGCCACCCTCCCAGTAGATGGGGGATCCTCTGTGATGGACTTTTGAGAGGACTTAGATAAGGGTTGCACAGATTTGAACTGACATGTCCAGTAGGTTGCAATCTGCATTGATGGAAGGAGCCCTTGAATCAATGAAATCAGAGAGCATTTGATTATTTATTTACAGAGAATTCTTACAACCACAGAGTTTCGTTAGAAAGACATGTCTCATCATCCAAGTTAATTTCTGGATAAATGATGGTGATGTAAGTCTTTAGCGATTAGGGATTGGAGTTAAAATCCCTGACTAAAGTATTTTTTTTAAATCATGAAAATCCATGCAGTTCAAAAATGGAGAACAACCAAATGTAATGACATTAGTGAGCAGCTATGGATTTGTGTGACAATTATCCCTCCTCCTTTCCCCCTCCCCCAAATAACTTTTGAGGTCAAAATCATGGAAGACAACTGCTATTCTTTCCCACAGAATGCTCCTTTGTGTCAGGGACAAAGAAACGATATTAAATTGGATCTGACCTGGTATCTTTCTGATCTTACTGTCTCATTTTGAAAGATACAGAGAATCCCAAACACTTGCCTAAGATGACATTTTGAGTTCCTGGGAGAGCCAAGACTAAATTTTAATTCTCCTGACTCTGGTCCCAGGGTTCTTCTATCCTGAATGTTCACTAAATATGATAATAAAGAACAAAGCACCCTAGGAGCACCTTTTTATAAAGCATAATAATGATAGATTTTAAAAACACTAATTAGAATAGCACTACATGGGAAAAACTTTAACAGATATACATCTCTACCTTTATCTTAAATATGGTCACACCCTCAGTCACAGGGAGTAGAGCTGTCAGTATAGTTATTTTACTTTGGAAAAGGCTATGACTAGATATACATATTAGCTGTTCCTGACCATGAGACAAGTAGATGTCAACTATTATTTTCCCCTCTTTACAGAGAAGAAACTAAGACTGTAAATCATTAAATAACATGGATAATGTTCTTGGAGTAGAACAATAGACCTACCCACCTTAGTTACTACCTAGACTCCCACATGCAGACTAGAATTTACTGATGGATGTACAAGCAAGTTGTTATCTCAATACCCTACTCCACTTCTATCCTTGCCAGCATTCACAGGGATGGGAGAAATATAGTCAGTAGGGACCCTGTTTCTCCACTGCCAATCCTTCCAAGGATTCAGGAATTTTAAGAGCATAGATTTTTTTTTACACTGGAAGAGATCTTGAAGGTCATATAACCCAACTTTATCATTTTATAAATGAGAAATAGATCCATAAAAGTTAAATTACATGCTTAAAGTCAAATGGGTAATATATCACAGGACCAAGATTCTCTCTTAGGTCTTCTGATCCTAAATTTAGGCCTTATTCTATTATGAACAGCCCTAGTCCTTCTCATCTCTCTTCCCTTAGCATGCTCCCAAAATTTCAGAAATCTCATTCTAGAAGCAGGTTGTTAAGAGGACAACCAAATGTAAACTCCTTGGATGTTGCACTTAAGCTTCTATGGTCCTTGAGGGCAGCCATCGCTCTGTCTTTTATAAATAGTTAGTGTTTAATGGATGTTTATCGAATGGAATTAATTATGCATGAGGCTGATTTTTCATGGACAATTTGGTCTAGATGGCATCTTAGTTGGATTCCAACTCTGAGATTCTGTTGTTCTTAGATGTCTAATATAAGTTCCAGACAGACAAATATAAATTTCAGTTGAACTCCATAGGTTTTAAAGTTATCCAAGAAGCTGTTAATAAATGCTATAGTGACTCAGTTATAGTGATGAAGACCTGGGGTAGCTTAAACCCTCCTAAGAGGGATTCTACATCCAATTATAATAACCACTAAGACACTAAGTGATAGACATTTATTTTATTAAAAACATATTCAGTGATTTCCCACTTAACGTAAACCCGCAATATGATGAAGATGGAGCCCTGTAGGATTGGTGGGGTACTAGAATCATCTCGTGCAATATGGTATATGATTTGTGTCCAAAGTGCCCAAAGCTGTGTTTCACGTCAGTCCTTCTGGATGTAAAATTGATTCAAACTGACTTAAAAGGTCTGTTTGGCCATGCCGTGGCTCAAAAGGAGAGGGAGAGTTAACTTACAGGCCCCAGTCTGCCCTACCTGATCACAAGGTGTGTGTTTTTGTGGGAGAATAGAAGTTGAGGGTAACTCAAATGGTCAAACTGCCTGGAGTCTGCATCCAGCATCCTGGTTAACAGTATATGCTCCTACCCAGTCTAGCTCCAGTCACATAAATAATCTGACTTCCTCACAGGTAAAACCAGACCACTGGAAGAAAACTGCCTTTTGTTATTGTTGAGAGCCTTAGTAAATCATTGTTAAGTACAACTAAGTAACACGAGCTTTTCAAAGAGGGGGGAGGGGTCTCCCATAGAACCTAGAGCAGCTTTGCTCTGTGTCATTAACCAAAGAACAGAGATAAGACCAAGATAATTAGCTCCCTGCAGACATTAGTCATGGCACCACTTTTAGTCTGTCTCAAAGGCTTCGGACTTCCACAGATACGAACAGAGGAGCTGGGGAGCTGACACTGGGAAGGCCTGCTAGCCTGGGTAAAAGTTACATCAAAACAGATTCTGCTTTGATACTGTGTAATAATGCATTACTTTTTCCTTAAATGCCTCTGGCATCGTAATCTTAGGGAAAATAAGATACATATACAAATATGTGTGTGTTGAGTTATATGTATATATATATATATAGATATATATAGATATATAGATATAGGAACACACACACATATGTATATATTCATCTGTGAGTATATATGTGTGTGCATATGTATATTGTATTACACTGTGTGCATGTGTGTGTTTGTGTGTATATATATATATATAGCTTTCATTGTATATGTATGTATATGCAGATATTGCATATAAAATATAGCACATGTATCCTACAACCAATATGGTACATGTATATATTTATGTATATGTGTATCATATATGTATATACGTAAGGATATGTCTCTATACATTTGTGAGAACTGTATAATCCCATAATGCATATATAGATAAGACTATACATAGATTGTATGTGTGTTCATTATATGTGTGCTTATATGTGTCTGTTATCATGTACATAGGTATGTTTCATATGATAGTTAATTACATAACATCTATAGATATATGCATTTGTATCTGTATACATATGTGTGTGTATATATATGTGTGTGTGTGTGTGTGTGTGTGTGTGCATGCATAGGAGTATATGAGAAGCTACAAGATATATTGGATGAGAGCTGCCCTTGTAATCAGAAAGGCAAGTCCTATCTCCCTGACATTTTGGCTGTGTGACCCTAGGCAAGTCACTTGACCTTTTATTTCATTAGGTAGCTCTGTAAGACTATAGTGGGAAGGTAGTACTCCTCTCAGAGATCTCCATAAACCAAGGAAATCATAGGTATAAAGAAAAACAGATAAGCAAAAAACACATAAAATCCTTATTCTATGGTTTCATACTTATTATATTCCATGCTGGCTAAATAGTTGATCCTCAACACTTAACACTAGTCTATGACTCCCTCCCTCTTGTGATCCTCTCGCATAATCAGTCCCTGATACTGCGTTAGACTGAAGATATTCAGCCACACAGATAATATTTATACCACACCTGCTGTTGGCCTCCCCTGAATCTTTGTTACTCTTTTTCATACCAATTTACTACTCTTCCTCCAATCTCTAGGGGGTAAACTAATATTTTAAATAAGAGGGGGAGCAAAAGGTGACATTCCAGACCATATAAAAGGTACTTGAGTAATAATTAACTAAAATAAAATAAAACATAGATAATGTTAATATATGGTTTTCTAAGTCAATATATACCAGCTGGGATCCTTATGTATAGTATAATGGCCCTTTTTCTATTTAGTTTGACACCACTGCCTCAGATCACCCAATTCTCATGCCTGTAAATCAGAATATTTGAAAAATCACCATATATCTACTGCAGCCATGGAGAAACTCAAGAAGGATTTTGAAAATCAAGTAAGAGAAATAGAGGAAAAATTAGGAAGAGAAATGAGAGTGATACAAGAAAATCAGGAAAAACAAGTCAGCAACTTGCTAAAGGAGACTCAAAAAAATAGTGAAAAAAATAACACCTTTAAAAATAGACTAACTCAAATGGCAAAAGAGGTCCAAAAAGCCAATGAGGAGAAGAATTTCTTAAAAAGCAGAATTGGCCAGATAGAAAATGAAGTTCAGAAGCTCACTGAAGAAAATAATTCTTTCAGAATTAGAATAGAGCAAATGGAAGCTAATGACATTATGAGAAGTCAAGATATTATAAAACAAATTCCAAAGAATGAAAAAATAGAAGACAATGTGAAATATCTCATTGGAAAAACTACTGACCTGGAAAATAGAACCAGGAGAGATAATTTAAAAATTATTGGACTATCTGAAAGCCACAATAAAAAAAAAGAGCCTAGACATCATCTTTCAAGAAATTATCAAGGAAAATTGCCCTGATATTCTAGATCCAGAGGGTAAAACAGAATTTGAAAGAAGCCACTGATCACCTTTTGAAAAGGATCCCAAAAAAGAAAACTCTTAGGAATATTATAGCCAAATTCCAGAGTGTCTAGGTCAAGGAGAAAATATTACAAGCAGTCAGGAAGAAACAATTTGAGTATTGTGGAAACACAATCAGGCTAACACCAGATTTAACAGCTTCTACATTAAGGGATTGAAGGGCTTGGAATATGATATTCCAGAGGTCAAAGAAGTTAGAATTAAAACCAAGAATCACCTAACAAGCAAAACTGAGTATAATACTTCAGAGAAAAATGTTGTTATTCAATGAAATAGAGGACTTTCAAGCATTCTTGATGAAAACACCAGAGCTGAACAGAAAATTTGACTTTCAAATATAAGAAGCAAGAAAAGCATGAAAAGGTAAACAGGAAAGAGAAATTTTAAGGAACTTATTAAAGTTGAACTGTTTACATTCCTACATGGAAAGATGATATTTGTAACTCATGAGACTTCTCTCAGTATGAAGATAGTTGAAAGGAATATATATGAATAATTAAATGTATAGATATATCTATCTATCTATATGTATGTATATATACATATATGTGTATGTATAGGTTGGTATATGTGTGTATATATGTGTGTGTATATGTATACATAGACAGAGGGCACAGAGTGAGTTTGATATGAAGGGATGATTTCTAAAAAATTAAATTAAGAGGTGAGAGAGGAATATATTGGGAGAAAGAGCAAAGGAGAGATAGAATACAGTAAATTATCTCATGTAAAAGAGGCAAGAGAAAGCTGTTACAATGGAGGGGAAGAGCAGGGAGGTGAAAGAGAATGAGTCAACCTAATTGTCATTGGACTTGGCTTAAGGAGGGAATAACATACACACTCAATTGGGTATCTTACCCTACAAGAAAATAGAGGGGAAGGGTATAAACAGGGGAGGTAGAAGGGAGGGCAGCTTGGGGGAGAGAGCAGTCAGAAGCAAATGCTTTTGAAAAAGGACAGAGTCAAAGGAGAAAACAGAATAAATTGAAGATTAGGTTAGGGTGGAGAGAAATATAGCTAATCTTTCACAATATGACTACTATGGAAATGTTTTGCACAACTACACATGTATAAACTGTATTAAATTGCTTGTTTTCTCAGAGAAGGTAGAAGGAAGAGAAGAAGAGAGAGAGTCTAAAACTCAAAGTTTTAAAAACAAATGTTCAATAAATTGTTTTTATATGCAACTGGGAAATAAACTATACAGGCAATGGGATATAGAAATCCATCTTGCCCTGCAAGAAAGGAAGAACGGGGAAGACGAGAGATAAGGGGGATATAAGAGAGGACAGAGTGAGGGAAGGGGTATTCAGTATGCTTGCCATCTTGGGGTGGGACATAGGGAGAGATGGGGAGAAAATTTGTAACTCAAAATCTTGTGGAAATGAATATTGAAAGCTAAAAATAAATAAATTCTAGAAAAAAAAGAAATAGAGTTGGGTTTCAATTTATTTTCTAGACAGAAAGAAAAGAAAGAGAAAAGAAAAGAAAAAAGAGGAGAAAAGAAAAGAAATAAATAGGAGAAGCAAAAAGCCCCTATTGTGGTCGTGTTCTCATTTTGGAGGACTGGTGGGGCCTAGAACTATGCTTTTGTCCTTGGGTAAGCATCTGTTAATGCAGAAACTTTCTCCACTGATGACCATCAATCAGTAACTCCTGTACTTCACAGTCTTGATGAATTGCCTGGGACAATGAGCAATTCGGTGACTTACCCATGGTCACAAGACCAGCATGAATGAGGTGAAGCAAAGCTCAAAGTCTTGCTGACTCCAGAGTCAGCCCTCTGCCCACTTCACCATCTTAGCTCTCAAGAGTTCATTAATATCCTGAAAACAAGATCTTCTGAAGTGTGATACTCCAAGTATAAGTGACAAACAGCTACAGAGTTCACATTTATAGCTCAGATTAAAATTTGCTGTGTACTAGATGGATAGATAGAACTTTGCAAATCTTAATATAGAATATATATGTTTATATATACACACAACTATATAAGTATATATAGTATATGCACATGTGTGTATAATGTATGTATATATAAGTATACGTGGGAAGTAGTGGAAAGAAAAAGCATGCTATCCTCATAATAATACTGATGTTTATCCCCATTTTTCAGATGAGGAAACTGAGTCTGAGAGACCTTAAGGGACTGGCCCAGTAGTAATTCTAGTAATTGTCTGAAGCAGGATTCAAACCCATTCTTCCTTACTCCAGGGCCAGGCAACACTCTGTCTACTATACTAACTACCTCTAAAAATAAATAAATTCATTTTTATTATGCCTTTTCATTGGCTGTATCTAAGCATTTTGCAAAGGTCACACTGGTCAAAGAGTTCATAGTGGTATGCATCTATATGATGATTACATTTAACCTCTTAATACAGAGTGGAGAGTGTTGTTGTTTTTTAAGTCATTCTAAACTTGAAATTACTGGTCTTATCTCATAGGAAGTCTATGCAGTTTGGGTAACGGAGAGTGAAGGATCAGCTTACAAACACAGTGTTTTCCAGAAAGACAATCTTAAACATATATATAGCTATTCAAATTCCACGTTTCCTTTCATGCTATTTTCAGTGTTTTTCAAATTAAACATTAGGCTTAGCAGCACACAGTGAATGGTAGATTAAAGGGCCAGTCTAGTTCCGCAAACCTTGGGTTTTCCACATTTGTCTAGGAATAGCTTTTCTCTGGGTGGGCCAGGTGAAATACAGAAGCAACCAAGTTATTGTTGCTCACTTCCCTCAACTAGCAGGCTGTGGGGAAGCCAGATGGGGGAAGGTCAGAAAGGAAGGAAAAGGAAGGCGAAGCAGAGTAGAGAGAAGGGAAGATAGGCAAAAGCACTTTGTAACTGCAACACAATTTAAAGCCTTCCACTAAAATTCCAAAACTTTTTGTTTAAAGGATAAGTGTGTAAGACAAAGATAAATAAACAAGTTTTCCATTAAGTGTTTACTATCCAGGTATGATGCTAAATTCTGGGAAAGACCAAGAAAGGCAAATATCAACCAATGTAAAATTGATGCTTAATAATTATTTTAAAATTTTGAAACTTCTTTATATGCTGTTGAAATTGTTGTGGGTTTTTTTTTGGGGAGGAGGGGAAGTGAGTGAAGTGCAGATTTATCATTTCATGAGTATAATGAACTCCCAATAAAGAAATTCCCTCCACCAGTGCAATTAGAGATTTCCCTGGAAGAGGTTTAGTGACTTGCTGGGGATCACATAGTTAATATGTAACAGGGATGGGACTTGAGCCTTTCCCTCTATCTGAGGCTAGCTTTCTATCAATAATCCCTACCTGCCTTTTTATCCCCTCACACATCTAGGTTGAAAATAGAAAATACATCTAGGTGATAAGATGAATCTCTGTCACCTCAGCAGCAAGGTAGCACAATGGGTAGGACTGCTGAACTTGGAGTGAGGAAGATCTGATTCTACATCCTGCTTATGGCACTTGTTTATTATGTACCCTGAAACTTCATCTGCTTTTTTCATCATCTGGGAAATCAAGATGATAGTTGCACCTACTTCATAGGATTGTGGTGGGGACCAAATAAGACGACCCATGTCCAGTGTTTTGCAAACCTTAAAGTGCTTTTTAAAGTTGTTTTTTAGTCATGTCTGACTCTTTTCAACCTCTTTGGGGGTTTTCTCAGCAAAGATATAGGAGTGGTTTGCCATTTCCTTCTACAGTTCATTTTACAAATAAAGAAACTAAGGAAACAGGGTTAAGTGATTTGTCCAGGGTCACATAGCTAATAAGTGTCTGAGGGTGGGCTTAAAGTGCTAAACAAATGCTTATTATTGTTATTAATTATCACCACATTCAAAAATGCTCAATGACGTTATCAATTTAGCCAAATAAGAAACCCTAAGTAACACTTTGGGGTCTCCTTTTGTTCCATTTATAAAATGAATATATATATATATATATATAAAATATATAATATTACAAAAATATAATATAATAACATAAATGAATATATGTAGTCTTGGCTGGAAGATGGAGAAAAGTTATTACAGGTTTGCAAGTGAACATAAATACCCAGTGGCTAAAGATTGGATTTTTCCATCTTGTACTTGGTGTGTTGTCCTTACTATCTTGGTCATTGGAAATCTCCTTCATGCCTGCTGCATGGTGTCCACTGTCCAGTTAGATGCTTGCTGAATGAGATTACCAGGCCACTTAGTGAGGCACATTGTGCTATTAGCAATCAGTTTTAACAAGCAGAGAGCCAATTAGTGGCATGAACTAAGGTCCTAGACCTCTATTTTCTCATTCATCAAAATACATCTTCTTAATTCATTCTTGTCTATAGTTTTCAATTTTGGGGATATTTATATATAGTCCTCTGTTTTATGGGTTGCCATGGCCACAAATGATGGACAAAGTCATCTTTTCAATGCCAACATTTTCTTAGGGTTATTGTAAGGCAGCAAGTCATGGAACACCACCATCTCTGGAGCACTAAAAATGAGTATCACCCAGAAGGCAATGAAAAGGAATGTGATGAGTAAAAGCAGACTGCAAAGGCATATTGCTTAGAGAAGAACAGGAATAAAAGGATGAGACCAAGGAAGCATATGACAAGGAGAGGAATAGGGGCTGATCATATCACAACAACAATGGATGACCAGTAGACAGCCAGAGTGCTCCCTCCACTCATACCCTGGTGACGTCAGGATTCAGTCAGGAAGCCCTCTGGTATGTTTGGTGGATTTCCTGGGGCAAACTTTTGGGAAAACATAGAAAAGGGTCACACAGAATAGGCGGGCATGGATGAGTTACCATCTGCATTGTTGGAGGGAAATCCCAAATTGATGAGATCACAGATCCAGTGAGTACTTAAATAAAACTTACTTTAAACAGACAATGATAGCAGGAAGATAGCCAGACCCTGGGTACTTCACTAAGAAGCAGAGAGGAGTGGCAGGAGCCACTCAAATGTCCTGTTGTGATTTCTGTTATAATTATGCTTTGTATCCATCATCATATCAGTTAATACCTGCTTATGTATCTATAATTTTGTTTTTACAACAGGAGATATAGTCAATCTGCTAGTTTTGCTGTAAGCCATGTAGTAACAAAAACAATTACTAGGACCAATGTTTAAAGAATCAATACTCTGCTGTCTGCTTTCCATAAAAAGTCTACAAAGGAGATTCAAAGTAACAGAGAACCATCCTAGCTTTCATCACCACTATCAATAAATCAATAAGTATTTTATTAGCATCTTCTGTATGGTAGCTACTGTGCTAATAGAAAAAGAAGTAAAAGACAGTCCCTGACTTCAAGGAGCTTGGGGGAGACTAAATTATAAATTTGAAGTATAAATTTAACAATTATATTTTGGAAGCAGAATTTTGACTAGTTTGCTGTTATTGTCACTGTTGTGTTAGTCAAATTAATTTTGTGAAATCAAGTTTTTCAGGGTACACACTGTCCTAGAAGATTCTTTTCTTTGCTATTACTATGAAAGCAATTATGCTACATGTCACTGGGAATCATTTATGCCTATAGAAAAATTAATCCTCCAAGACTCAGGCTCTCCATGAGCAATATTTAGCACTCCTACGCACTGGAAGCAAAACTGTGAAAAGACAATATTTGTTCTTTGGGCCCATTATCATCTTTATAAAAAAAATTACAATGTATTTACACTTCAGTAAAGTAAAGCAGACAAGAGGCAGCCTCACGCTGCCCGAGAAAAGCATATGATCCCATGGACAAATACTACCCCTCCTCTTCAGGTTTTAAAACCTCTCTCTCCTTTCCCCACTTCAATCAAATTAATTAAATTAGGGCCCTACTGAGAATAGGCCTAGGTCACTCTTCCCACCCTCAGTCTTGTAGGGAGCAAGTCAAGTTTAAATGGTTTGCTCAGGTACTAAGTATGTGAGGTCATATTTGAACTCGGGCCCAGTGTTCTATCCACTGCACCACCATGCTGTCTCCCTTGTAGAGGATTTTTGGGAAAACAAGTAGGCTGGTATAGACGGTCAGAAATGGATAAAATGGGATAATATTGTAAAGAAATTCACAATCCTTAAAGTGCTATATAAGTGCTAGTAGATTATTATATATACATGAAATTATTATATGTTTATAATTATATATAACATATTATGAAATAGAGTCCAAATATATAATATAATTATAATATTATTATTATTATCCATTCAACTATGAGCTCCTTGAGGGCAGGGATTATCTTTTGTATCTTTTTGTGTTCCCAGAAGTTAACACAGTACCTGTACATAGAACGAGCTTAATAAATATTTCTTGGTCAACTGACTGAGAGATGTGCTGCAATCTGCTTCCAGGGAAAGACCCCAGATCACTAAATCCAAGCTAATCTGCAAGTACTTATTAAGTGTCTTCTACGAGTATAATACTGTAGTAGGCAATGGGAATAAAGAAGTAGTTTAGACTCTGAAAGAAGTTTATATTTGATGAGATCAGAGATCCATTGAAATATGGGAGAAGGTGATAGGCTTGCTATAAGCATCCAGATTCTTTCACTTTTAGATTTTGTGGGCAAATGAATATATTGGTGTGATGGCTGGTCTTAGATGTGCAGTCTAGAACCATGGAATGGTTTCTCTCAGGAAAAAAGCAAACTAGCTCTTGTGGAGACGAAAGTCTGGACAGTGACCACATCAGTACTGTCCTGTAGCTCAGCGCTTCTTAAACTGTGGGTTGTGACCCTGAATGGGGTCGTGAAAAATTTGGCAACAGTAAAAGGTTTCTGGAGGCACAACGACCAAAAATTAATTTAAAATCAAGTGTGTAATGAATCCGAGGTGTTTCTGGCAGCTCTTGCCAGTGTCACATCATACAACTTCACTGAAGCCTTGCTTCTGAACACAGAGCATATGCACTTGCACTGAGCATGCCCTCAGACCATGCAATGCCAACAAACTGTTTAAAAGGGAAAAAGGTTCCCCAGTGGAAAAAGTTTAAGAAGCCTTGCTCTAGCTAATCGAGTAAATGCAGTCCAGTTATAGGACCACAAATAGCACCATCATCAACAACTATTTACTTAGAACCCATTGCAGACCTGACTATCCACTAATTGCTAGAACCTCAAAGCCCCTACCTTCAAGAAAGTCTGCCTCTTACACAGTTATATCACTTAACTCAGTCTATTTACAGGAAATCCTTCCAGCTTTTCTACATTGGATCACATATTTAGAGTTTAGATGTCACCTAGTCTAGCTTCTCATTTTCCAGACAAGTAGATAAAGTCAATCTACAGAACATAAATTATTTGACCCAAAAGACAAAGCTGGTAATGCAAGCAATAGAACTCTATCTCAGATTTATTACTCCACATGCTGTATTCTTCCCATACTACATCCCATCCTCTCATTTCTTGATGTTATGTCTCCTTGGGGGAAGGAGGAAAGTGAACAAGCACTTATTAAATACCTTCTATGGACCAGGTCCTGTGCAACCTTGTGAGGCAGATGCTGTTGTCTGCATTGAGAAAATTGTAGCAGAGGTTTGCTGGGTCAGCCACATGGCTGCTAAGCTTCTGAGGCTGTCTCTCCTTTAACATAGCCTAATATTCACTA
The DNA here is from genome assembly GCA_028627135.1 of Pseudochirops cupreus. Classification (NCBI taxonomy): domain Eukaryota; kingdom Metazoa; phylum Chordata; class Mammalia; order Diprotodontia; family Pseudocheiridae; genus Pseudochirops; species Pseudochirops cupreus. Next base: position 144,940,640 of record CM053581.1, on the reverse strand, counting down.
ACCTTGCTGTTCCTTCAAGATTCATGTGGAAGAAAAGCAAGATCAGTGTATATTAAATAGAATATATTAAAGGCAAGACAGTTTGATTTCACATTGGATAGTACTGGGCCTAGAATCAGGAAAACTTGAGTTCAATTCAGCCTCAGAATCTCAAACCTCTCACAACTTCACTAAACCTACAAAATTCTCTCTGTCCCTAGAAAGCTGTTTAAAGCGAGGTATTTGGATGTGGGGCAGTGAATAGAGCACCGGCCCCTGGAGTCAGGAGGACCTGAGTTCAAACTTGGCCTCGGACACTTAACACAAAACTAGCCATGTGACCTTGGACAAGTCACTCTACCCCAATTGCCCTGCCTTCTCCCCTCCAAAAAGCAAAAATTAAATAAGAAAATAAATTGAGGTATTTGTAGTGACTCAGTATGGGTGACTTCATTTTAAAACCCTGTTTTTAACCTTGAACCTGGGGCAGGTGCCTGCAAAAATTGGTGGTAGTACAAGCTCACTAATTCCATCTAAACAGCAATGAGGGAGGAACTGGAATGACCCTAATCCCATCTCCTCGTAAATTTTGTGGACCAGTCAAGAGCTGAGGCTGCACTAACCCCATAGCCTCATTTGAAACTTGGACCAATTAAAACTGTCTTTCTGTTATATGGAAACTGCTTACTCTCGTCTATAAAAAGCAGAACACAGGTTAAGTCCTATCCAGTCCATCAACAGCTGTTGACTTGATGTATTAATAAATTCCATTTGTCTTACTTCCTGCCTTTGCCAAAATTGCTAAGGGTGAGGCCCTTACCTAGGTTTCTCTTAACAATGTACTCCTCTTCTGACATTAGACTCATGGGTTTTGTATTACTCTATACTAGGGATGAGGAACCTGCAGTCTTGAGACCACATGTGGCCCTGTAGGTCTTCAAGTGTGGCCCTATTTGGATTCAGTTAAAGGACTCCTCTTGAGGACCTAAAGGGCCACATGTGGCCTTGAGGTCGAAGGTTGCCACCTCTGCTCTAAAAATAACCTCCTTACCTCAGCTTCCTCCCAATACCTCAGTCTTCTAAGTCTGGGCTTTGGGTGGGAGGGAAGAGAAGGTGAATGTTTAAGGCTAAGAAGGTTGGAGGTTGCCTGACCTTCTCACTCGGCATAGTCACTTGTTTGGGGAGGACAGTTGACTCGTATTAGCAATATAACATAAAATAAAATATTAGTAAATTCTGATCCTCCAAGGAAAATCATGGAGTGAGCCCCCTTCAGCTCATAACCATCAGAAGTACTCTTAATACACATACACCCTTGGTCCCCACTTCGTTATTGTTCCACTCTCACTCCCAAACAAAGTAAAAAAGGAAACAGCAATGAGATCTGCGCCTTGTAAAAAGCAAAGGGAGAGTCATGAGACCTGGGTTCTGCACCTAAAAGTCTTTATCTGTAAAATAAAAATATCTGACCAAATGATCCCTTCCAGCACCAAAACTGTAATCTCTCTGAAGTATGTATAAGGTACACCAATGACCCTGCAGAAATGAACTCTGGCTTCTTTAGAACTCAAAGAGATCTTGGCAGCATAAAGAGAAAGCCAGCAACCGGCTGATTGTCAATCAGGCAGGATGGCCTAAAATGCACTCCTGGGTCTGCCTAGGCTTCCCTTTCCCTTTGTGGTGCCGATTTGTAGGAATGTGTGTCTGCTGTAGGCAGATGCTTAGTTCTTTTTAGCCTAGAGCTGTTGGAAGCTCTCAAAGTGCAGGTGGCCACTAAAGGAAGACTGGGTCCCAGGTAAATGGGGTCAGGGATAATGCAAATTTTGCCCCCAGCTGAATTGAATTTTTATTGGCCTAATGACTTTCCAAACCTATTTGCAAAGCTGTGCTAATGACTTTAAAGAGGTTTGCCTAGGTTTCTGTGAGCTGGGGGAAAATGCAAAGTACTTTAGAAGTGCTTCAAAGCATAACTGCAACCCATGTCCCCCTCCCTTTCCTACCTGGTCATAGCCTTTTCTTCTGAGGAATTCAGGTGTTCTGTATACATTGACTCATGAACCCAAAGACTATTCCTGTAATTCAGGTTAAAAAAAAAAAAAGCAACACTAAAATCCCTTTCTGAGGGACACTTCAGGGCATGTGTATAAATATCTTGCTTAAAGGTTCACTCTAAGAGGGGTCATTCCAGTACCTGTGAAAAAGATTAAGTCCCTTGACTTCCTTTCCCAAAAATCATTGTCCCAATATTTTTAGTTCTTCTATAATTACAAATAAAAACAAAAAACAAACAAGCAAAAACACCCTGTAATTCAGTTTGCCAGTAGGCTACCTAGAATGAGGAAATAGTTTAAGCTTGAGACAGAATACTAACCTGACCTGCAGTTATTGTTCAGATATGATATGGAAGGCCCCCAAGCTTGATACACAATAAATCTGTGTGTTCGTCTGAAATAGTACTGAATTCTCTAGGTATTTGAATCTGGGACTGGCTTTGTCGCATCTTAAGGGAAAGAATAGTTGAAAAGAATCCCAAAATATTTACATGTCATTTTGAATTTTCATGGCACCTCTGTTATCTACAACAAAAAGAAGTTCTAGAATCTAGATATTCAACAAGCACATATTTCTATTGTAAGAGGGTCAAAATGATGTTGGGGCCACCCCATTAGGGATTGGAGGATGAGTATAGGTGATGGCACCACATTTTTGAAAGTTTTATGAACTGTAGAGCTTTCCTAGGGAGCAACCAATGTAGTTAAGGGCCTCTTGTTGAAGGAGTAGGAAATACTTAGTTAAAAGAAGAGAAAACTCAATGTGGGTATGGGCAGAGGTGTCAAGCAAATTGTCTTAAATAATTTGCAGGATTTTGTGAAAGAAGGATTTGTCTAGTTTTATCTGACTCCAGAGGGCTTACTTAATGAGTATGATTTGCAAAGAAGCAAATTTCATTTTGCTGCAAAAAAAACCCAAAACAACCTTGCCTCCCCCACAAAACACAAAAAACCAACACTTTCCTAACAATTAAAGATATCTAAAAATGTAGTGTGCTGCCATGGGAGACAGGTTCTTTCTCACTGGAGATAACTCAGGCAAAAGTTGGATAATTATTTCAATTTAGGATGCATTTGGTACATGCCTACTATATTCAAGACACTGGGCTAAGTCTAGGGATACAAAGATAAAAACAATAAAGTCCCTAGCTTTAAAGAATTTATGTTCTACTGGGTGACTCCTGATTGGGTATGTTCCTGTTTTGTTTGTTTGTTTGTTCTAATATGGATCTCACTAGAGGTCTTCTGTGATTCCACTATCTATTGTTGTTCATTCGTGACTCCATTCTTGTAATTCTTCATGTCTCCATTTGGGGTTTTCTTGGCAAAGATATTGGAGTGGTTTGTCATTTTCTTCTCCTATAGATGAGGAACCTAAGGTAAACAGGGTTAAGTGACTTGCCCAGGGTCACATAGCTTGTAAGTGTCCAAGGCTGGATTTGAACTCATAAAATTAAGTCTTCCTGACTCCAAGCCCAGTGCTCTATCTATTGCACCATCTAAGTGTCTATTTAGACCCCATTCCTAAAGTTTGTTCAGAAGGGTAAAGGGCAAAGAGCTGAATCAATCTACTTATAATTAAGGGTGAGAGAAAGGAAGGTTCTTAAGTTCATGGCAGAGATAATCCCTGCATCATACAGAGCTTCCTATGTGGTATACTTTAAACACACAAGCCTTGCTTCATAATTCTGGTTGGACTGGAAATTCTACCACCACCACCTTTCAAAATGGAATTTTTTTTCCAATTTTGCTAAACAAAAAAAAAAGCAATAGAAATTGTCGTGAAGAGTTTAGCAAACTCAACATTTCCCAAGGGAAGGTTACTTACATCCTATTAATATAGAAAAGTCCAATATTTTACTCTAACATATTTCTTCTGCCCATCCTTGGTCTAATGAAGAGCTTATATGAATAAGCTACAGGAACCTATTTTAGCCTCGGTATAACTCTGAACACATAAGAAATAACAAAATTGCCACGGAAAATAGCAGCTGCACTTATAACAACAAACCTAATAGTGAACCTCATTTCTATGGCAATTGTTTTAAATTGAATATCTTTGCTGCACAGCTGTAACCAAGAATAAGTATAACAAAATGAAGGGGGTTAAAATGGCAAATTAGTCCATAAATGACATTTTCATAAAAGAAATACAAAGTTTGTTTAGGTTTTGTTTTTTTTTTAATCATTAAACAATAATGAATTAGTATAATGCTAACACAATGCTTGCTGGTGTGGAAGATACAGAAGATGATAATCATATGGCTCATGCCCTCAGAGATCTAATGGAAGAGAAGAGAATTACATACCCATAATGCCATTAGATATAATACCAGGACATCTAGGTGGCACAGTGGATAGAGTGCTAGGTCTAGAGTCTAGGAAGATTCCTCTTCCTGAATTTAAATTCAACCTCAGATACTTAATAACTTTGTAACCCTGGGCAAGTAACTTAATTCTGTTTGCCTCAGTTTCCTCACCTATTAAATAAATTGGAGAAGGAAATAGCAAACTACTCCAATATCTTTTCCAAGAAAAAACCAAATGGGGGCATGAAGAGTCAGACACAACAGAACAATTGAACAATAATAATACCATTAGAGGAGTGTACAACGCAAGGTAAACAAATATTGAATTATGTAATTCAGAAGAAGGGGGCGAGAGAGGAGAAAAAAAGAGAAAAAGAGAGACAGAGAGTAAGAGGAGAGAGAGAAAGACAGAGATCACAACTAGATGGAGCAGTTGAAAATGTCATTATGGAAGAGGTAGGATCTGAAGAGTGCCTTGAAATCTAGGCAGAGTGTGGAGAAGTGGAGAAGGAAGAATCACAGAAGCAATATAGAGTGATTAATTCTAGGATCAGATCTTTAATTTGTGGAGGGGATATTGTTTAGGACATTTCAAGTGTTGTTCATTGATGATATATGATGATATTAATTACTCAATGACATTCCTGGTGATTTGAAAGAGATACACCTAGTAAATCACATATGAGAAGTAAAATGAATTAAAGTGCATACTGTCCAGATTATAGAATACAGTTAGGTGGGTCTGCAAAATTAGTTCATTAGTACAGATATCTTGAACAGGCAGCACAAATAGACTATGATCGGAGTCCCAAGCCAAATAAGGTGAAGAGAACAAAATGGATCATTTTGGAAATTGTACAGTGTTTTTAAAGCTCCTTGCCATAGAAGCTCATTTTTAACATGATATTTTCTTGGTGTCACTACATGGAACATTCCTATTTCAGAAGAGTCAAAATCACAAGAGACTCAAGAAAAAAGGCAAGAAACTGGAGATAGAATGAGCGTTATAAAATCCATCATGAATGTAAGCCAGACTGTTAGAGCAAAAGGAACAGTTATATGGGGAGAATAAGTGATGAACAAGAAAGATGGAAGGCCTGAATACTGCCCTGTTATCCAAATTATAATAAAAGAAATATAGGAAAACCTTTGAGCAATTAAACAGGATTAATGGAAGGACATGGACAAGAATTGCAGAGGACAAGAAGCCATGGAGGGATTATGAACTGTACCAGAAGAGGAAGTGTCCTTCAGCATGAGATCAGAAATGTACAAAATTATCCAAATAAGTTTCACATTTATACTCCAATGATTTACAAAAGGATTTGAAGCAGTTCCAATCTTTAATTTGGTAAGAGGGTGCTCTGAAAACTAGAGCAAGGAAGCAAGGAGATATCTAGTCTTGTAAACTAATCTGCATCTACTCTTGTAAACAAACTCTAAGATCCATCATTAAGAATGCATGACCTTAGTTTTTATTGCTGAAAGGAGCTTCAGACTAGAGATTACTTAAATGGGTCTGCTTGTACAAAGAGGCAATGTAAACAATGCTGAATGCCTGGTGGCCCCTACTTTTCAGTTAAAATGTTATTCTATGAGATTGGGATGCATATAGATCAACCGAATGGGCTGAGTAAACTGGGCTTGCTCCCTCTGGAAAAAACCAATGCTCCCTGTAAATTGCTAGAGACCAGTGTATTCCTGGTTCCTCATTGTGTCAAAAAAGTCACAAAAGTGAGCATGGGAGCAGAAGTTGGACTTTAAATGGACTTTAAAAGAAATGTAATATGACCCTGTCTCTTCTTCATCTACTTATTTTCCCTGATTTTCAAGAGAATTGCAGGCTTTGGTGAAATTCTGACATTTATTGTGGGCAATTGTTTGAGTTCTTTAGCCCCGTCATGTAGAAAAACTGGTAAGGGTTAGAGGAAAGAGAACTGACTTTGAAAACAAGGGACCTGAGTTTGAAGGTATGAATCTGGATGTGTGAATTTGGATGTATTGCTTTACCTTTGAATCTCAGTTTCCTTATCTATCCTCATCACACTAGATGACCTCCAGTGACTTTACCCTTTAAGTCTATGGTCATATGAATAGGAGATTTGGGGGGTATCTGAAGAGACAGTGTCATAATAAATATGGATGGAATGAGTTATTAAGAGGCATATAGTGAAATCAATACTAAAACTGGAAATCAGAAGAGTTGACAGTGCCTACACAGTGCTCGGCACATAAGTATGGGTTTAGTCAAATGTTAATGACTGACTCCAAAGGAAAAGAATGTAGGCTTACATGCATTATATTCATACAGAAAAATAATTTCTCTACCAAAATAGTATCATTCTCCAGGAGGAAAAATGGATTTTGAATGAAATAGAGTATTTTCAAGTATTCCTGATGAAAAGACCGTAATATCTATGCGGATATATCTGAAGTGGTTAGCACAAGACCCAGGACATAACGGATACTTAATAAATATTTATTGATTTAGAATCAACATTTATTTATGTGATATAGAAACTTTGAAGTAGAAATACAGGAATCAAGAGAAAAATAAAACAGTAAAGAGGAGTAAGTAATCATAAGGGACTAAACAAGTATAAACTGCTTACATTCTAAATGGAAAGATGCTCCATGTATTTATCCCCTCTGAACTCTGGTATCATTAGGAGTCAGAGAGAGTCTAATTAGACAGAAGGTCTGGGAGTGGTTTTGTTATATTGATGATCTTTAAGAATGGAAAGGGTTGGGAAGAGGAATTAGACTTGGGGTGAGAGGAAGGAGAAGAAGGTTAGGGAAAATTATCTAACATAATTGGGATATACAAGTAGAAGTCTGTACAAACAAGGAGGAAGTGGTTGACCCTTGAACCTCACTCTCCTCTGAACTGGCCAAAGGAGAGAAGAATACACACACACACACACACACAGAGTTGGGTACAGAAATACCTTTAACTTAACAGGGAAAAGGGGGAGAAGTGGTTAAGGAAGAGGATAGAAAAAGGGAGAGAGCAGATTGATGGAGGGATAGTAGGGGCTGGTAAATATTTAACAGCCAACTCCTCGAACTTTTAAATTGAATCTACATAATTAACATTTTCTCCATCACTTTATTAAGTCAAAACAAACAACAAATGAATCAATCCCTGATTTGTTATGTTTGATGATTTCCCAGGTGTAAATCCTTACACTAAAAATTTAACAATTGACTCTCATGAACCAGTTCAAAGTGGCTCTAGTATGCCCTCAAATGAGTCTTATGGAAAACAAACTATAACTAAGGATATATAAAAAAAATATTTACATCTCCTTTAGGGATGACAAATAATTGGAATCTGAGGGGGTACCCAGAGAGAAATGGCTTAAAAAAAATGATGATATATAAATTTGATGGAATTCTTATTCTATTAAAAAAACAACAACAACAACCAGAAACACGATCATGAAGATGGTTTCCAAAATACCTGGGGAGAATTGTATGAGTTGATGCAGAATGAAGTGAGAAGAACCAGGAAAACAATTTATATTGCCAAGTCAAACAGCTTAGGCAGCTAGATTGAACAGTGGAGAGAACACTTGGCCTAGAGCAGTGGTTCTCAACCTTCCTAATGCCATGACCCTTTAATACTTGTATGTGGGCATATCTGCACGTGGGTGGACCTGCCTGGAGACAGATAGAGGAGCCATATCTCGGTTCGTAAGATCATCAGAAATATGTGTTTTCCGATGGTCTTAGGCGACCCCTGTGACTCCTGTGAAAGGGTCGTTTGACCCCTTCCCACAGGTTGAGAACCGCTGGCCTAGAGTCATGAAGACCCAATTTAAAATCTAGCCTCAGACTCTTATTAACTGTATGATGCTAAGTAAGTCACAACCTCTGTTTGCCTCAGTTTCCTCAATTGCAAAATGTGAATTGTAATACCTACCTTATTGTTGTGAGGATCAAATGAGATGGTATTTGTAAAATGCTTGGCACGTAGTAAATGCTGTATAAATACTTCTTTCCTTTGCCTTCCCTTCCTTTGATAAACTTAGGAATTCTACTCAGCATTATGACCAATTGTGATACCAGAGGACTAATGATGAAACATACCACCCTCTCCCAATAAAGAGGAGAAAGATTCAGATTGCAAAATTAATAGTTCCCTTTTTTTAATATGGTCGATGTAAAAATTTGTTTCATTTGATTATTTCTTTTTTCTTCAATTAGGAGGTGATAAGAAAGAAAGAAGGTAAACTTTTGTTGATTGGGGGAAAAATTAAAAACAAAAAATTTCTGGTTTAGTATAATTAGTTGAATTTATGTTTTAAATTCCAAAAGAACCTTTCAAAATTCAGTTTTAAGTATCCCCATCTCTTCTTCAAAATCATGAGATATCGGTATTATTTTCAGATCCCTTTTATTATTAGGTAGCACTTCTAGAACATGCAATAAATATAGATTTTTTCAGTGCTTTCAGGTTCTTTGGCTTTACCCTCTTCCAATTTAAGTAACTTCTTAATATCCACTATTATTTAACCCAATATGGATTTAGGAATGAAATTATTTCCTAAATTTTCCCTATAGTGAACATTTTGAGCTTAGGATGTCATTGGCAAAATATAAAATTAAACTAAAATTAAAATAAACAAGCAAAAGAGTATGAAGTCTTTGCCTATAATTGGTAGTATTAGAGTACTGGTTCTTAATAACAGTATCTTCAGTTCATTTTGTGCAAACTCATGGTTGCCTGAGTTAGTGGTCAGTGCCATCTGCACTGGAGCATTTCCAGAAGCATGGGTATTGGTATTTCTAATTTGTTCTGATATATCCTGCATTCTTAGGATGCCACTTATTTTGCTGCTCTCTATGTCAAGCTGATGATCACAACAGTTCTGATTAGAACCAGCCTGCAACCCTATCTTTTCCCTCTTACTGGTTTTTTTTTTCCCTCACAGGAATGATTTTATCAAGGTGCTAACCAAAACAGTAGTATTGCCAGAGTCCAGCTGGCCAATATTTCAAGGTTCTTGCCAGGCTTTCACAGTTACTATAGAGACACACAGAGACCCCACTGTATGTCATCGTTTTGCATTTTACGACTTTTTCCAGTTTCTCCCCCTCCACTTCCTGTGCCATATAGGTAATAGGGATTTGAGGGATTCATCTTCAGCATCATTCATTGTAATAATTTTGCTACTGAATTGTTTAGTTTCTTTGTATTTTTGTGCCTAATACATTTTTTAAAAATCTATTTGTAAAGTTATAGTCAAAGTATACTGGAGCATGCTCATTTCATTACTAAACTCACCAGGTGCCATTTTATTCACCAATCATGTACTATAACGGAGCTAGCCTGAAATCCCTCAGAATGATAATGAAGTCGATTATTGAGGGAACTGAATATGGACAAGATGGTTTTAGGATGAAAGAGGACCTATCCCAGGGACTTTGTGTTTCTCAATAAGGTAAAGTGAGTGGGGTGATTGTTGTCTGAGGACTATGGTTAGGTAAAGTAAGCAGCTGCCTACATGCATGTGAAGAGTGCTTCTAAGACTTCTCCTTGCCAAAGTTCTGAATATATGTTGTGGATTCACTCTGCCCTCTATGTAGCCTGAAATTCTCACCATTAGAGTATCTCCAAGTTTGTTATGTAACAAAGTTATGTAACAAAAGCCAAAGTTAAAAAACACATATGTTCTTAGGTGGGTAGGGAAGCCTTTCCATTTGCTCTGATCTGTGGTTATAAGCATGAGTAAAGGGAACCTGAACCTCATTAGCACACTTTTCTAACCATATGAGCTAATCAGTTTATACCATGTCTGCCAAGGTACACTTACCAAGCTAGTGGGGTTAGGAGATAATATTCATTAAAGACATGGTAACCTTAATAGTTGAGGTTGAAAAGCTAACGTCAATGTTGCAAACAAAGCCCTCTGTCCAAGATTTCCACCTTTAAATGGGGATGGAACATGGATTCTGTAAGTTTCAATCCCTAGCAACCTTTAGCCACTTGAGGAGAAATATTTGAGACATCCATAAGGACCACATCCAAAGAACTAGATTTTGAGATTAACCCTCAAGGAATATTTCACAATCTCTAGCCATGTGTGATTCCCTTGGGCAAGTTCTTCTCACATACCACTCTATTCCTATGGGACAGAAATTTGTGAGAAACAGCTTCTGTTTCAAGACGGGAATAGTTAGTGAAACAAACTGAGAAAGAACATAAAATTTCTACTTCACTTGTATATACAAACACAAATATACATAGATACACTCACATATACATACATATAGATATAGATATAGACACATACATATTTGATGCTCTCCTTTCAAAAGAATCTCAAATTTGGGGAAATTTCAAGGATTTTAGCAACCTTGTTGAACTGAACTGCTTTTTCTTTTCTTAATTCCTATAGCACTTATAGTCTATATCACACAATACACGCTGTATAATGCTGGAATTCTACTAATAATAATAATACTTGGCATTTTAATAGAATTTTAGGGTTTGCAAAGTGCTTTATAAATACCTCATTTGATCTTCATTCATGCCAGCTTTGGAAGGTAGGTGTTATTGCTGCCACCATTTTACAAATGAGGAAATTTAGACAAGCAGAGATTAAGTGACCAGTTCAGGGCTCATACAACTAGCAAGTGTCTAAGGCCAAATTTGAACTCAGGTCTTCCTGTCTCCAGGTCCAGGTCTATTTACTGCACCACCTCTCTGAATTTACGTGGTACTTTAACAACTATAATAATAGTAATAATTGGGGCCGCTAGGTGGCGCAGTGAATAGAGCACTAGCCCTGGAGTAAGAAGGACCTGAGTTCAAAAATGACCTTAGACACGAGAACACAAAAACCAGTCGTGTGACCTTGGGCAAGTCACTTAACCCCAATTGCCCCTCCAAAAAGCAAAAAAATAATAATAATAGTAATAATTGACATTCATATTGTGTCAAGTATTATGCTAAGCTCAAAAGGAAACAACTTCTTAAAATTTGCAAAGAACTTTACACACATTTTAAAATCACAGATTAGACTTCTGGTCCTGCTTCCTACCTAGTACCCCCAACTATTACCCTGGGAAGCACCACCTCCATTCCCATCTATTTGTGCTTCTCCTTGACAGCCCCCTTGTCTCTTGGTTTTAATAGTCTGCTTCTTCTTGGCTCTCCCTCCTCCTATCTGACCACTCCTTAAGTCTTCTTTGCTTAATCTTCATCCAGGTCATGCCTGCTAACCATGGATGTCCCACAGGACAAAGTCCTAGACTTTCTTGTCTCTCATAGGTTCCCAAAGTGGGCAATGCCACTCCCTGGGGGATGCTAGAATAATCCAGCGGTGCTATTTTTTTTTAAGTGATGCAAACTTTTTTTTTAAAAAAAGGGTTAAAGAAAGTAGATTTCCAGGGGGTGCTGAGTAATTTTTTTTTTAAGGGTAGACTTTCAAAACACTAGGCCAAATAAGTTTGGGAACCGTACTATTTTACTTGATGATCTCATCAACTCCTATGGATTCATTTTTTTTATCTCTGTTGGTGATTCTCAAATTTACTTTTTCATCAACTTCTCTGCTGACCTCCAAACTGCATTTCCAGCTCTCTAGTGGTCTGGGATGACAGATGCCCCTAGATGTCTGGGAGACATCTTAAACTCAACATGTATAGAACTGAATTCCTTATCTTTCCTCTTTAGCCCTCCCCCACTCCTACTTTCCTTGTTACTGGTGAAGGCTTGATCTTTATCCCAGTAATCCAGGCTAGTAACCTCAGTGTCATCTTCAATTCCTCACTTTCTCACCCTCTCACCCTCCATATCCAATCTATTGCTAAGGCCTACCAATTTTGTTTTCATGATCTCTCTCACACACTCCTTCTCTCCTCTGACACTGACACTTCCTTGGTATAGGCCCTCATCATCTCACACCTGCACTATTTAGAGTAGAAGACATCACCTCCAAAAATTTTGGGTCATAGACTCAATTTGAGCATTAGTGGCCCTTTTTTCTGTTCCCTTTTTTTTTTCCTTAGTGTGTTTATTGTCAGGATGTGTTATGGCCTCTCACACAAAGAATAGAGACAGGATAACCTCAAAATGTTTGTAGTAAGAATTCATGTAATATGTTTACCCAAAGATTACATGAACCTCTCCCAACTGGGTTGTTCCCCTACCCTCATTCTCTCCCCAAAATACCATATTTTGCCAGAGCTTTTTTTTTTTTTGCTTTAAAACCATCCTTAATTCCCCTTTAGAACAAGTCGTGAATTATCTTACTTACATTCCTGTGGATTAATTTCTAAAGAGTAATATTCTTTAGAGGCCTCCAAACTTCGTCCCAGAAGATAACGGCAATCTTAGAGCAGCTTTAATAAAGTCAGGTGTGACCAATCATTTCCCCCATGAACTACAGATTTAATACAATGCCATACAATTTTAAAAAGGCAGAGAGAGAGAAAGGCCGAGCTAGGGTCACAGCAAAATATGGACCTTGATATGACACACATGATGAGAATAAGCAAACTAAGCATTCCTCTAATTTTGTATGTGAAAGAGTAAGAAACTGATAGATTTGGAGAGACAGAGACAATCAGAAATACCTAAGGGTTGTCAAAGAAATTTGCTCTTCATGCCCCATGAGATGGGAAAGATTGTAACCTCCATAAAAGGTGAACTAATAGGAAATCATAAATGCATTGTGTTGCCATATACAGTCATCTGAAAAACTTTTAATAAAAATACCTCCGAAGTATATTACATTTTATATTATACCAGGTGGAGCTGGGATGTGGGAGGCAGTTTATAGGGGAACTGTTGAACACAATTTTACTAGTGGGGTTGTTCCCTTGATTATAATAAGGGAAGAAATAATACTTATTGGTTTGGTTGTTTTGTTTGTTTGTCTTATTTAAAAAAAAAAATCTCACAGAAACACTTTTGCCATGGACAAGATGAAAGTTCCTTTCTTCAGTTGGGAAGGAGCTTGAACTTATATAACTTAAAGAAACTAGGTTAAGGCTGTTGTTTTTAAATATTGTCATCGTTAGCCAAATTCCTTGATTGGTCTGTTGTTATTGGTGACAAATATTAATTAGACATTGTGTACTGTCCATATTTTGTAGGAAAGAATTCAAAATCTTCAAGTAACTTATATTTTAAGAGAAATAAGGTTCCTTCAGCTGTAGAAGGTGCTTTCTAACAACCAAATAATTGGTGTGTTTTTACCTACTTTCAGTCTTTTTAAAGCAGATTTGAAACCTATGTAGGCTTCATGCAGCTTGGAAATTAAAACTGTGATACCAATAACTTAAACCTAACCACATTTTAGAATGAAAGGAGAATTTTACCTCAGAATACAGGAGTTTTCCTTGTGCAAATCCCATTAAGACCAATAAAGAGTAAGCTATGCATTTAAATCCAGCCTATCTTTCTCATCCCCACTCCAAACACAGACCCCCTTATTCAGAATGATGCATGTATTTATCTGTTTCTCATAAATCAAGAACTTAATAAAAAAATCCATCAACATGACCACTTGAGACATGAATTATGAGCATTGTATCTGTAAATCAGAAGAAACTTCAAAGACATGTATTTTATTCTCTTTTATGTTGACTTCCTAAATGCTTTGGAAGGCTACATTTTGGACAATAAGGAAACTACAGAAAAAAAAATACAAAATTATTGCTGAACCCAACTGATGAACAAAATTACTTAAGGGATATTAATTTCAATAAGCTTCTTTAGCTGATCACTAAATAGGAACATGTTTTTCATGATATTACTTCAATAAAGCTGAATTTCTGTAAGGTAGAGTCAAGAGGCAGAGTTAGAGTTAGTATTTTTGCTCTATAACAACCTAGAAAATGTGCCAGATTAAATTCTGAGCAGGAAAACCAAGAAAAAGTTAAAATGAGTCAAAATTTTTAAGAAAAATAATGACAAAAATGAGATGACATGACAGTATTTGTGTGACGCTGTCGAAGCATTTCTTTGGGGAGAATTCGTATCTCTAAACTCTTACATCAATAAAAGTGAGAAAGAGCAGATCAACAAAACAATCATGCAACTGAAAAAAGAAACTAGGAAAATAACATTTTTAAAAAAAAATAGCTAAACCATTGGCTAATTTGATAATTTTTTTAAAAAGGAAAAAAAAACAAATTATGAGTATATAAAATCAAAAAGGTAAATCCACAACTGATGAAGAAAAAAGAAAAGCAAATATTAGGAACTATTTTGTCCAACTATGCCAATAAAACTTACAATTTAAATAAAATAGATGTATATTTTCAATAAATTTCCCAGATTAATAGTACAGGAAACAGAATATTTAAATAATGCAACCTTAGAAAAAGAGATTAAGCCAGTCATAAATCAGCTCCCTAAGGTTAAAAAAAAACAAAACAAAACATAGGACTAGATGGATTTACAAGCAAATTCTACCAAACATATATATTTTTGTGCTTTTTAAAATTATTATTTTTTAACATTCTTTTCTTTTTAAATTTTGAGTTCTAAATTCTCTTCCTTTTATCCCTCCTCCATCAGCTGAGAAGGTAAGCAAAATTACTTCAATTATATAGATGAAATCACACAGAACATATTTCTATATTAGCCATATCACAAAAAATAGCAACAAAAAAGGTAGATTTGCACTTAGTTTCTGACTCTCTGTGTCTGTGTCTGTGTCTGTCTCGGTCTCTCTCTGTCTCTGTCTCTGTCTCTGTCTCTCTGTCTCTCTCTCTGTCTCTCTCTCTCTCTCACTCTGTATGTCTCCACCTTGGTATCATTTTTTTAAAAAATTATGAGTCCTTTAGAATTGTTTTGGATCATTGTATTGATCAGAATAGTCAAGTCCTTTATGGTTGACCCACATTTTAAAATTGTTGTTACTGTGTATTATGATCTCCAGGTTGTTCTCATTTCACTTTGCATCAGTTCACATCGGTCTTGCCATGTTTTGTTTTGTTTCGTTTATACCTGAAACCATCTCCCTTGTCATTTCTTACAGCACAATAGTACTCCATCAGGATCACATGCCATAACTTGTTGACTTGTTAGCCATTCCCCAATTGATAAGCATCGCCTCAATGTTCAATTCTTTGCCACCACAAAAAAAGAGCTGACATAAATATTTTTCTACATATATGTCCTTTTCCTTTTCCTTTGATCTCTTTGGTGTATAGATGTAGTAGTAGTATTGCTGGATCAAAGGATACACACAGTTTTATAGCCCTTTGGCAAGGTTCCAAATGTATGTCTGTCTATTTTCCCTCATTTCCTTCAGCATTTGTCATTTCTGAGAGGTGTGAGGTTGTACCTGAGAGACATTTTAATTTGCCTTTCTCTAATCATAGTGAATTAGAGCATTTTTTCATATGACTATAGATAGTTTTGATTTCTTCTCAAAGATATCTGTTTCTATACTTTAACCATTTATCAATTGGGGAATGGCTCTTGTTTTTTTTTTATAAATTTGACTCAGTTCCCTGTTATTTGAGAAATGAGACCTTTATCAGAGAAATATTACTCATTTTTTTACATTACTTCATTGTCTCTACTATTTTTGAGCAAAATATAGATTACATGGTTATCTATTTTAATTAGGTATATTTTTGTTTTTGCTTTGTCTGAGATCATGGTTATTACCTCTGTAATCTTTACTTCAGCTGAAGCATAAAAAATTCTGCTCCAGCCCTTTATTTTAACACTGTATGTGTCTTCCTATTTCAAGTGTCTGTCTTGCAGACAACATGTTATTTGATTCTGGTTTCTAATCCATTCTGCTATTCACTTCCATTTCATTAGTGAGCTCTTCCCATTCATTTTCAGTTATGATTACTTATTGTGTATTTATCTCCATCCTCTTTTTTTATGTTTATCCTCTCTCTCTCTTCCCTCTCTCTCTCTCTCTCTCCCATTTCTCTCTCTCCCCTCTCTCTCTCTCTCCGCTCTCTCTCTCTCTCTCTCTCTCTCTCTCTCTCTCTCTCTCTCCGCTCTCTCTCTCTCTTTCTCTCTCTGTCTCTCTCTCTCTTTCTCTCTGTCTCTGTCTCTGTCTTTTCCTCTTCTAACTATTGCCTCCCTTCATCAACCCCCATTTTTATCATCTCATTCTCTTTTTTTTTTCTTTTTGCTCATTTTTCTAGCCTATTTCTTGACTTTGAATTTTATGTTAAGGTACTCATGCTCACCTGGAGTTGGGGAGATCTATCCCAAGCTTCAGGATTTTTTGTGCTGCTCTTCTTTGAGCTAGTTCTGGGGGGGTCTGCAAGTTTTCATTGATTCTAAAGTTATATGATGTGGGGAAAAGTGTGGTCACTGCTCTCCTGATCTATGCTCTGGTCTTTACCCAGGAAAAGCTCCTGCTTTTCTGCAGCCACAAGAGCTAGTGTTCTTTTCTGCCTCGAAACTGTGAGTAGGGCCCTGCTCCCTTGTGACTGACCACATGTTCTCTACCCTGGAGCTGTGGCCCAGAAATACTTGTGGGCAATAGAGCTATCAATCAGCACCAGCTGCATCCAGCATGCAGGGGTTACCTGTAATCTCTTTCTGACCAGTTGTCTGACTCCCTTATTGTCTCTGGGCTGAAAGTTCCTGCAGTTGCTGCTGCTGGCATTGCTACTGCCACTACCATCACTTCCAAGGGCCATGGTTAGTGCTTCTACTACTGCATATATGAGCTCTTGGCAGGCCTTCACTCTGGTATCACAAACCTCTCCCACCAACCTGCTAAGTAGTCTTTGGCTGAACTTGTGTTGTCTCTGCACCTCCAAAATTTCATTTGAGGCAATTATTCAAAGTTGTTTAGAGGGGAATGTTAAGAGAGTTGAGCTGGGTTGCTGCCTGTCCTCCACCATCTTGGCTCCATCCCTCTACCAAACTTTAAAAGAACAATTCATTCCAATTCTACGTGAACTGTATAAAAAAATGGTAAAGAAATAGTCTATCAAATTCCTTCTATGACACAAATATGGTCTTTATAAAGCAGAGAGAATCAAAATAGATATTAAAAAAACCTATGGACTAATTTCCCTAATGAGTATTGATATAAAAATTTTAATAAAAGGCTAGCAAAGAGATTACAGATATATATCAAGAGATTATAAAACATGACAAGGTTAGATTTGTACCAGAAATGTGCAGCTGGTCCAAAATTAGTAAAACCATAAGCATATTTAACTAAATCAATAAAAAAGCAATAAAAATCACAAGATATTTCAATAGATGTAGAACACCTTTTGTTGAAATAAAAAGTCATTCCTCTTTAAAATAACAACAAGAACGGCAACAGTATAATGCACAGGAATAAATGAAGCCTTTCTCAAAATAAGCATCTATATAAAACCAAGAGCAAACATTATCTGTAATGGGAATAAACACTTAGCTTTTCCAACACCATAAGGTGTAAAGCAAGGATGTCTGTTGTCATCATTGCTATTCAAAATTGTACTAGAAATACTAGCTATAGGAATAAGATAGGAAAAAAAGAAAGTAAAGGAATAAGCATAATCAAAGAAGAAACAAAACTATCACCTTTTTTGCTGGTGATACGATGTGTAGTAAAATAGAGTTGTTGTGCTAAGCGGTTAGGATGAATTGCTTTGAAATAAGTAACTGACTCAACTACTCACAGCACCCTTCTAGCTAGCTCACCTGGGGCAAGTGGCAATCTAGTTCATGACTTAAATCAGGTGTGTTAATGAGCCCACCCTAAGGTACTCATGATATACTAATGAGTCAACACTAAAGTGACCATAATAAGAAAACAGGTCGCCCCAAGTTGGGCTTATTAAGCTCTCACCTGAAAAAAAAATTTGTATTAGACCTATAGTAATGACTCCATTTTGAGGAGGTATACCAAGGGACACCTGTGGTACACACCTCCTTCACATAAGTTGTCCAAGACAGAAGCTTTGTGAGTCTGATTTTCTGTTTATATTTATAGTGCATAAGTTGTATGTACTCCCCCAAAAAGCATAAGTTCGTTCCTACATAGACATACACATGCAAACTTAACATATATATATATGTGTGTGTGTGCATATATACACACATATATACATAAATTTGTGTGTTTATATGGAACTATATATGTGTGTGTGTTTATTTCATAAATATATGTGCCTTTGCCATTGCCATGCTATGCCATGCTGTACCATGCTAATAAAACAAACTCTAATATATTCCCCTGAGAAGACATTTCTGAATATCACCCTGAAACCTGAAGGCCCAGATCCAGGTAAATGGTTTCAATACAGCATGATGGTTTACAAAGAAAACCCTAAAGCATCAACTAAAAAACAAAACAATTAACAACTTCAACAAAGTTGCAGGATATAAAATAAATCTACACAAATCATTAGCATTTCTATATATTATCAATAAAATTAAGCGAGAAGAGATAGAAAGAAAATTTCCATTTAAAATAACTAAAAACAGTATAAAACACTTGAGAGTCTATCTGCCAGGACATACAGAGGAACTATAAGAAGACAATTATAAGATATTCTACACAAATAAAGAGATAGCTAAATAATTGGAGAAATATTAAGCTTGTGGATAGGCTGAGCCAATATAATATCAATGACAACAGTACCTAAACATATTATTTAGTGCCATATCAATCAAGTTGCCAATGAATTACATTACAGATCTAGTAAAAAATCACAGTAAAATCCTTCTGTATAAATTAAAGTTCAAGAATATCAAGCAAATAAAATAAGAAAAAAATGAGGGAGGAGACCGATTATTATCAGATCTCAGACCATACTAGACAGCTGCAGTCATCAAACAACTGGTTACTGGGTCAGAAATGGAGAGGCTGATTAATGGAGTAGATGGGGTATATCATACATAAAAGTGAATGAATACAATAACTTGTTTTTTTTATAGAATCAAAGATGCCAGCTATTGGGGTCATGAACTCGGTGTCTGACAAAAACCGTTGGGAAGAATGGAAAGTGGTCTAGCAGAAACTAGGCACAGGTCAGCATCTCACACTGTGTACCATGATAAGGTCAAAATGAATGCATGATTTAGATTTGAAGGAATATCATTAGAAAATTAATGAAGCATGGAAGAAATTGTGTCAGATTTATTAATAGGGGAGGAGTTCATAACCAAGCCAAAGATAGACAGTTTTGTGAGAGGTAAAACTGATAATTTTGTTTATATATAATTAAAAAGGTTTTGCAAAAACAAAACCAATGAAACTAAAATTACAAGAAAAAGCAGGAAACTGGTAAAAAAAAAAAACTTTGTAGAAAGTTTCTCTGATAAAAGCATCATTTCTCTAATGTATAGGAAACTGAATCAAATTTACAAATGTACAAAATTTACAAAAACAAGAGCTATTCCCCAATTGGTAAATGGTTGAAGGACATAAACAGGCAAAACTTTCAATAGTCATATGAAAAGATGCTCTAACTCAACAATAATTAGAGAAATTCAAGTTAGAACAACTCTCACACGCATAAGTTTGATGAAGATGACAAAAAAGAAAATGATAAACATTAGTGGGGATGGGGAAATAAGTACACTAATGTACTGTTGGTGGAGCTGTGAACTAATCCAGCCATCCTGGGAAGCAATTTAGAACTATGCGCAAGAGGCTATTAAACCTTTGATACAGCAATACCATTACTAGGAGTATGAATAATACCCCAAAGAGATCAAAGAAAGAGGAAAAGGACTTATATGTGCAAATGTACACACAATCACACAAAATACACACAGATATAGATAGATAAATAGATAGATAGATAGATAGAAAAATGGATAGATAGATCAACTCTTTTTGTAGTAGAAAAAAATTGGAAACTGAGGGATGCCCATCAATTGGGGATTAGATGAACAAATCATGACATATAAATGTGATGAAAAACTATTGTGGTATAAGAAATGATGAAGGGAATAATTTCAGAAAAACCTGGGAAGACCTTTATGCAAAATGTAGTGAGTTAAACCAAGAGAGCAATCTATATAATAAGAACAGTATTGTAAAGATAATCAACTTTGAAATACATAGTAACTCTGATCAACACAATGACCTACTACAATTCCGAAAAACTCATGCTGAAACATGCTATCCACCTCCAGATACAGAACTGATGAATACAGAGTGCAGATTGAAGCATAATTTTTTTTCTTTTAGAACATGGCTAATGCAAAGATTTATTATGCATGAATATATACACACATTTGTATGTTTGTTATATATGTATATATATATATATATTTATACACACATATATATGTAGAGAGAGAGAGAGAGAGAAAGAGAAAGAGATAGGTGTAGATATAGATACAATAGGCTTTTTCTTGTCATCCCATTTGTAAGAGAGGAAACAAGAGGATAAGCAAAATTTGAAACTTTTATAGAAGAATAAAAATCTCTGGGCTTTAAAAAAAATAAATAAAATTTAAAAAGAAAAATAAATTTTAAAAAAAAAGGAAAATAAAAAATATGTTACTCTAATCAGAGACATGATAACTTCCCCTCCTCCTCAAAAAAAAAAACAAACAAACAAACCCACAAATCTTGTTAGGAGAAAGACCATGCAATCAAAATGCAAAAACAAAATAAAACTATGAAGAGAAAATGTTAGACTTTAAAGTTAAACCTAACATTGCATTCAGTGGGTCAAAGGAGAGGAGAAAAAACGCTTGTGAAATAACAAAGTTGTTTTAAACATTTGGGAAGGGGGGGCAGGAAGAAAGAGAAAAAAGAAGAGGAGACTTCTTTCGTAGGTATGTTCTAAGATTCTGATGAAAGGCAACCTTTCATCTCATTTGTAAAATATTGAGTGCTTTCACATTCTTCTGACAAACTCCAGATCTTCTCAAGAGTAGCTGTGGTTGTTACTTTATGAATACAAGTAAATTCCTTTTCTGACTGTATAATTCTATTTTAAATCCTCTCTCTTGCTTTGCTGAAGAGAAGGATATGTGCATTATGAAATTTATTTCAATAATACCAACTCAAAGAAAAATATAGCTTTCAATTTTTTTATAAAGAGAGGTTTCAAGATTCTCAATTTTTGAGGTTTTAAAATTTTTTTTTTAGTGAATCATTTTATTAAAGGACCCTAACAGCCCTCCACTAAGGAGGCTCATCCTGCCCTGATGGGGAACCTGGATTCTTGAGGACTAGAACAGTGTAGTTAGTGTAAGTTCTGGTAGGTTGTTTCAAGCTGGCAAGTAACTAAAAGCTCATCAATTAATATGTTAACTCTTGCCTAATGACCAGCCAAGCTAAATTCACCAGGTAGTCTGAATTTTTCCATCACAACAACTCTCAAAAGCTATCTACAATGTGTTGGAAGGATTGTGATCTGCACTGGTAAAAGGATGTCACCGTCACCCATAAAATTATGACTCTTTAAAATATTAAAACACTTTAGGATAGTTTTAGACGTTTTATACAAGCAGTTGCATGTAACTTTCAATCTTATTTTATCTTTTGTTTTTTATCATCTTTATCTCCACATATGTTCCTTCTCCTCACCTCTACCTAAACCCTTAGCAGTCATCCCTTGTAATAGAGATTTATAAAAAGAAGAGAAAAATATATTCAGCAAAGCCAATCAATACGCAAATCAATTGGCAATAACCATTTATTAAGTGCCTACTTGTGCTAGGTACTGTGCTAAATGCTGTGGCTACAAATACAATTGCAAAAAAGAGATAGTCGTGAAAAAGAAAGACAGTCCTGGCATGGTGACATAGTAGAGAAACTAAGAAACCCAAAATGAATGTTACAAGGTAGAGTTCTCAAGAAATCTCAGTCCTATTCCCCATCTTAAATGGAAGAGTTTATGGTTCCACCCTCTAATTTGAAGCACAGAGGTGTTTGATGATGTATCAGTAACAAGGCTGCTTTGGATCTTGCAAGAAGATGAGATTTCCCAGTGATGGGTTTGCTATAAGCAGGGTGGAGAAGACAAAGAAATCCAAAATTCGTGACCTTACATGTCAGCAGTTACAACTCCATGATTTTAGAGATGAGGAAACAGGACAAAAGACATTGTGACTTGACTAGAGTCACCTAGCTAAGTAAGAATCTGAAACAGAATTCAAACCCAAGTCCTCCTTAATCCAAGGCCAATACTGTCTATTCTATCAATCAGACCTGGATCAGGCAGAATGATTAATGACCTTCAATTTTCTATGATTTCTTCTCATAAATATAAGTCCAATGGCCAATAAATAGGGCTCAGAAGTGAGATCAAAGCTATCCTGCCTGGTTCAGAGAGAACAAGAAGACAAGTTCAAGGGAATAAGGTTTTATCAGGTATCAAAAGGCCTGGCATAACATTTCATACATAGAAACTGCCTTGTTATATAACCTTGTACAATTATTTCAGATCTTGGGGCCTCAGTTTACCTACCTTTACTTATTTTCTACATTACTTCAAAGAGGTGTCGGAAGACTTAATTAGTGTTTTTGGAATGCATCTTAAATGAAAAGAATTGTGACAACAAGTTCAAAGCAAATTTTTCCCTGCTTTCATGTATGCTTAGATCTTTCCTTTCTGATAAGAGCTTGAAAGAAGTCTGCTATCTAAAAGTCATGGCTTTGGTTTTTCAAATTTTCTAACATTTTCTTAGTTTATTAAAATAAAGTTTAATTTCTTAAAAAAGAAATGATTATACAAGAAAATATGAGTAATTAAGTTTCTTGAACCTGTTGTTTCGCGTTACTAATTTCCATTGAAATAAGTATCTAGAACTGTTTGTTTTCAGGGAGATATACATGAACTATTTTCAAGATTTCATGTGGTGGTAGAGGCAGGAATCTCTGATGGATTCATTTGAAAACTTCTACTATGTTACTCAGACATACAAATATTATTTTAATTCAGGGGCTAAATCTTACCACACAATTAGCTAGAGAGATGATTTTGAAGGGTAAACTCAATGTGAGTCCAGTAAAAATCACATAAAAGGTCTATCTATTTACAATAATAATCTTTCACACTCCTCTCTTTGCACCCCACTCCCAGGAGATGAATTTTATGCCTATATTGCTGAAAACTAGAATTTCATTCTCCTTCCTTTAATCTGCTTGCTATGAGTTGAACCAAATACCTTCTTAACTTCCTTCCTCCCCCTTGCCTTTCCAATGCTCCTTTATATTCCCCCATTCTCAAGGGCAGAGATTATTTTTTGCTCCCAGTAGAGCGCAGTTCCTGGCACATAGCAAGCACTTAAATATTTTATCTATCTATCTATATTTCCATTTATCTATTCATATATCCATCTATCAAAATTCATATTATAGCTACCTATGTCTATAGACCCACCTCACCAACTAGAATGAAGGCAGGGATTATGTCTTGTCACTCAAGGAGGGAGATATTTGTATGTTTTTCAATGCCTCATACAATGTCTTATGATAGATAGATAGATAGATAGATAGATAGATAGATAGATAGATGAATGGATGGATGGATGGATGAACAGAACATTTATCAAGTACTCTCTATGTGCCAGACACCATAATAAGCACCAAGAATATAAATGAAACCCTTCGGGAATATATATTCTACTGGAGAGCTGCTAGCATATGAAGAGGAATTGGAATTGGTGAATGACACAGTTGTTGGCATAGTTGGAGATGTCCTAGGAGTTCTGTGGAGGCCCGTATCTGAGCAAGGTATGGCTAGAAGTGGCCTACCACAGCCCAGCAAAGTTGCAGAAATGAAATCCTTTTTTTTTTTTTTTTGGTGGGGAAGAAGCTGAGATAATGACGTGCTCAGATAATATTAGCTTTTTGCTTGCCACGTATAATGCCAAGTCTTATTAAACTTGGAGTTTACAAAATGCTGCAGACTTTTATTTTTCAGAACAACTGTAATCTATGCATCCTCTAACTTCTACTTATGAAGTTGATTTGTTGTATGTGGGTGTATCCAAGTGTGTTCAAGACTTTGCATTAATCTTATTGAATTTCATATTAGTAGATTCAGCCCAGTGTCTGAGAGCCTTTCAAGATAAATGCTAACTCTGGTATCCACAGTGTTAGCTCTCCCCTCCCAGTTCTGTGTCCCCTGCCAGTTTGATTAGCTTACCAACCATACTTTATCCAAGTCATTGATAGACATGCAAAAGATCACCGGGTCAATCACAGATCCCTGGAAGACTCCAAGGGAGACCTTCTTTTGATATTAAACCATTAACAACCACACTTTGGATCCACCTCTCCAGCCAATTCCTATCAAATTATACTATCATCCTTACTAATCCCTATCTCTCTGTCTTCCCTCAAAGAACAATATAACATAATTTCTCAAAAACTTTGCTAAAAATCAAGGTAAAGTAAATCCATAATATGTCTCTCATCTAGTTGTCTAGTAAACCCATCAAAAAAAGGAAATAAGGTGAGTTACAATGATCTGTTCTTGATAAAGCAATGTTGGTTCTTTGTCATCCCTACTTCCCTTTCTACCTTTTCCCAAGCATCTTTTCAATTGTCCGTTCTAGAAATTTGGAAGTTATTCTATGTTTTCCAGGTCTTGCTAGAAAAATATTCTGAAAAATATCAGTGTACTTAAAATGTAATTATGCTTTAAATCCCCTAGCTCCAGGCCATCTCAAAGGTTCTCTCTCCAGTCTTTTGGAGGGAAAGGATGTTGCTGGCATTGCAATCCTTAAATTAGAAGGAATAAAGGAAGGCGAGGCACACAACTTTTGAAAGGTTGCCAACACCTGCTTTAGTTAGTTGGCTAGAAAGTTGGGTGATTTAAAACTTTAAAGGAGAGAGAAAAATACAAAGCTACTGAAGTGGGAATGAAATCTCTACCTATCATATCCCTCATTATCAATTTCTAAGTCAGTTCTAGGATTCTATTTTTTTTTTAACTTTTATTTATTTTAGTTTACATCATTCATTTCCACAAGATTTTGAGTTACAAATTTTCTCCCCATCTTTCCCCTACCCACCACCTCAAAACAGCCATCCCATTGTATAACCCCTCCCCCAATCTATTCTCTCCTATGTCCTCCCCCATCGCCCCTCTGACTTTCCAATAGGGCAAGATGGATCTCCCTACCACAGTGCCTTTGTATCTTAAGTTTCAGTGGATGTAGTTAATAATAATAATTATTATTATTATTGTATATACATATATATATATTTAACATTTGATTATAGAACTTTAAATTCTAGATTCTTTTTCTTCCTCCCTCATCACCCACCCCCACTGGAAGGACAAGCAATCAAATACGGGCTGAACATGTGTAATTACACAGAACCTCTCCACAGTGGGCATATTGTGAGAGACTAATTACATGTCCCTTCTTCCTATCCCACCTCCCCGCCAAGTTCTAGGATTCTATAAACTAATATTTGGAAGTAATTGTGATGCAAGACATGGCAAAAAGAAGGAAGATTGTAAGCCAATAAGACAATGGCGTCAGTCATATCATAGATGCCACCACCATTCAGAATTGTTCCACTTTCAAAATCTAAAACTCAAATTTCTTTCTCCGATGACAATTTCCTGAATTTCTACCTCTGCCACATCCTGATGCACACTCGTTCTTTACTTTCATCATGTGTTTCAACCCCTCCATTCCTTCCTATTCATTCAGTCTATCAGTGTCACTTCTGAACTTACTGGGTATTAACCAGACCACTTCTGCCTCAAATATGTTGCTTCTTGACTTTCTGTTGTTCTGGTCCCCATCGATAGATAGATAGATAGATAGATAGATAGATAGATAGATAGATAGATAGATACATAAGATAGATCATCTGATGTTGCTCCCAAGCTTTTCAATGCTACTGAAGAAAATGAGACACACACACACACAGATAGAAAATGAGAGAAGAGAGAAAAAGAAAGACAGAGAGAGACAAAGAGACAGAAAGAGAGAGGGGAGTCTTTTACAGTTTTATGCTAGGTAATAACCTCTGGGATCAGAGAGATGAACTGACTTGACCAGGAACACATAGCCACTGTTAGGTAGGATTCTGACCCATGTTTTCCTGAAAATTAGTGTTCAAGGAGATTGGCGAAGTTATTAGTTCAACCTCCTTATTTTACAGGGAAGGAAACAGAGACCCAGCAAGGTTAAATGATTTATCCAAGGCCACACATAGTACGGGTTAGAGGTGCTAATAGCACCCAAGTTCCCTGACTCCCAGTGCAATGAAGAGAAAGATCTGCACTGTTTTTGTATACTTCTAAGTAAAAAGACAAAGTTACCAAAAACCTGGCCATAACCTTGTGGGTTTGGAGATCTAAATTGAACTTATACCTTTCGGTGTTGAGTTAGATTCACAAAAGTTCAGTATCCTGTTTCTGTGGTGTGTGGGAGTGAACAGGGAGAGAGAAGTCTCATAAAATTCCATTTTTAAAGGGCTCTTAAGGCTCCTTGGGCTCAAAATTACTTATACAAAACAACATTTCGAGAGAGAAGGAATCAGAAATATGTGGATTCTAAACCCTGCCTCCCATTTCACTCCCCTGCCGGCCACCAATACATTGAGCTATGCACCATTTGTTGTTCTTTTTGCTTGTATTTTTTCTTTTCTTTTTTAAAGACAGAGGATTAAGGAAGGAGGGAGTTTTAGAAAAAGTATGTTGGAGCTTTCCCTGAGTTCTACACATTTGAAAAATCATTGACTAAATTAAAGACATATTCATTTATGCTTTTCTTTTGTCAGAGATTCATATTTCTGAAAGCAGCAATCTAATTTAGGGCAATGAGAGAGCTGAAAAATACTCATCTATGTCACCTATTTTTCTATGGGTCACATTGTGACTCAGTAGGCCAGCCCTGTACTCAAGCACACAATGAAACTTCATAGCATCATAGAAACGGAGATGGAAGGGGCCTAAAAAGTTCATCTGGCCAACCTCAGGTAACAAGGTAACTAAAGCCCTTGGACATTAAGTGATTTGAAAAAAAAAAAGAAGTCACACCATCTAGAAAGTCACATAATGGATATATTTTCATTATAGCTTTAGAATGGGCAGGGGCCTTTCCGGGAAGTCACCCCCTCTTTTTATGACTGAAAAAACTGAGGTCCAGAAAGTTTGATAGGATAATACATATAAAGCTGGAAGGAACATTTTTAGAGGCCAGCTTGTCCAACTTACTTTTTAACAGATGAGGAAACTGAGTTTCTCCAAAGTTCAGCAATTTGCCCAAGATAACATGAGTAGTAAATGTCAGAGGCAGGAAATGAACCTAATTCCTTTGATTCACCATCTAGAGCTCTAGACTCTGTCTTCCCCAATCTCCTTTCTCCGCTTTTCTACTCTATATCTCTAACATTGTATTATTCTCTGGACAAATAACACTATACAAAGAGAAGAGAGTTTCAATCCCAACTGCTAGAATAGATTTTTTTTTAACAATGAAAATGATTAGACTTGTTCTTTCTCAAAGGACAGAACTAAAATTTTTGAGTAGAATTTACAGTGGAGAAGATTTTGGTTCAATTAAGGAACAGTTTACAGAGAAATTAGAGGTTCTTGGAAATGGAATACTTTTATTTACTAACTCATCAAACACTTGTTAAGTGATTCTCCTGTGTGGCAATGACACTTGCCTTCTTACTGTTCTTCAAACAAGATCCTCTATCTCCTGACACTGGGCATTTTCACAGGCTGTCCCACATGCCTGAAATGCACTCCTTGCCTCCATCTCCATCACCTGCTTCCCTTGATTCCTGCAAGTCTCAGATTAAAAACCCACCTATTATCAGAATCCCTTCCTGATCATCCTTAATGCTAATGCCTTCTCTTTGGCCATTACCTCTCATTTATCCTTTCTATATTTTGTTAGTCCAGAGGATCTCCTCTTGTAGACTTGGAAGCTCCTTGAGAACAGTGATTATATTTTACCTTTCTTATATTCTCAGCACCTAGGCCTGGAGCATAATAGGTGTGTAACAAACTTTTATTAAAGGTCTTATGTGTGAATAGGGCACAAATAGATTGAGCTACCCTGTTAGAAACACCGAAAGTGTTCCATCAAAAAACATTTGTCAAGTACCTACTTTTTGTTAGGAATTATGCTAAGTTCTAGGTATACAAGAAAGGCAAAGTACAGTCCCTATAGTCATAGAGCTCACAAGCTTTATGGGGCAGACAACATGCAAACAGTATATATACAGGATAAAATGGAGATCATTGACAGAGGGAAGAAGACATTAGTGTTAAGGAAGTTAAGAAAGGTTTATTGTAGAAGGTGGGGTTTTACCTGCAACTTAAAGGTAACCAGGAAAGCCAGGAGATGGTGAAGAGGAAAAAGAAGATTGCAAGTATGAGCCAGTGAAAATGCTTAGAGTTAGAAGGGAGAGTGTCTTGTGGGAGAAACACTAAGGCAGTGGTTCTCAACCTTCCTAATGTGTGACTCGTATGTGGGCATATCTGCTTGTGGGTGGACTGGAGACAGATAGAGGAGTGGTGTCTGGGTTCCTAAGACCATCAAAAATATGTGTTTTCTGATGGTCTTAGGCAACCCCTGTGAACCCTGTGAAAGGGTCGTTCAATCCCCAAAGGGGTTGCGACCCACAGGTTGAGAACTCCTGCACTAAGGACACCAGTATCACTGGAGGGCAGAATAGGTGAAGAAGAGTAAAGTATAAGAGACTGGAAAAGGAAGGTGTGGGAAAGGGAAGATTATGATGGTGTAATGGTAATGGGAATTTGAAGATCTTCCCTGCTGCTTGGCCCCTTGATAGGTTTAAGTGAATTTGAGGACCTTCCCTGATTTGAAAATATACTCTTCCTCCTAGTAGGTCACATGGAGCCTGTGGTGGGAGGCTTGTTTTTCAGGAATGCCCACACCTTGTTACTTTGTGATTGGGCAGTTGGTCAGGAGGGTTGTGATGTTCTCTAGGGTTTCACTTGTGGGAAGAGTCATGTGATTTGGGCAGATGAGACTCTGGGAAGCCATTGAGCCCCCCAACTTTGAAAACCCAGATGTTGGTGCTTTTTTCTCTGGTAACTAAGGAGGTATGGATGCAATGGTCAGACAGCTGGAAGCCCTGTCTGCTTGTCTGCTTTTCTGCTGTATTTTTGTCTGCTTGTAACTTCCATTTGTATTCTCTGAAGTTCAGGGTGCTAACTTTTCCCCCTGAACTAGGTAAATGATATATGTTCGATTAAAGTTAAGATGGTTATCCCCTTTCTGAGCTGCATTCCTTTAGAAAAGCAGATCAAAGAACCTGTGCTAGCAGCCATCCTGGGTATACTATGGTGCTTGCTGCTACAGATGGACTCTGAACTTCAAAGAGAGATGGTCAAGTATAGGAGCTAGACAAACACTGTGTGAGATAAAAGGCCATATAGAGCACTGAAAGAAAAATAATAATGAACTTAGAGTTAGAAGCCTGGGGTTCAAATTCTCCCTACCCACTTTTTTATTATCTATCACTTTACTTCTCTAGGCTTCAATTTCTTTGTCTGTAAAATTAAGGGGCTGAACTAAATGATCTTTAAAGTCTATTCCAGCTCTACATTTATGATTCTATGGTTCTGTGTTGCACAGAAGCCAGGGGGTTAACCTCATTGACCTCCAAGAGTCCTCAATGACCTAGCCAAATTGGTATTCTTACCATTCTTCACAGATAAAAATCTTGTTTCTAAACCTTTGTATAATGTAACCCTGATGAAAGGCATGTACTCCTGATAAGCTCCTATCTCTTAATATCTCTAGCTGCCCTCAAAGCCCACCTCAAGCTCCACCATTATTTCTTACATGAAGCCTTTCCTGATTCCCTTTAGCTGCTAGCACCCACAACAAAGAACTTTACTTTTAAAATATATTTTACACATATTACATACATACATGTTGCTTCCCTTTGTAGACTGTAAACTCCTTGAGTCCTTGAGGACTGCTTTTTTTTGGTCCCCTAACACTGAGCATTGTGCCCACCAACCACATAGTAGGTGTTTAATACATGTTTGCTCATTGGTTAATTAATTGAATTCATAGCTTCTATGAAATCAGATAGTGGTGGTAGAAAATAAAAAATAATTAACTTGATAGGATTTTATTTGGGCCATGCAGGAGTCTTGAAAAAGCTTACCGAGTCATCGTGAAAGATCTAAAATTTCCTATGGGACCCAATCCCTCCCCTACGTGTGACTTGGTGCTTAAACCCGGACATGTATCTGATGGTCAGGAGAGCAGTGTGCTAAATTGGTGCACCCTAGAAATAGCCTCATCGATACCACCTGATTGCCACATACAAGTCTTCAGAGGTGGGAGGAAGCCTAACCCCATCCTGCTTGTTCTTTCTGACAAAGAAAGACTCAGGATCAGAGAGTCAGAGCTGGAAGGAACCTTAGTCATTCAGTACAATCCCTTCGATTTTACACATCAGGAAAATAAGGTGCAGTATATGACTCGCCCAAGGGCACATCAGTAGTAAGTAAAAGAGCTAGGAAAATGCAGAACACATTTCATTTTGCCGTGCTTCCTCTTTGTGATTTGTGGCTTAGGGGGTCAGAAGTAAAAACCTCCCCAGTCCCTTTTCTCCTTGTTTCCTCTCCTTTCTCCTCTCCTCCAATGTATTCTATATTCACTCACCACTTCTGCTCTAACCCCCTACCTTGTATTTTCCTGTTTGGATAAGCCCTGGCATTTGCCAGGGTCATGAAGCAAGCACCCCAGCTTCACAGTTACCCAAACCTGGCATGGGCACCCACTTCCAGTCTAGACGCCAGCCTAACTGTGGTGCTAATGCTAGGTTTCAACAGACTGAACTTTGCATTTGTCATAGCTCTGCCCACGGTTATTACTTTGATCTTGATCCTTGCAAACCACAGTCATTGACAAAGGTAAAATGAATTTCTGCCTTTTAAAGGCTTTGCTGGAATTTCCCTTGATTCCCATCCCCCTTTGGGGCCTTTTGATTGAGCCTTACCATTGGAGCTAAGGCCAGCTGTAAGCAGAGTGCCAGAGATAATATTGTACCAGCCATAAATCTTGTGCCATCCTGATTTTGACCTCTATTTCTATGACAGATTAGTTTGGGAAAGCATGGGGCCATTTTTACTTAGAGAAGCATCATAATCACACATTCCAAACTGTGTGTTCTACATTTAATTTGTTCTGGGAACTGCTCTGCATTATACTGTGACTCTGAGAGGAACAATCATTTCTAAAGGGAAGATTGCTAAGGCCAGGACCCAACTGAAATAAGCAAATACATGCTTACTATTTGTGGTTATGATTAAGCATTCTGTTGTCCTCTCAGTGAAATATATTCTGGAGGATTCTGTTTTGAGCTTAATTGCCACCCATGTCTTTTCAAAGGCTGTTTCTTTCCCACATGAAAAAAAGGAGGCATTGCTTCAGACTAGTTTTAGAGAGTTAGCTTGTTAAGGTTCAGATGACCTCCGTAAAACCAAGCATCAAAAAAATTTCTATAATGCAAAAGTCAGGAAGCAGTCTTCAGGTCTAACAGGGTATATGGCTACTCTTCCTCTACCTAGCCCTCCAAAGCCAAAGTCCTCCCTTGAAATGTGCACATAAGTAAATAAACCAGTAAAAATACAGGTGATTCTTGGGCCCTTGGGCAAATGCCCCATAGTCTTCTGGGTCAGTTGACCCTAGCCCTTTTCAATTAGAAACACAATAAGGAGACCTAGATCACATGGGTTAGTGGCTAAGTCTCAAGGAGACCCCAGGTCTCCTGACTCTTAACTGAGTGTTCATTTCATCATATTACACAACCACCCACCTGCTAGAGAGGAACTCAAGAGAACAGTTTTAATCACTGAGGACACCCAATAGAAAGTAATAAAGAGTTTCAAACCCCCTTCACACATACACACACACACACACACACACACACACACACACACACACACACACACACACACCACACACACAACTATGGCATCCTATGGAATTCTATAGAAATAATTAAATACTATGACCCTGTGCCTGCTATGTTCAAAAATAGGATCCACGGAACTATTACAGTTAATACCTTCATTTACAAGGGATAATAAAGACATTACCATTTTTTTTCTTTGGGCTTTTATTTTATTTTATTATTTTATTTTTGCTTTCCTGTTCCTTTGACTCCCAAATAAGGGATTACTGAGTTGTTGTTTTTTTTTTTAAGCCACATTCAGAGACCAAACTACTTGTGGAAACAGAGTTTAGATGAATGCAGACTGCTAGATCTTTTTGGAAGAGAAGGAGGTGGTGATGCCTTCTGCCATCCCCAAATACACTGCCCTGCCAATTTTAGAGAAAAAGAGGAGAAAAATGAGACTAGGTAGTTTCTGACAAGTAACTGGCTCTAGCTCACTACTTCTAGCGCCATCCCTCTGTCTTTCCTTCCAGATAAATATAATTGAAATCTAATTCCTTTTGCATATGCACCTTGAGAAGGCCAGTCTTTCTTCCCTTGTCAGCAAAGCTGCCATCATGGGCTAAGGTAAATCAAAGTGATCATGTAGATTCACCAGTCTGGAGTGATCTTGCACTGTAGGGAGTTCATGAGAATGAAGTTATGCCATAATTAAAGGTAGCTGAGAGTGGAAGAGGAAATAGTAATCATTTAATCAATAAGCATTCCTTAAGCCTAGGTTATAGGCCTACTAGGTAGGCCCTGGGGAAGACAAAGACAAAAAGACAAAATTTCAACAGTCCCTGCCCTCAAAGAGCTTATATTCTATTAGTGAAGGGAACAGATACCTAAACAAGTATGTAGAAAATAAGTGTAACTTGGTGAACGGAGAGGGGAGGGGGGGAGAATTGGGATATCATGCTTGAACTTAGCTCCAAAGGGAAAAGGGGATTTTAGCTAGAGCTAAATACACATATTAAACCTATAATCATTTCCTCCCCAAGTCAAAAAGCAAATGACTATGGCTGACAACCTGATGGAAAAATCAAGCCCTTTTCCCTTTCCATACACATACTCTAAGCTACACATATAACCACACAACCCCTGTTGCAACATCTCGATTTTTTTGTTGCTTTTTCCCCTATGAACTTCTATCTATGATGTTTCCAATGTTTATGAACGAATGAAAAAAAAATATTTATTAACAGCTAAGCACTGAAGATACAAATAAAAAAGCCTCTGACCTCAAGGAGCTTACATTCAAATAAGGGAAAACAACATATACAGAAGAATAACCAAACATAGATGAAGAATCAGAATCAAACAGCAGACTTCACAGAAGGCAAAAATGAAACCTCAATAGGTTATTTTTAAAAAAATCTCTTACCTTTCCCTCTTTCTCTCTCCTAACCTCCCAAAAATATATCTGAAAGATTTTTGGAAAAACAAAACTACTTTGAATCTATGAAGTATTCTATAATTAGCTATTTTCTAATGTAATTTTTAAATATTCCATTTGGTCTTTCCCAAAGAGAAATAAAAAATGAATAGAGAATAATATTAAAAGCTATTTAAAGCCTTTAAGTTAAAGCTATCTCTTTCTCATTCTGCAACTGTCCAACTTTTAAGAAAAGGGCTTCAGAACTTATTCTATTAAGAAATAAGACTTCAGGTAGAATATCCCAAAATAAAAGTGGGTTTTTTTTTTTAATGAACAGAAGGGGGGAGGGGAGGAATGCTCCAGTAATGACTTTTTCCCCTAATTAACAGGTTAGCAGTTAGCCCGATAACTACCCTAATAGGATACTAATCACTTGATTAAAAAAAATCAAATGCTATTTAAAATGTGTCAGATTTTGTATACATGTGTCATACTCATTTGCAGTCAGTTAACTAAAGAGTAACTGTCAGAAAGTATCAAAGATTTGAGCCTTTGATAATGCTGGGTGAAAAGAATATATTACTTTATATTCATTCAAATTCTCAAGAAGCTTGGATCCAGAAGGATGAAAAAAGGATAAAATCCGTCAGCTGAAGGCATTCCCCCCTCTCCCCCCAGGGTCTTTTGATACTCAGAGAACTAAGCTAACTGGAGAATGACATCCATGCATTAGAATGGTAGCTCCCATGAAGCATGCAATATCAGAAGGTTGTGGTACCATGGTACTAAAGGGTACCTTAGTCCTGGAGCTACTTCCTTGTATCCATTTTCTTCTATCTATTCACAGGTATTCTATCTTCAGCAAATCATTGCAACCACTCTCCTAGTTTTCTCTCATCTAAAGTTAAGAAGTTGCAGGTTTCTGATTTCTCATCCACATTGCTATTTCCAAAACAAACATACTGCTCTTCCAAAGATTTTTCTAAGTTTTTTTTTTTCTTTTACTGCTAGTAAGTACAGGAGGTTAAATTGACAAAAATAGAAAGTTAAAAAACTTTAAGAAACCTTCATTGTTGCATGAGTAGACATCCCCTAGATTCAGTATTAAAAAAATGTAAACAAATTCTATACCAGAAATCACTGACAGTGACACTGTTTAAGGATACTCTACTTTAACCAGATTCCCCACTAGATGAGGAGGGAAGGGAGGACGATATTGCATGATTTGCCTTAGGAACCAACCCCATAAACCAGAGGAATGGGCCTGCTCATCAGAGGTATAAGTTCCTGACTTCAGATATTACCAGATAAAAGCATGTCAGACTAAAATCCTTTTTTTATCGACTAATTCACACTCTCCCATTGCTTAAAACTCCTTGGAAAACAGAATTTGCAAGCTGTCATTTTTATTGTATATATCTCAGCCTAATTACAATTTACTCCCTGGATTTTATTTTCAAAAAGGCTACCAGAAATGTGTTCAAAATAAATGTGTTACTACTTTTTTTCTCAAATTCCTCCCTTTTCCTTGAAATGTGTTATATTTTACCCCTATATCTAACAAGCTTTCTGTTTTCTACTAAATTATTCCGTGTATCACAGGATATCCTTTTGAAAACTATCTTGAAATTTCCTCAATTTCTCAGGTGTTTTTTTTTGTTATTTGATTTTCATTAAAGTATAAACATCTGTTTTTAAGACGTTATAATAATAATTTTCTTTCCTTTTCACCATTTTCCTTCTCTTTTTGCTTTTCCTGCCATTTAAATGAATGAATCAACAAGTATTTTTAATGCATTTTCTCTCTTTGCCAAGCAAGCACTACTATACTAGGCACTAGTGATACAATTACAAAGAATAAAGCAATCCTTACTTGAAAAGAAGCTTCTATTAAAGGAAACATTCTCCTCTTTCTTCCTTCTCCATCTGTCAACGTTTGCCTTGTTTTTTAAGTATATTCTTCCAACCTTGGTCTCCCCTCCCATACAAATATTTGTACCATGGAATTTTTAGAGGTAGAAGGCATCTTAAAAATCATCTAGTCCTTAAGTCACCATATCTCTGAGTTGAAGAAAAATTCTCTCAACCACATATCCCCAAAGTAACCACCCAGCATTCATTTGTAGAACTGCAGAGTGGAGGCAAGCCCCCTTTCTCCTGAAGTAGTCCTTTCCAATTTGGGGCAGCCCTAATCATTAGGAAATCTTTTCTTACAACATTTTCCTGAATCTGCCTTTGTGCCATTGCTAGGCGGTGCAGTGGGGAGAGCACCAGACCTGGAGTCAGGAAGACCTGAATTCAAATCTAGCCTCATGTGACCCTAGGCAAGTCACTTAACCCTGTTTGCCTCCATTTCCTCATCTGTAAAATGAGCTGGATAAAAGGAAATGACAATTCACTCCACAATATCTTTGTCAAGAAAACCCCAGAGTGACAGAGAGTTAACTGTAAGTAAAAGGACTTCCACCTGTTGATTCTAGTACCACCCCCCTCAGTTTGCAGGGATAATTGGCAATTCCACATCCCAAGATACTAGGCCATTAGATTGGAAGATTGTCCGTCATGTATGTGTGTGGTAGGAGGAGGGAGGTAGGAGTAGGTGGACTACTCTTGCCCTCTGGAGCCAGGTAGAAAAAAGTCTATTCACATTCCACATGACAGCCCTTCAAATATTTAAATATTTGTCATGTGTTTCATCCTCTTCAAATCTCCTTTTTTCTAGACTAAATAACTCCAGTTTCTTCAATCCATCCTCATATAATATGATCTCCAACTCATCTTACAAAGGGGAAAACTGAGAACCCGAAAAGTTAAGAGAATTACCCACAGTCACATGGTGAGTAAATAGCAGGGAGAAGCCTAGAAATCAGGTTTCCTGATTCTTAACCAGTGCTCTTTTCACTACATCATAATGTGAGTTAGTCATTGACATGCCAGGTGCTGTGCTAAGTGCTGAGGATATAAGACAAGGCAAAAGATGGTCCCTGCTCTCATGGAACTTATAATCTGATGGAGGAAGATAGTCAATGGATGGTACTAGAATTAAGGGGGATCAAGGAACTTCTGAATAGATGTTTCCATCCTTTAGAAGGTGGAATTTTAATTAGACCTTGAAAGAAGATAGGGAAGCCAGGTAGCTGCCAAACCTGTGTCCTGTTCTTTATGCTTTAGCTTTCCTGAAAGCAAATGTATTCAATTTTTCTTGCCTGTGTTTTCAACCATCACCCTTATTTCTTGTCTCTATATGCACAGATGTTAAAGTAGAAAGAAAGATGTTACTATTTCCCCTCACTTTTCTTTCATGGCACCCTATTCCTCTCTCTCCATTTCCCCCCATCATACATTCGGTTGTGTGGGAATTTGGGAAAGGGAATGAACAAACAGATGTTCCCACAAAACAGGGGTGCTATTTTTTTTGCTCAAGATAAATGAAGTATTAAGCTTTTATTATAAGCCTGGTATTGTGCTGAGTACACAGCACATTTCAGTGTTCATTCACATACAGTGACTTAAAATAGTAATATAATTAAGTGTATGTGTGGGTGGGAGATACCTACCAAAAACAGAGTGAACAGAAACCACCTGTAGACCAGGTCATGTGGCAAAGAAGCAGCTGGCCAAAGAAGAAACTGGGTAGGCCAAGCCCTCTCTCGGCTCTGTACAGGTTTACCTTTCCTGGTTTCACCTCAGTCCAAAAGTACTAAGAGATCTAGCATAGAAAACAACTGGGTAATTTCCAGGAAGAAAGAATGACAAAATTCATTATAGGGGAGAAAAAAATGTAAAAACCCTTGAGATTGAAAAGCAACCTGGATTATATACCAGCAAAATATAGGTACATGCCAGAATTTCAGAATGATTAGTTGGCCAAAAACATTTGGAAGTACCCCATGAAATTCCCCTCAGAATTCCATTTCCCTGTTTCTCTCAAAGAGCAAGGAAGGGCAAAATGAACATAAAAACAACGGGAAACCTGCGTTACTACTGCCTCCCCTTCCTATCCTACTTGAAACAAGCCTTTTTACCTAGGACTTTATTCACAGTGAATCTTCCTGTTACCCCAAACCACTGAAGCCTGTTAGACTTGCTACCCATAAATGATGCTGGGGTGACATTAAATTTAAAGGATAGCAAAAACCTTAGTGATCATCTGGCTCAATCCCCTTATTTACAAAAAAGCACACCAAGGCCCAGAGGGACGAAGTAGCCTATCTAATCAATTTGCTGTGTGTCATTTACATCCTGTTTTTGCTACTAAGTAGAACCAAACTTAACTTGATGATTCTGAGATACTCAGGTAACTTTCTCCGAAACATTTCCCCCCTCCACATACTTTTGGTTCCAGTCTTGGCCAAAGCCCAGGAGTGCAGAAGTAGCTGAATACTTGTTATGAGAATGGCTTTCCAAAGTTCTCAAAGGGTTCAAGAAAGACTCTTGTGGTATTTCTGGCCCAGCTAGAATCAGGAAGTACTGGATCTCTCACAAGGAAACTTGTTCTTACACAATTTCCACCAGCCTCCTGCCTTCCTCACCCCGCACCTCTCCCTCCCCCAACACACTTTTTCTGCAGAGTCAAGACTTTCCATAGTTCAAGCAAGGTTCAAACAAGCCTCTGAACTCATGAGGGCTGAAAGTGTACCCCACATTTTGGAGTTTGTTCATTCCCAGTAATAAGTACAGTGGGATGCCTGTACAGAGGTAGTTTGGGTCACACAATGAAAATGGATATAACTGAAAACACTAATCAACAAGCAATTAGACTTAATACTATGGGATAACCCACTTATGTGCCCTCACATGACTGGTAATGCCAGGATGCAGACAGTCATATAACAGCAAAAACAACAAATATCATCTTTTTCACTTATTTTTAAAACAGCAAATTCATGAACCTTATACTTTTTAAAGGGGGGGGGGGGAGTAATGCTCTTGGAGGCCAATGAATTTTAAAGTCCCACAAAAATGCAAAGACCATTAATTGGTCAATCCTCAAGTCAAAAAGTGTTAGGGATAGTATTTGAATTGAAGACTATTTCTTGGGCAATATCCTAAAGCATTTACTAGGGGGAGGGGTAGATTTCACTAAGGTGTGTACTTTAGCTGCTATTTGATCATCAGAACTATGGTTTTATTTTAAAATACTTGTTTATTCCCATGAACTTGGGAAGAGGAGGGCAAAGGAGGGGAAGCAATTAGATCTTGTGATTTTTAAGGTTGTACTGAGTATAAGGTATGAAAATATCATAAATTTTATTTCACGCCTTCTTGCCAATTGTTAGAAATGTGCAGTCCATATGAATTCATATAACAAGGGTGGAATGTTGGGAAAACCAATAAAGATTTTGTGGTCTGACCTATAATGAATGTAGTTTGATATAGAGTCTGTTTTTCACAACATGGCAAAATGAATCATAAAATAATGGACCCTGAAACTCCTGCATTTTTTAACAATAGCCTGGGGACAGTTTACAGTGTAATGAATTGTAATTAACCCACCTTTAAGATATTTTATAAGTATTTTGCCAATTAGCTTCGCATGCTTGCTAATGACTCATGGCCAGCGCATGTCTTTACAGAACAGGCTTTTACAATGCATTCTAGCCTGTTAATTCAGCACAAGTATGCAATGTGGTAAGGAAGAGACAGGTAGATTGCACTAACCTCACCAGGCTACCCATTTTGCCATTCCAACAGCCTCGGCCATCCTCCAAAACCCAAGATAACTGTAATAGATTGTGGTGTCAGAGGGCTTTGGTTTCTAGATGGATCGCAAGGAATGCACCGCTCCCTGGCAGACACATCTGTTGTAACTTAGCACTAACATATATAATGCTGCTAATTGTGGAGCCATCTTTGTTTTCCTTACTTAGCACATGGGTTAGCGTTATTTTATCTTTGTGGTTCATGGCTTCCTGCCATTGGCAACACAAGTCCACTCAAAAGAAAATAAAATGACTACCAAGCGGCCTACGTATATTGTTCTGTTTTTAAATTAGAGAGAATATAGTGCAGCCACCCTGAGTGCACAGGGCACTGCCTCTGACTTAGCTAGGTTAAAGCTCTCCATTTATTGAGATGTTTCCCCACTAAAAGACTCAATTCCACTAGCGAATGGGTGAACTTAAGAAAAAAATGCCAACAAGAAGCCTGAGTCTTGCTTTCAATTCCACAGCAGGGAAAAAGTGAATTACAGGAAAAGTTGAATCTTAACTGGTTCTTATTTCTTTAGATGTTTGGTCAAACTTAAATTATAAAGTCAACTTAGGAAATATACCAAAAGTTGGAAGCCTTATTTCACTGTTTCCCAAAGCAGAACATTTATCTTTGAGGCATCCTCAGAGTCATGGTGAGTGGCTTCTCCCCAAGGTATGATGGGGGCAGGAGGGGCAAGCTTTTAGAACTCACACAAAGCAGGCGAAAGCTTTGAGGCAACTCTGCCTCTGGCTTCTGACTGTTCCAGGAACCCCTGGGATTCCCCCTTTTGCCTCCCCCTTCCTCACTGACCAAACTTTGAAAATGTCCTAATGAGACAGGGTACCAAATTCTTTGAGGTAAAAAAGGATCTTGTGGTCATCCTGAAGATGCCATTGAATACAGATGGTGAAACTGGGAACCAGGAATTAGAGTGCAGAATGGGGAGGATTTGAATGCTCTAAAAAGGGAAGTAATGGAAAGACCCAAGGAAGAAGTGTAGAGGGCTACAGAGCATTGTCCCTAGAGGTCAATTAACCTGACCAAAGGATGCTTTTGTTATGGTGTCAGCCAAAGGCTAATGTCACTTAGCTTATGTACGGAAAATTTCTGAGGAAACATTCCAAATGATAGTGTAGTTTCATGGCCTCTGGAAATCCTTGGTGATTGTGTTAAGAGTACCCTAGGGTTTGTTGGATTAGATCTTTGGATAGTCACTCTGAAATCCACCCTGAGCCTCTTCCACTCAGAGATTTTGTTTTAAGATCAGGGCAATGGAATATTCTTCTTAGGAACTAGTTGCCATAGGGCACAGGGTCTTAACCTTTTTTGTGAAATGGGCCCCCTGTTTGAAGCAAACTGTTGGCTCTCTTTCTTTTTCTTGTGTGATTTTGTTTCCTCTTTCTCACTGATCATTCCATCGGTTATACTTCTTTACAACTTGACTAACACTTAATGTGAAGGTTTTTGTGGCTCCTATATTTGAATCCTGCCATGGCAGGGGGAGTGGGGCAGAGGGGCAGGAGGGGAGGTTAGAGGGAGAGGGAGAAAATTTGAAACTCAAGGGACTGTGGAATTGAATGCTGCAAACTAAAAGTAAATAAATTAATTTTAAAAAAAGAAATGGACCCTCTTGACAATCTAGTGAAGCCCCTTTCTCAGAATGTTTTAAAATTCACAATGTAAACTTCACTATGTTGAAATACAGTTATCAAACTATATTTAAATACAATTATCAAAATAAAAACTTTTTTAAAAGTTCACAGATCCACAGGTTAAGAACCTCTGGCGTACGGATGTTTCAGGAATCTAGATTCAGGAAGAGGCCATGACATAGGCCTAACTAGGAAGTCCTCCTTCTATGAGTTCTGAGAGATGACCCCTATTTCTCTCTCACCCTTTAATGCCTTACTCTCTCACCTAAAGTTGCAGAAAGTGACTTTTCTCCTGCCAAAGCTAGCTAAATAAAGATAACTAAGCTTCCAGTCAGTCAATAATGTTTAGTAAGTATGGTCTACGTGCAGACCACAGTTCTAGGAAGTGCTGAAAGAAACAGTAAATAAATAAGTAAAAAGTAAGCAAACAGGTAAATGGGTGAATGAATAAAAGTGTACTCCTTGCTTTCAAAGAGAGAGACAGAGAGAGGTGTGGTTCTAGCAATCTGCTGGGGGAGGGGGCCAGTCCAAACCAACAGGGTTTGATTTTTTTGCTGTTATGTTCAAGGCAGGTGTGCTGCTTCCATCTGTATAGCTAAGTTACTTAGCAGAGGACTAATTTTGAGCCAATTTCTTCTACATAACAGGTGTTTAATAAACATTATTGAATCGCCCACCCCATGGCGGGAGTTCTTTGCCTCTCAGGGGTTTGGAGCAGGTTATAGGGATTGTTCATTCTCCCAGGGCAGCTGCCAAGACCCCCAGAGCCATGGAACACAACTGCCATCTATTCAGCAATCATATTGTGAACACCAAATACTCAACCAGGCTTTAGGCAAATGATATTTGCCGATTAACTATTTCAGTTGAATCAGATATGAAGGCAATCTAGCTTGAAAATATAATGGCATTGGTTTTCAAGGTTGTTTTTTCCCCCTGCCCCAATTTCACTAGCGACATATATATTCCCTACTTCCCTATAAGGAGGTATAACTCCCCAAAATCGCAAAAATGTCAGAGGTTGAACTTCTTCTTAGAAATAGAGTTCTTCGGGGCAGCTGGTGGCACAGTGAATAGAGCGCCGGCCCTGGAGTCAGGAAAGACCTGAGTTCAAATGTGACCTCAGACACTTAACACAAAAACTAGCCATCTGAGCATGGGCAAGTCACTTAACCCCAATTGCCCTACCTTTCCCACTCCAAAAGGCAAAAAATAAATAAAAAGAAAAAAGAAATAGAGTTCTTCAGTCAAGGGAATCTACACTGACTTTTCAGCACAAGTAAGAGCTCCAATTAATAGGCTATCTTATAGAAATAAATCCTTCCAACAGTGGATGACCATTATTGTTCTACCATCAACAGGACATGGATCTTAAACCATTCACACTAGAGGGGGTGATGGGTTCTGGTTATTTTTTTTCTGTTTTGTTTATTTTTTATTTTGGTGGGTTTTTTTATTCATCCCGTCTCTTGCTGGATTTTCCTTGTGAATATCATGTGCAAGGCAAATAGTTAGCATTAAGAATTCAATCCATAGCCAGTGACTGCATTGAAGCTCACTGCTGCAGCACACAAAAAAATGAATTCTACTTATTTGAGGCTCATCAAAGCCGTGCTTTAAACATTTGAGTTACTAATATAGATGAAGAGGCTACTTTACCATGGTCATCGGTTTAGAAATAAGAAAATTCAGGGGAAAAAAATAAGTTTAGTCACAAGAAAGCTGTCTCTAAGGGAGATAGTAATTTGTTCCCAAGTTCTTAAATACTAACCTTTTTATGACAGTTTGTCAGTTGCCATCACTGAGGTGTGCAACATTATTTCATCATTACAATATCTCACTTTTATATATTA
Organism: Pseudochirops cupreus; assembly: GCA_028627135.1. Lineage (NCBI taxonomy): Eukaryota > Metazoa > Chordata > Mammalia > Diprotodontia > Pseudocheiridae > Pseudochirops > Pseudochirops cupreus. Next base: position 144,897,903 of record CM053581.1, on the reverse strand, counting down.
GATAATTTGTTTTTTGAAATCTCAAAGGATCTTTTCTTTTTTTTCAAAATACATAGTGCAGTTCTTTGTACACAATGCCTGATCAATAAATGTTGGTTGAGAAATAAAGGTATCAATATAATTCATGACATAATGAATGAAAATTACATGTATTGACTCCTGTCCTTTAGTTATCTGTGAAGTACTCAGCTTGAGAATTTTCCCAAGATTTTTAAACCTATTTCTATAAGATTCATTTGACACATCAATTATTGTTTCAGCGATGGCACTAGCAAAACTTTGATCTATCCAATTTACCACAGTAACTTTATTCTGGATCACTTGGATTAATGAATTACCTCATTATGGCATACAAATATCTTACAGTCCAGATAAGGAGAAATTTTTTTAAGCTAATATTCTCTAGGGGCAATGAACTGGATTTTTTTTTCCTTTTTTCTGCCTTCAATAAAAATGTGAGAATCAGTATTCAGTATTTTTCATTGCATAGCCTATGATAAAACTTCTTTGGTATGGTTTAGTGGGCAAGAGGGGAAAGGAATGTCTGACTCACAGAATTTCAGGTCCAAAGGGACCTCAGAAGCCCTTTAGGTCAACCAGAACTGGAAAAGGATATTTTTAAAGACATACTTGCCCACTAGTCATTTAGTCATTGTATGAAGGTATCCAGTGAGGGGTAATCTCCTACTTCCTTTATTTATCTGGATTTTTTTTCCTGATGTAAAACCTCCTTCCCGATTGATAATATACCATTAATTGAGGTCCTTTGCAGCTCTACAATTTTATTGGCAATAAATCAAAAAGGTAAAAGAGATCACAAGTGTTTGCCAGTCTTACAAATATAAAATAATGAAGAAATACATTGCATTACAAGATAGATTGATTAGTTCTATCACAGAAATATCATTTACCATGAGTAAAGAGGATAAAGCCTTACTAAATATTTACATTGCTCATTTTTCTTTGCACAATATTTTACAAATACATGTAAAAACAATTTTAACATGTTCTCTTTAAAATTTTGAGTTCCAAATTCTCTCCCTCCTGTTTCCCTTCCCTGAAATGGTAAGCAAATTGTTATAGCTTATACATGCAGAATCATCCAAAACATATTTCCATAAGGGTCAATGTTGTGAAAGAAAATACACACAAAAAAATGAAAAAATAAAATTAAAAATGATATGCTTCAGTCTGCATTCAGACTCCATCTTTGGAGGTGAATAGCATTTTCATCATTAGTCCTTTGCAATTGTCTTAGATCATTGTATTGCTGAGAATAGCTGTCATTCACAGTTGATCATTATACAATGTTGCAGTTACCATGTAAAATGTTCTGGTTCTGCTCACTTTACTCTGCATCAGTTTATGTAAGTCTTTCCAGGTTTTTACAATATCATCCTACTCTTCATTTCTTATAGCACAGCAGAATTTCATTACAATTTTATATACAATAACTTGTTTAGCCATTTCTCAAATGATGGGCATCTTAGTTTCCAATTCTTTGCCACCACCAAAAGAGCCACTATCAATATTTTTGTACAAACAGGTCCTTTTCCTTTAAAAAAAAATCACTTTGGGATACAAACCTACTAGTGATATTGCTCAGTTAAAAGGCATTAATAGATTTATAGCTTTTTGGGCATAGTTCCAAATTGTTCTCCAAAATGATTGAATCAGTTTATAATTACAGCAATAAGTGTTAGTGTCCCAATTTTCCCACATCTCTAACATTTATTATTTTCCTTTTCTCTCATATTAGTCAATCTGATAGGTGTGAAATGGCACCTCAAGTTGTTTTAATTTACATTTCTCTAATTAATAGTGATTTAGAACATTTTTTCATATAACTATAGACAGCTTTGATTCCTTCTTCTGAAAACTGACAGCTTATATCCTTTGACCATTTATCGATTGGAGAATGACTTATGTTCTTATAAATTTGACTAAGTTCTATATATATCTGTGAAATGAGGCCTTTATCAGAGACATTTGCTGAAAAAAAATCCTCAGCTTTCTGCTTTTCTTCTAATTTTGCCTGAATTAGTTTTTTTTAACTCTTTTTAATTTAATATAATCAAAATCATCCTTTTTGCATCTCATAATGCTCTCTATCTCTTCTAAAAGTCCTAAACTTTTTACCTTATCCATAGATCTGACAGGTAAACTATTCTATGCTCTCCTAATTTGCTTATGGTATCATCGTTTATGTCTAAATCGTGTATGTCTAAATCGTGTGCCCATTTTGACTTTAGCTTGATGAAGTGTGAAATGTTGGAATATGTGATCATACTGTATGATCCACCACTCACTTTAGAATGGAAAGATAATCCCAATGACTAAGTTTTATGATCTCCTATCTTTCTGAACATGTAATTCTACCATATAGCTTGTTCCCCACATGGTTGTTTCACTATAATATTTATGGAGATCTATCTTTATACACCATGATTTTTTTTTTCTATCCAGACTTGTGATACAGATCAGCAACTGTGTTACAATTTTAAGTCTTAATGATTTTCTAGAGGGTACCAAAAGGCTAAGCCTTACTTGAGGTCACATAGACATGTGAGAGGCAGATCTTGAACTCTAGCTGCTAAATCATTTTTGTAAATAGTTTAATCAACACTGATGTTTCAGTTCTAGGAGCGTCTTTATTGTTCCACTCATCTGCTTCCCTTACACCCGCTCCCCAACCCTGGACATCTGAATCTCATTGCTTTGGCTATAAGAAGTTCAACCACAACACCTTCTCCCAAGCCCTATTAATCAGACCTAGTCTTCTACATGGTTATTACAATCTAAGGAGTCCATTTCCTAGCACTTTTAACTGTGTTTCACATGAATTAAATTTATTTTGTTATATGCCCTGATTCCTACTTACTCTGATGCACAGGGCCAAGAGAAGAGTTAAAAATCCATTCCTTTAGGACCATTCCTCAAAGACCTTTCTAATTTCTAGGTTGATGAATTATATATTTTTATGTAACCTTTTCCCCATCCTTATCACTTCTGGTTTCCAGTGACTAGTTCACTATTCTAATTCAATGCTATGAATATGTATCTGGATCATTTCTTTCCTCCCAACTCCCATGACACCACCCTCTGGAGCTTCAATATGTATGTTGATGACCCTTCTACCAACATAATAATTCAGTTTCCTTTACTCAGACAACTCCCCCTTTCCCTGTGCTATTTCACCTATAAATAAGATGATCATTCCTAATGCCTCACCAGTTTGAGAAATTATGCTGTCTATTATACAAAGCTTTGAATTGCTAATTTCTATTAAAAATCCTCCCCCACTTCATTTTATTCTCATTCACAAAAAAACTATTTTATTTTTCAAATGACATTTTAGTTTCAAATGTTGTTTTTTCCATTTTTTCAATTTTATTCAGATGTTTTGTCAAAGTACTTTTTTTCACATTAATATCATTTCCCAATTACTCCCCATCTCCACTCCTTCCTTGTAATATATAGTCAAAAATATCAAAAATGTTGGCAATGTCTAAAAACATATATTTCACTCTGCACCTAATATACACCACCTCTTTGTTGATAGACTGGAATCACACTTCACCATCAAGTTCTTTTAAATCACAATTGATTATTTCATTGATCATAGTTCTGCATTTATTTGTATCTATATGCTGTGTGCCTAATCTGTTCAACTGATTAATCTCTCTATTTTTACCCAGTATCAAATTGTTTTGAGAAATACTATTCTGAAGTAAAGTTTGACATCTGATATTGCTGGGATCCCTTCTTTCCAACTTTTTTTTTCATTATTTCCTTCGAGATTCTTGACCCTTTGTACTTCCAAATGTGTTTTTTAGTTCTATAAAGTAATTCTCTGGTCAATTTGATTAGCATGGCACTGAATGACTAAGTTAATTTAGGTACTATTGCCATTTTTATTACATTAGCTCTGTCTATCTTTGAGCAATTAATATTTCTTTAATTCTTAAGGTTTGCCTTTATCTCTGTAAATAGTGTTTTGTAGTTGTATTGATATAGTTCTTGTGCATATCTTGGTAGGCAGCATCCCAAGTATTTTATACAGTCTATAGTTATTTTTATACATTCTAGAGTTACTTAGAATTTTTATTTCTATGTCTTGCTGCTGGCATTATTTTGTATTTTAAAGAAACACTGATTATTTTGTAAATTGATTTTATATTCTTCAACTCTGCTAAAGCGATTGTTTCAGTTACTTTCAGCTTACTCTAGAATTCTCTAAGTACACCATCCTATCATCTGTAAAAATAATTATTTTTCTTTTTCATTTACATTTATTCTCTCAATTTCTTTTCATTGTTTACTTCCTGATCTTATTAGAAAAGGTTATTGCTTGTCTTCATTACAAATAATGATGGATTTTGTTTTTAGACATATACAATTTGTCACATTAAAGAAAATTTCATTTATTCCTGCGTTTGCTACTTTTTTAAACAGAAATGAGTGCCATTAAAAGCCAAAAGCTTTTAATGCATTTATTTATATAATTTAACTTAATATTTTCTTAATATTATGCCATCTTTGCATTCCTAAACCAAATTATTCTCATCTCTGGAGTTGGTAAAACCTAGAAATCAGCTCCTGACATCTCAGCACCAAAACAAACACAGAAACAAAAAGTGAGTAAATGAAAACAAAAGAACTTTTACGATGCCAGGGATGCTTGATACACCAGCCCAGAAAAGGAGCCTAATTCAAAAGCTCCTATAATCCAAATGTCTAAGAAAAAAAAATAATCTTACCCACAAGATCATAAATCTGTTGAAACTGTTCTCTGAGATCACTCACGACCTCCTTTACCTATTTTCTTTCCTCAGGTACATTGACCTTAAAGTATTTTATTCTGTGGACTACCTCTTCCTTTTTATGTACTTTTTTCTCTTAGTTCATGTGATGCTGTACTCCTTGTCCAACATTTTAAATGCAAAGCAGCCTTCTCTCTCTTCTCCACAGTTTCTCCCTTTGTGAGAGGCTGCAGGATATAATGGAGTGACGGACTAAATATCAGGACAACTTCAGGACAACTTCAGTTCAGATAACACCTTTGACATTTGATATAACTTCCTTGAGCCTCAACTGAAAAATGGGGATTTTAATACTGACAGTAGATATCTCACAGGATATCATATTATATGTGGTATAATGTATATAAAGGACTTTGGTAACCTTAAAACTTTATACAAATATCAGTTATTCTTGGTTATCTAATACACTCCCATGGCTTTGATTAGTACCTCTAAGTAGATAAGTCACAAATTTTGCCTAGAAGATTATATAACCTATTAGGGTTTCCTGCCATGAGTCTATGCCCTCCAATTCTTCCTTTTCAATCATTCCGGGATTAATCATCCTAACGTAGTCTTCTCAGCATATCACGCTACTGAAAATCTTTCAGGTGTTCCACATTGTCTACCAAACAAAATATTAATTCCTTATCTTGGCATTTAAGGCCTTTCATAACCTGATTCTAACCTACCCTTCCAACTTTGCCTTATACCTCTCTTTGCATACTCTAAGTTCTGATCAGTTTGAATTATTTTCCAGTGCACCCTAAAATTCTCAGCCCTTCTTGGGTAAGCTTCTTATTTCCATGCATTTATTCATATTATCCTCCATCCACCTTCTGCAATCAGATTTCTCATAACATTTCCCCTTGCCTCTCCTTTATACTTAGCATACTCTCTATTCTTGTATAGTTATTTGTGGATATGTTCGCTTTTTTGCCACAATTAAAGTTTAAGATACTTGAGTGTCAAGTCTGTGTCATATTTCTATGTCCAGTCCTATGCACAATGACATCAACCCACTAAATGATTAATGAATATTGTTGACTTCAACTAAATTCAGTTTAATCAAATGGAGTGTTTATGTGGGAGAAGACAAAAGGTCAATTAATTTTATAATTTAGGACCTTTTTATGCCCTAAGAGGGGGCCAATCCAAATGGGTTTTATCCTGGTTACCTTGTAAGATGTGGCCAAAGTACAACATAACATGAACTGTGTCTGATGTGAAGGAGGAAGCTGAGCAGCTGTCATTCATCTCTGCATTTAAACAAAGAAGAGGAAATAGGCTTAAATTCAATCAAGAGAGATTTCCGTTTGGACATAAGGAAGAATTCCTTGACTATCAGGGTGATAAAGAACCAAAATTGGCTCTCAAAGGAATTTTTGGAGTCCTTTCATCCTTGGAGACTTTCAAGAAGAGGAGAAACTATAACAGGTCCTGGATGATTTTGACATTCACGTTTAGGTCAGAGGCTAGACCAGATAGAATAGGCAGGATCCTCTATTAGTCTATGAAATGATTTCCACAATTAAATGAAAAATAAGAGGGACCTACTAAATTAGTAATGCAAGTTAACATAAGCCCCCAGACTGAAAGAAATCAGGCTGTGGGTAAGAACTCTAATGGAAATTAGAAACATCCCTGGATCAACAGAAATTGAAAACACCACCCCCTGCAATAACATGGAACTTCTTCAAGCCTCTGACATCTGCTGCCTGCGATATCAAACAAGCAGATAAAAGGGGAGGGGGCGCAACTCCAGGTCCACAGAGATGTTCACCAGTCCTTCCCACACCATCTGTGATTACTGCTGCACAAAGAGACAAAGTCAATGAATGTTTTGCTGGACAGGGGAAAGAAAACTCTGGTGCAGATACCTGGGAGGAGTTGTGGTGAAACAGAAAGACAGAATGAGTTTAGAATTACTAAGCATTCTGTAAAGTAATCTTTCATGTGGTCTTAAATTCCAGTCACCAGCCAAAGTGAAGTAGTCAGAATATTGCCTTTCCTAAAAACAATAGTAATCTTTGATGCTTATGCAGCATACTATGCTTCCATGCTGGTGCCTTCAATGGATTTATAGCTGATCTTCACACAAACCCATTAGTACTGAATTTGATACTTTGGGGAGATATTGGCTTTCTAGGTCAAACATGATCTGGGATATTTTTACAATTCTGAGATCTACTAGGATTCCATTTTAGGAATAACACTGAATCACAGGATTCTATATCCCATCAGTTTACTTGGTAAGGCCCTTCTCTCCCTCTCTTCCCAACCCCCTTCCTCCCTTCCTCCTCTCTCTCTCTCTCTCTCTCTCTCTCTCTCACACACACACACACACACACACACACACACACACACACACACACACTGAAATATTGAAAAAACAGTAAAGCCATGTGTTTACCCAATCATTCAGAAATACCACTCACCAACAGTGTGGTGGCAAGCATGATGAGGCTCAAAAGAATATTTAGAATCTCACCACAAACACCTTGGGTGTTGCTTGGCACTGCTACATTGTGTCTGGATAAATAATTTGGAGGGTGATCAGACAGTGTCTTCTTTTTACAGGGTGTAATGGAGATAAAAGACAGAAAGGCCCACACTTTTAAAAAAAAGATATTGTGAGCTTGCAGGTAAAATATGAATGAATTTTCTGTCACTCAAGAAGAGATATATTTCTTCTCACCTTGGCTCTGTTTCACTTGTTCCAGCTTGATCACCATTACAAAGATTTAAAATTACATAGGACCTTATATATCATCTTCCTCATTTAAATGATAAGAATACCGAGGGTTGATAATGTTCAGATGATCACAGATCTAGAGCAAAAAGGGATGTCAGACGCTATCTAGTGTAGCTTCCCCATTTTACAGATAATTAAACTATTGACCAAAGAGTTTAAGTTCTTGACTTGTGCTCACATATGTTGTGGAACTAGGATTTGAGCCTAACTCCTTCGAATCTCGATCTTATCAATGCTATTTCCACTATGCAGAAATTAGCATAGAAGATTATACACACACACACACAAAATATAAATAAACAAACTTATATATCTTTATTTACACATACATATGTGTATAGAGAGATAGCTATATCAATATATGGATATTGGTATCAATATTTACATCTATATATGCACATACATCTATACATATGCAAGGTACTTCCAGTTTTATGCAATTCTAAGTTTTGCTAGAATACATACATACATATGTGTATATATGTATGTGTATGTAATATACATATATATAATATCCACCAAGTCAATACAGCAGCAATATGTTAAATGCCTACTATATACCAAGCAATATGTTGATTGAGAATACAAAGAAAGGCAACAAACAAATAAACAATAGTTCTCTAGAAGCTTAATGGGGGGGGGGGGCACACAACATGCAAACCACTATGTACAAACAAAATATATACAGGATAAATTGGAGCTAATTTCAGATTAAGGAGAACTGGGGGATGTTTCCTGCAGAAAGTAGGAAAGCTGGGGAAGCCAGGAAGTGGAGATAAGGAGGGAGAGAGTTCCAAGAAGGGACAGTCAGTGAAAATATATTTGAACTTTCTATGTGTGTATCTGTGTATATTCTGCACTTTGATGTTACAAGGGTCTGAGATTTTATCTTTGTTTGCACTCTGTCCATAGATGGAAGGCACAAATGCTCTACAACTTAATAATCATTCAGACACAAAATTCTTCACCCTACTAAACTAGTATCTTGATGGTATTTATACAATTGGCTAGACTGCATCCTCACACTCCAACTTTGCAGGAGTTGCCACACCTTGTGCTCCCTGATCATAGCCTTTAAGAACTCAAATTCACCTACACGGCTGGTACAAGGCATGATATATCTAATGACTATTTTGCATTATTTTGTCTGTCACTTCAAAATGCATCATGTAATCGTGCGTTCATCTTAGTTTCGTTGAACTAGACTTGATACCTTTGCTTTTGTACAACTCTTTGGAACAAAATGTTTGAGAGAATCAAGGCTAAGGACAAATCCCCAAAAGGATTTGCTCCAGATTGACACTGATCACCAGTCGTTTCAGTTATTCAATTCAATAAGCATTTATCAAGTGACTTCCACACATACATTTCTACATATTTATACCAAAATGAAAGAAAAATAAACAAAATAGTTGCTGCCACTAAGGTACTTATACAATACCCTCGGATTTATGTTACCATATGTGGAACAGTGGAGAGATCTCTTGATTTCAGGTTCAGAAGAGTTCTGGGTTAGAACTCCATCTGTGCTACTTATAGCAGCTACCTATGTTAACTCAGGAAAATCCTTTTATCTTTCTTCATATCATAAAATCACAAGATAATACATTTAGATCTGGGAAGGACCTCTGAGGTCTTCTAGTCTAAAACCCAGTCAGTCTTATGATCCCTTTTCTTACTTCCCTCAAGACTGAAATCTCTATGTCCCTCAAAGAAAGGTAGATAGGATTATAGAAATATTTAGCAATGCTTCCTGAAAACCATATTTTGACAACCTATTTCGACATCCTTATCATACAGGCAGCACATGCCTTGCATACACACACAGAAAACAAATTCACAGTATGTAGCACCAAGGCATTATTCACAATGCCAACAGTCACTATAAATATACCAGCATAGCATTCAATCACAAAATATAACAGTTTCTCCATGCAAAAGGCAGAAGCAAAACATTTATTCAGACACCAGAAAACTGAATCCCAAAACCAGTAAGCTGATTCTATCATAGTAGCAAAGAAGTTAATAAACCACAACAGCACAGAGAGCCACAGCATCCTTTAGCTTTCCCACAAACCAACACAAGCCTAGCTGTCACAGCAGGTGGCAAAACCAACCATTAATCACAAGCCTAACTGTCTCCTGCAAATGTGTCCTCTCCTCCCAACCATGTCTAGCTGCTGTGACTCTCAGCTTCCTGTGGGCTCTGCTCCACCCTTCAGCAAATTCCTCCTTCCACAGGTTCCATGTGATTATATTCAGCCTACTAGGAGGCAGAGTATATTTTCAAAGCAGGGATGGTCTTCAAATTCTTCTTATCATTACACAGTAGGAGGCTCATTCATCAAAAGAAAAATTCTATCACATGACTATGACAAAGCTCAGGAATATAATATGATACATTCACAGTAGGAGGTTCGGTTATTAAAAAATTGAAATCAAATGACTCTATTCTAAAGCTCAAACACATGGGTATTGATACAATAATAACTGCAGCTACTTCATTTAGAAATACTTTCACATCTCATGTGATCCTTAACTCCAATGTGAGGTAAGAATTAAAGTTCTTAGTATTCCCATCAAAAAAATATGAAAACTAATTGCCATAGGGGGTGTGACTTGCCCAATCTTTAAGTGGTAGAATAAGAACAGAAATTTCCAACTTCCCATTATACCACTGAAAGAAAGATAGTAATAATCCCCAGTCACTTTTACTGTTGAAGTTATAATTCTAAAAGCAGGAGCATCAGCAAAAACACATACAAATTCAACTTTAGGGACTTTTTTTTTCCCTTCAAAGTCCTAAATCTCCAATGTTCTTATAGTAAAACCAAAACAAAACAAAAAAGACAGCATTTACACGACACATTTCAACAACCTTTTATTAAGTATCTATGATATACAAAATAGTATACTAGGAACTAAGGATTTGAAAACACAGAAAAAAAAGTCCTCTCCCTAAAGGATCATATATTTTGCTGGGTGTAGGGTATGTATATATTGAAAAGTAAATGTAGGATAATTTGAGGAGACTATCAACTACTGGGGGAATAGATCAAGAAATTTACTAAAGCTCATCCACAAACTTTGCTTATAGGGAAACATCCAGAGGCCATCAGAGCTGGCCTCCTACTTTTTTTCTTTCTCTTCTTTATTCTTTCTTTAGCTTTTTTCATTCTTGTTTCTTCTTCCTTTTCCTTCTCTCTTCTTTCCCTTTCTTCCTGTGTAAGTAAGGCACTCTCAGATGATGAAATTCCCAATAGATAAGAATGAATTTTTACACCCTGCTCCCTCCCCATTAAGTGAGAAATTACAGTGAACTTCACGCCACTGGTGTTTTCCACCATCCTTATAACATTTAGTAAATGGAAAATGTGGATGGTAATATTTCCAAGATGACATCTAATATGCATAAAACCTTACCCTTTCCCTGAATGAAGTAGAGGCACTGGATTGAGGCCCCATCAGAAGGGACACATTTCCTAACACTGGGATCTTCCAAGAGTTTTTCCTAGTGGGGCTCCAGGAAAAGGATGGATCACAGACTGAACTTCCAAAACCTGGGCTTTCTTTAGGTCATAAACACAAAGAAATATTATGGCTTCGTGGAAAGAACACGCCTCAGGATAAGTAGGGATATGCATTTGAATCCCATTTCCAACACTTACTCTAACTATAGGACTTTGAACAAATCATTTAATATCTTATAACTCCGGGCAGTTAGATGGTGTAGTGGATAGAGTGCAGGTCCCAGAGGTAGAAAGACTCATCTTCCAGAGTTCAAAGCAGACCTCAGACATTTACTAGCTATGTGGCCTTGGTCAAGTCACTTAATCCTGTTTGCCTCATTCTTATCTGCAAAATGAGCTAGAGAAAGAAATGGTAAATCATTCCAATATTTTTGCCAAGAAAACCCCACGTTTTCACAAAGAATCCTACATGACTGAAAATGACTGAACAACAGAAACTTTAATTCTCTCCTCTGTAAAATGGGGATAATAATATATGTAGCATTTTCTTAAAGTTGGAGTAAAGATCAAATGAATTAATCTGTAAAGAGTTTTAAGCCTTAAAGCATTATAAAAGTGGCAGATATTAATTGAAATCAAGTCAACAATTATTCATTGACAATTTATTGGTTCCATGTATAAAAACAAAAAAACAAGACCAGAGACCTCTGAAAACATACACAAACCACACCATCCATAGTTTATTTGTGCAATTCTTCTGACTGAGGACATCTATTTCAAACCAAGAATTCAGCATCAAAGAGATATTCTGGTACATTTCCTAGTGATTCCATAAACAAGAGAAAAAGGTGGAAGATCAGAATCACAGATTTAGAGCTGGAAAAGAATTCAGAGGTAATCTCATCCATTTACCATGATGTAAAGGACAAGAGAATGACATAACTTGGCAATTTTATATATGTTTGGTATTTCTCTTGGTGGCTATGCATCAAAGCAGCAGTTCAAATGTTATTTGTTCATCCATCTTGAAGAATGCATTGAAAAATGTTTCTTGGGTGGGCAGGAGTACTTGAAGTCTAAGGCTGTTTCTCATAATTTTGTTCTTCTTTGAACTACAAACTTAAAGGATGACTCAACTTACCATTAGCTGTGTAGATAACATAAATAACACCTGGGGAAGGGATCTGCTTATTGATTTATTGCAAAAGTTGAAAGAAATGCTCTGAAGTGGAGAGTTTACTGTGCTATTGAAATGTCATTGCTTCCATGTTGCATTAAGGTGCTACAAAGCTTTTGGGGGAAGTTTGTTATCCTTTTACTGTATGTTATGCTCAGCTAGACACATTACTATTTAATTTGGTTTCAAGAGGAGAAAGCATATTTCAAAAGGATGAGACATCCATATTCAACTGATTTCATCATTTTCATCATAACCAAAGGAGGTCTGAACAAATCAAGACTTTGATCCTTTTGTGGATTAGGAATCTCATTAATTTAGGTCTCTGGCTCAACAATGGACATTGTAACCCAATCATATATGTCATGTGATTCTTGCTTGTGCCCGTATTTTCCAAAGGTGAGATAAAAGGTTTTATGACCTCTATAATTAACGCTTCTGGAAGAGTTCTAGTACTAGAGTTTTTTCTATAAGTAAAACATGGTTTTTTAGAGAAGTTAGGTGGACAAATATTGTAAAAATTCAAATCAGAAAATGTTACATAGGGGAAAGGTTCTTTGGAAAGGTTAGGGTTCCAATATGTTATAAAGAGTCATAGATTTAAATTTTTAGACAACTTTTTATACGTCTCATCCCCCCACTCCAAAGATTAATCGCCTAGGAGAAGTTTACTGTAAATGATTATATGGGTCACCTAGACTGATAAATTTGTGTACACACACACACACACACACACACACACAATGTTAGGACCAAGATATGTAAGCATATGTGTTTATCTCCCTTTTGTTCACACACAGATACATACACACAATGTTAGGAGGAAGATGTGTAAGTATATGGGTTTATCTCCCTTTTCATACTGGTATTTACTTGAACACAATTTGCTTTTGATCCCTTAGAAGGGAAAGTACTGAGTGAAATAAGTTAATTTCCCTTTTTCATTCTGTTCTTGCTTTGACAGCAACTAACTCAGTATGTTTGAAACTGGATCTAATAGCTATGTTCTGTAGACTGAGGGGAGGCTGAAATCTCATTTCAAAAGTTTGATTCACATTATTTTAGAGCAAATGACAGACAATCAAAATAAACTTTTCTACTAATGTGAGAGTAGAAGGAAAGCTCTTAATTTACAAGCACGAGGACATCTCAAGAAGCTCCAATTAGAAATCTCTTTGCTGAGAGATGCCACTTTAAATTTGCATATAAACCTGGACTTAGTTTCAGGGTTTTGGTGAAACCTGAAACCGGGTTCTCTTTGCCTTCTCTTAGGTCAGGTTTCAAAAGTTTAATGTAGCTCTGGCTCCCACTTCCCTGAAGCCTCTTGTATCGGCAAGCACCCCAGCACACCCAGGGCGGCTACTAGCACAGGTTCTTAGATCTGCTTTTCTAAAGGAAAGCAACTCAAAACAGGTTAACAATCTTACTTTAATCAAGCATACCATTTACCTAGTTCAGGGGAAAAAGTCAG
>CM053581.1:144867577-144883728 GCA_028627135.1 Pseudochirops cupreus | reverse complement strand
CTCCTCTCCCCTCCATCCTCCCACCTCTCATCCCCTTTCCCCCTACTCTTCTATGTAGTCCAATAATTTTTAAATTGTCTCTCCTGGATCTATTTTCCAGGTCAGGGTTTTTTCAAGGAGATATTTCACACTGCCTTCTGTTTTTTATTTGTTTGGATCTGTTTAATAGTTTTTTGAATTCTCATAAAGTCATTAACTTCCATTTGCTCCACTCTAATTCTGAAGGAATTATTCTCTTCAGAAACCTTTTGAGATTCTTTTTCCATCGGGCAAATTTGACTTTTTAAGGCATTCTTCTCCTCATTGGCTTTTTGGGCCTTTTTTGCCGTTTTAGTTCATCTTTTTTTTTTAAGATGTTATTTTCTTCAGTCAGGTTGTTGACTCTTTTTTCATGATTTTCTTGCATCATTCTCATTTTTCTTCCCAATTTTTCTTCTACTTCTCTTATTTGGTTTTCAAAATCCTTCTTAAGCTGCTCTATGGCTTGTAGGAAGTCTTCATGTTTCTTAGAAGCTTTTGGTGCAGGAGTTCTGACTATGTTGTCTTCCTCCCATTGGGTGCTTTGATCCTTTTTGTCCCCAAAGAAGGAATCTTAAGTTTGGTTGCTGTTCTTACTTTGCTTCCTTTGCCTGCTCATGTTGTTGCCAGTCAATTACTTAATTTTTTAGCTCTGTGGAACTCTGCTTCCAGAGGGGAAAGCTCTGTCTCAAATTGCTGGGGTTTTCACAGCTGCCAGAGCTATTGGGAGGCCACTGTTTTTTTGCAGCCCCCACCAGCTGTGGCTCACTGAAAACATACTCCCAGGACCACCACCCAAGACCATGATCCGGACCCAGGCCGCTCAATGCAAGAGCACTTGGCCTCTGAATGATCGATCGCTTGGCCCCCCTGCAGTCTGCAGGCCAGGAGCTCTGAAGCAGCCACATGGAGCCAGCTGCAGGGGTGCTGCTTTTTCCACTTCCTTGCCATGGAGGCAATTTGGCCAGACTGCTTTTCTTCCCCAAATTTAGCTGAGTTCGACTGACCTTTCACTTAGTCCTTGTTTCTTATGGCTTGATAATTCTGGAAACTGCCACAGCTGCCTCTGATCCACTCTCCAGAAGTCTCCAGCTGTGGCTCATCCTGGCTGCCCCAGGGCCAAGCCATGGTTTCAGGCTGGGCTGGTTTTCGGCTCCCAGCATGCTGTGGTGAATCCTTCCTGCTGAGCTGCCTTCAGCAGGAGATGTGTTTTGTGAGTTTTGGAGCCCTAAATTTGTTTAGAGTCATATTTTATGGGTATTTTAGATGGCTATGTGGGAGCTGTGGAACCTTGTTGCTTCTATGCCACCATCTTGGCTCCACCCCAAAAATTCTATAGAAGTCAGCCCAAGAGAGATTGCAAACTGAAGAATCAATATCTGATGATCCAAAGAAAAATTATTCTGATGTAAATGAAAAATAGGAATTATCTGAAGAAACCGATTTGCATACATAGAGACCAAGCCAACCAACTTGGATCTTTTTACAATATATGAACATAAAACAGATGTACTTGCATCAGTGGAGGATGGATACAAGAGTATGGCACAGTCCTATAACTGTGTAAGGAGTGCTAACCAATGGACTTAATATGTCTTTGCTGCAGTTTAACGTTACAAATTCCCTCAATGGCTGGGGCTTACTTATGCTGCTGAGTTGGGCACGGGGACTACAACAACTGCAGAAGCAGCTGTCAAGTAGATTCTAAATGGGAGTTGCTCCTCTGAAATCATGGCTGCTAAAGTTCGGTTGGAAACACCCCCAGAGCCCTGATCAGGGTCCTGGTCCAATCATTTCACAGTACAAATCAGTCTTCCATTCATGGGGCAATCATAAGTTAACTTAATCAGTCACTTATCCAGATTTACAATTACTAAGTATCATCAATCACTAAATACAATCATTAGAAAATTACACAAACCCTCCACCCCTTTGTGTCTAGTAAACTTCAATTTCATCACAGCATTCAATACCCAAGGAGAGGCCTTTTCTTCATCTTGACTTGGGGTGGTCTCTCAGATTCCCTGGATCCCCTTCCATGGTCCCAGCTTTCATTTGAATCCACTGAACAGTCACCTGGATTCAGAGGCAGACAGCTCCCAGGTTTTTGTCCAGTCCTCCGGGCCATTCTTGGTACACACTTAAGTTCACAGGGTCCAGCACATCTCAAAACCTTCACCACTTCTGTTGTCAGGAACTCAAGTATCAACCAAGCCACAAACAAAGGTTTATCCTGGTCATGCTTCTTCAGTCCTCCAGCAATTTGTCTGGCCTTAGCACCCAGAAGAAATCTCAGCCTTCTAGGAGGCAACAACCACTTCAGCCTTCATCAGATTCTGGTCTCATAGAAAACTCCAACTCAGTTCTCAGTCCAGCAAGCCTAGCTCCCAGATGCTGGGACAATCCTACTTCCTCCACCAGGAGTAAAAATTCTTGATTCTGATTCTCTGTCTCTGGAACTCTTCTTATACACACACACACACACACACACACACACACACACACACACACACACTGGCTTCCTGTCTCAGCCAACCCCTTCTTGTTATGTCAGCAACAGGAGACAGAGTTCACACCTTAGTTACTAAGGGCTAAGTACCTGCTAAATTAATTACTATTACACAGGCTTATTTATCACTCCCCTTTTTGAATTCTATATCCAAACTCAACTACTTGATATAGTATCTCCCACCTCCAGAAATTCAGAGAAGGGACCTTTCCTCAACCCCCATTCTTGAAATGTACTTCCATGGGGTGGCTAGGTGGTGCAGTGAATAGAGCACTGGCCCTGGAGTCAGAAGGACCTGAGTTCAAATTCTCCAGCCTCAGACACTTAACACAAAACTAGCCATGTGACTTTGGGCAAGTCATTTAATCCCAATTGCCCTACCTTCCCCCCTCCAAAATGCAAAAAAAAAAAAAAAAGAAGAAGAAGGAAAGAAAGAAATATACTTCCTTCACATAGACACATCACAGGTGCCACCTTCTTGGTGAAGACATTCCAGATCCCCACTTCCCCACTCTACTCCATCCCCATTTGTTAAAGTATACTTTCCAAAATTTTTTTCTTTATGATATGTTAATTTATCTACATGTTGTCTCTTCTTGATTCTCTCTTCCCTCATCCCAGGACTATTTAGGTTCCTTGAAAAGAGGATTGTTTTTTCTTTGTATACCCAGCACTTAGCAAAGTTCCTTGCACATAGAAAGCAATTAAGTAAATATTAGTTTACCAGAATTCAAATGAATTGAATTGGTAATAAGTTAACAGAGGCAAGATTCAAACCCTAGTCCTCTGATTCTAAACTCAGAAGATTTTCTACTCTACCACCTATACAAATTGTCTTAGCAGACATAACCTGCCTTCAGTTTCAGGTATAGTAAGAACACCTAGCCTCTGGTCATTTTCATTTGGTCCCTTTGTTACACTTTATACTCACAATGTGCAACTGTTGTTTACTTCTCAGACAATGACTAAGAGAATGTCCTCTGCTACTGCATTCTTATGGGTAGAGTCAAGTGAAGAATGGCTGGGGCTCTTTGGATAGCAAGTCTCTAAGGCACAAAGGTTTACGGGTGGGTAAAGACAAACAGAGAGTAGAGATTAAAGTATGATTAAACACTAATATGTGTGATAGGCAGGAAAGCACAGGCAGAATATTCTACTTCTGGAATCATGTGACTGAATTCCAGCTTTTTTTGGACATTTTACCAACCATCCCAAATCTATCACCTCCATTTACAATCTACTTCCTTATTCCTAAATGAACTTTCCTAACTACTAACAGTTCTCTTTGCTTGTCAGTACTGGTGAACACTCTTTAACTTCATTAAAGTACTATTGGCTGAAGAGCTATATTCAACATAAGATGATTCCATCTTAAACTTCACATTTGTATATTATCTATAAAGTAGTCCCCTGATTATGAACAGTCTTAACAAGATTCTGGTGTGTCTAGGGTTATTTTGCACCATTGGTTAAGATAAGGTTCATGAAATTGGAGTCCTTAATTCAAAATGCATGTTGGTTAGTTTCCTTCTGATGAAGATATTTTTTTCCTAACATGTGCCATTTGTTGGTAGTGGTCCTGAAGGAGGAGTTGAAATACTCTTTGCTTACAGTTCACCCAGTCCAAATTATAGTAACTGCAGTATATCAACTTCCAGGTGATTTTCTCTCCTTTCTCAAGGAGTTCAGTACATACTTCCTCTCCTCCCTAATTCTTTACCTTGTAAAAGAAGACTTTAATATCTACTTGATGCTGCCTCAAAATCCCTAACCTCCAAATTCCCCAACCTCCTTAAATCTCATAACCTACTCCTAAATTTGTACTCAGTTACACATAAGGATGGTCACATGTTAGATCTAACTATTACAAAGTTCCCTAATTAGAAACTTTGACATTCCCTATCTAACTATAACCTATAATCACTCCACTCCTCCCTATGCCTCATCCATCTTAAACCTGTTCTTAACCCTCATCAAGACGTCTAATCCCTGAACTGAGGTTCTTTCTCAGTCCACTGTCCCCTGCTCTTCTTCACTTGTCCTGTTGCTACTCTTTTCTTTCCAAAACCCAGCCTTCTACCTCCTACCTCCAGAAATTCAGAGGTGAGACCTTTGCTATTACCCATTCTTGAAAATTACTAACTCCACATAGACACCTCACAGGTACCACCTTCTTGGTGAAGGCATCCCAGATCCCCACTTTACTCCACTCCCACCATCTACCTCCACCTGCCTCCTACATTACTATATAGGAGCAGCTAAATATAGCTGGAGAAAGTACCACAATCATGTTGATTGGATCCATTATAAAATTGTGTTATTTTACCCCAAATGGGCCCTTAATTCAGTAAGGCTTTTCTTTTATTCCTCCCTAAATGATTTCCTACTATCTTGACAGAATTAATTCCAAACCTTCTCTTCTCAAGTCTCCTACATCCAACCCCTCCCCCAACCTCGTCTCTTCCAGTTGAATACCTTGCTTCTTATTGTACAAGGAGGAAAAAGCCAATTGATGTTAACTCCCTTTTTTCTCATTCTCTTCATTCAACACCCCTTAATGTTATTTCTCACTCCCTCTTCTCCCTCAGTCTCTGATGAAGAGATGGACCTTCCCCTTGCCAAGATCAACCCTTCCTCGTGTACACTTGATCCCATCCCCTCCTACTTTCTCCAACAGATTTAATTATCAATCATTTCCTCCTCTCTTGAATCTTTAATCTCTGCTTTTCAAGCGTTTTTGTCCTACTGCTTTCAAACCATTAAGTTTCTGTCCCAGAGATCTCTTTCCTTTTCCAGTCAAATTCCTAGAAAAAAGCAGTCTATAAATCCTAGCTCCATTTAGTCTTTTCTCACTCATTCTATAACCCTTTTCAATTTTGATTTCCAGTCTTGTTGTTCGATTGAAGCTGCTTTCTCCAAAGTTAGGAATGACCTGTTAATGACCAAATCTGATGGCTTTTTCTCAGTACTAAGGGTTCTCTACTATTTCTTGCCTTTGATGTAGTTAATCACTCTCTCTTCCAGGATAATCTCTCCATTTTGGGTTTTCATGACACTACTCTCTCTTCATTTGCTTCCTACCTGTCTGAAAACTGTCAGTCTCTTTTTATTACTCATCCTCCATATCATCTTCCTAACTATGAGAGTTCCCCAAAGTTCTGTCTTGGACACTCTTCTTTTCTTCCTCTTTACTCTTCTTGAAAAATCTCAAAAGCTTTCATGAGCTTAACTATCATCTTTATACAGATGTCTATATCCAGTCTCTCCCCTCATTTTCATTCACATAACTCCAGAGGCCAATGGGATATTTTAAACTGGATATCCCAAAGACATCTTAAATTAAACATTTCTTAAACCAAAGTTATTATCTTTCTTCCTATTCTAAACTTATTCTTCCTCCCTTTTAAATTCCTCTTTTAAATTTCCTCTATACTTTCAAAGTCACTAGCATCTTTCTAGTCTACCAGGTTTGTAACCTAAGACTATATCCTTGACTCCTCACTCTCCTTCCTCCCATATATCTAATCAGATGCCAAATCTCACTATTTCTACCTCCACATCTCACATCTGACCCCTTATCTTTACTCACACTCAACCTCTCCCTATTCCAGTACATCATACACACAGATGCCAAAGGAATTTTCCTTAAATGCAGGTCTGACCTTGTGACTCAACTACTCAATCAACACCAGAGGCTTCCTATTGCCTCTAGGATAAAATATAAATTTTTTTGTTAAGCTTTTATGTACCTACACAACCTGATCCCAATCTATTTATCTAGTGCCACTGGACATTACTCCCTCCTCCCACATTCTGTGATTCAACCAAACTGGTCTTCACTTTGGACCACAAATGTGGCAATTTGTTTCCCATCTCCATTGTTTTTCATTAGCCATCCCACATGACTGGAATTCACTTCCTCCTTTCCTCTGCTCCTTAGAGTCCTTCTCTTCCTTTAAGAAATGGCTCAAGCACAACAGTGGAGCCTTTCTTAATTCCCATATAAATCATGCCTTCCTTTCCAAACTATATTGTATTTTCAAACTTTGCACATTCTCATAGTTATTCACTTTATATTTATGCTCTGCATATTTTGTACATGCTTGTTTTCATCATGAGAATGTGAACTCCTAGGTAGCTCAGTGAATAGAGCACTGGCCCTGAAGTCAAGAGGACCTGAATTCAAATCCAGCCTCAGACACTTAACACTTATCATGGGCAAGTCACTTAACCCCAATTGCCCTGCTTCCCCCTCCCCTCCAAAAGGAAAAAAAAGAATATTAATTCCTTGCAAACAGGGATTATTTCATTGTTTGTGCTTATATTCTCAGCACATGGCATGTAGCAGGTATTTAAGAAATGTTAGTTGATATTGGTTGATGGACAAAGGTCCTATGTGGAGAAATATAAACTATCACTGTGATTTGAGAAGTGTGCTCTACCGATGGTGGGACAATAATGTTATCTGAACATATGATAAAAATATTGCCATACTTCAAAACAACATTAGGAATTTGGGGATGCAGTGTTCTATGATGGAAAGAATCAAATGACCTGGATTTCTATCTTTCATTTTATATCTATACCTGTGTAACCTTGAGCAAGTTGTACTCTCCCTGGCCCTTCTTCCTCTTGGGCAAAAATGAAAGGATTGGACTAGGCCTTATTCAGCACTGGGTCCATAAGCATATGATTATAGTGCCCAGTGAATAGTTTTAAGCTTTAACTCTGCCCTTGAGAGAGTTTCCCCAGGCTAATCTCTCTCTTGATAGAATAGACCCTGGGCTTTAATACCAGCTCTGCTAATTATTAGTTATGTGGCCTTGGGTCCATTGTTTCCTCACTCCAGGATTCAGTTTCATCACACATTAAAACTAGAAGATTGGAACAAATGCTAATTAAACTCCCCTCCAACTCTAAAATAATACAGTGCTATGTAATGGACATACTTTTCTACTTATGAATCAATACTTTAATGAATTTATAATCTCTTCTATAGGGAAACCCCTCTACAAATACAGACTGCAATTTATTCATGCTTTCTCATCTTATATCATTGTAATTTCATGTGATTTAGTTTCACCTTAGTCCTAAATTCAACATTCCTATGAACTTCAGTTTATTATCTATGGTCCATTTCCTCCCTGAAATTCTCCATTGAGAATCCATGCCACAATCTAGGGACTCTCTTCGAAGTCTTTTCACATTTCATTCAACTCATTAATATTTATTTAAGTTCTTCCCATGTGCTTGCTTCTGTGCTTGGTGATAGGGACAAAAGGCAAAAATGAAGCAAGGCCCTCAAGAATATTATGTTCTAAGCAAATAATACTACATACATATAGATAAGTAAAAACAAAGCATATTAAAGTAATACATGGCAAAATTTTGAAAAGGAGAGAGTATTAGGTTACCTTGTAGCCCTTAGGCTAATTGTTCTCTAATTACATTTTTTAAAATCTACTAAATACCAATTCAGATTTTCACATTTTTAACTCTAGATCTAGAAAGATATCAATTCTCCTTACTAGAAATATGTGAAAAGACCAGATCATAAGGAGAAAAATCACACACACACACACACACACACACACACACACACACACACACACACACACACGCACACAACAAGAAAAAGGATAGTGTGATGATTCCTAAGCAGTGTCCTATACGACATTGAAAGTGGATCTTTAACACTGTTTATAATGCTTTTCAGAAGTCCTCAGTCTGAGCTTGTCTGTGATCTCAGTTTAAGATATCTGTCAAAAGTCACAACCACTTAAAAATAGATTCTGCAATTTTAAAGTGTCAATATTATTTGAGAATATAACCCTACTTTAGGTTACTTCTTTCCTCTGGGATAGGAACCAGGGAAAGATCTCCTCATATATAATTCCCTACCCAGGTCAGGGAGAATATAAGCAGAGAGGAAGAGAGAAAGACAGAAAGAAAGAAAGAAAGGAAGGAAGGAAGGAAGAAAGGAAGGAGGAAGAAAGGAAGGAAGGAGGAAGAAAGGAAGGAAGAAAAGAAAGGAAGGAAGGAGGAAGGAAGGAGGAAGAAAAGAAAGAAGGAAGAAAGGAAGGAAGGAGGAAGAAAGGAAGGAAAAAAGAAAGAAAGAAAGAAAGAAAGAAAGAAAGGAAGGAAGGAAAGAAGGAAGGAAGGAAGGAAGGGAGGGAGGGAAAGAAAGAAAGAAGGAAAGAAAGAAAGAGGAAGAAGAAGGAGAAGGAGAAGAGGAAGAGGAGGGGAGGAATAAGGGAGAAAGGAAAGAAGAAAAGAGGGAGGGAGGGAGGGAGGAAGAGATAAAAGAAGAGAGAAAGAATAAAGGTACAAATTGACAACCAAATAAGTGGTCTTGTATACATAATAATGATTTTCTAGAGACATAGAATTTAGAAATGGAAGGGTCTTTTAATTATAATATAGTTCAATTCAATCATTTTTTTTTTCATTTGTGTCTGAGTGACCCATTTGGGGTTTTCTTTGTAAAGATAGTGGAGTGAGTTTGCCATTTCCTTCTCCAGCCTATTTTACAAATGAGGAAACTGAAGCAAACAGGGTTAAGTGATTTGTCCAGAGTCATATAGCTAGGAAGTGTCTGAGGTTGGATTTGAATGCAAGAAGATGAGTCTTTCTGATTCCAGGCCCGGAGCTCTAGCTCTATCCACTGTGCCACCTAGATGCCCTACCATTTTCGTTTTACAGAGACATAAACTGATTCCAGAGAGGAAAAGTGACTTTCTTATTGTGATAGAAAAATAAAAGAATCAGGGTTCAAAATCAGATACTCTACTTCCAAATTCAGTGTTCTTTCTAAATGGAATTGTAGTTCATCAAAAATATTCCTGATTGAAATAAAAGTAGATGTTTCTGAAAATAAAATCAGGTCCTGGAAGTTAAGACACATTTCCTAAACATAGATGCTGGATAAACTTAGGTTTCCTTTAATCTCTTTTTTTGGGGGGTGAGGTGCTCAGTTTTGCCTTTAAAATTCTATATTAGAGTTAAATCAGAAATTTGGATCACACTAAGCAATAAAAGCTATTTTATAAATGTAAATATATTAATTGTGATAATAAAAAGATTAGCTTGGACAGTATGCTCTTTGCATGTCAAAGCCTTGAGCAAGGTAGAGAATCTTGGATCACATAAAAACAAAGGCTTTGTCCATTTCTGACCTTTGGGGCAGGACAAAAATTTTATAACACTTTTCTGAGGGTAATTTCGTGTTTGTTCCTTCTTCATGTCTTAAAGGGAGACAAGCAGAAAGCTGAAAAAAAATAATTCTCTGCTCCTACAATACCCAAACAAGAGAAGACTAAAATCCTCAAAATTGTCTATATCTAAGAGCTTGGGATAAATATGGTGTAGTTCCAAATTTACATTCCATTTTACTTAAGGCCACCAAACAGAGAAATAAATATATTTCAGGAAGAAATCATCAGGGTTGTAGCCTTTTTTTAAGTGTACATCTTATTCATCTTTAAAGAAACACCTAATCTCCCTCATATAACTAGGGCACAAAAATGGAAAACATTCTATTAATTTCTTTTTAGATTAAACTCTAGAAAAGCTAAAAATGTACTCAAGATTTTTGTTTTTGCTTTTTTTTTTTGACTTGTTTACACCAATCAGAAAATCAATTCAATTTAATTCAATTTTCTAAATACTGACTCAGGACTTGCTGAGTAGTGGATATTCTAGTCCCAAGCTTCCAAAGTGACCCATTCTAGGGGTATCCTGAGAGGTTGGGGTGTCATTATCTGTTCCAATGTGGTCAAGTCTTCATTCCCTCACTTTTTGGCCACTAGTGATCAATACCCTAATTCCATTTAACCAATTAACATCAATTAGCTTTTTCAAAGGGATATTTACTTCAAAAAGAAAGCAAAAACTGAGCATAAACATTTTCTCCCCAATATGTCATAGACACATTTTGTTCTCCATGGAGAATGGGTTTGGACTTGCTCCAGTTTTTACATGGCATTAGACCTACCAAGTTGATGTCCAAATCTGACACTGCTACTGGATGATCCCTTGTCTCAGCTACTACTGGCTGGGTCTCAAAGGTCAATGCTCAATGTCTCAAAGTTGGGCCAACTGACTACAAACCCTGGCATGGGCTTTTCCCCTAGGTTCTCAAATGGCTCACTCTTTTGTCCTTTCAAAATTCACAAAACACTAGCCTCCAATATCCTTCCCCTAAAACAAAAGAACTCATGCCAAGGCAGGAACTGAGGTCTGTATTCCCAGGCTGCATGTCAGGCTCAGACAGGGAGGGCCTAAAGTTTCTTCACTTAAAACATTCTTTCTCTTTACTCACTGGAACTCCAGTAGTCAAGAAGATGTCAGATGAAGAAAAGAATGAAGTCTAGTTGGCTACTAACTTTTGATTTTAACCTGATTCTGGCTCAGTAACCAATCAGAGAGGCTCCTCTTCACCACATGGTAAGCAGACCAGAGCTAGTTAAAGGCTGTTTACCCATGCTCCAAATCTATCCAATGCACTTTTATACATCTTAGCAGCTCTCCAGGAATCAAACTCTGACACATGGGAAATTATGTGAAAGGTACTCTGCCTACACTCATAAGCACTGGGTTCATTTAGTCAATACACAATTTCACAAAGTTGTTTGGTTTTTTTTTTCATGACTTTTGGAGGACTTCTGGGAGCCAGGATGATGGAATAAGCAGTAAGTCACCATAACTCTCCCATATTCACCTCTGAAAAACCATAAAATAGCATCCCAAAATAAATCCTTGAACAGCAGAACCAGCAAAAAGGTGGGGGGAAATAATCTATGAACACAAGAAACTTGAATGAATGGCAAAAAAAGTCTGTCTTACTCAGGTAAAAGAGGCCAGTCAAGGACAGGAAGCATCTCAGCAAGCGAGCAGCAAGCCCCACCTCAGCAAACCAGTGGTAGATCCTGAACCCCAGTGGAGCAGGCAAAAGACAACACCAGGACCCCCAATATGGCTCAGAATAGTCAAGGAGATGGGCAGACTGCAGCTCTGAGAACCACCTGCTTCAGCATAGCCCCAGGCAAAGAGAAAACCTCCAAGAGCCAGACTCCAGGCTTTAGTGTAGCCTCAGGCAAACAGGTAACCACCAACCCTCTGCCTAAGCAAACAGGCAGCCACCAGTGCTGGGTCCCTTCCACATGATTCAGCATAGTCCTGAGCAAACAGGCAGCTACCAACAGCTAGACTGACACATGCTTCAGTGTAGCCCCAGGGAAACTTAGAAACACCCCACTGGTCATAGAACACACAAGATACCACCACTAAGACCCTGGCTCAGCACCAAATAAGCTGCAAGACCCTTATGGCCTCTAGCAGCACCATCCTCCCACCTACACCGTTTAGTGCAGCACCAGACACAAGGTCCAGTGTGGGCTTCAGGGCAACATCAATGCAGCAACCAGGTAAAGGTAAACAGCCAGTGCCTGCAGCCCCTGGCACAAGAAGCCTGAGACAGTGCCCCTTTCATCCCAGGAGCACAGCACAAGTTAAAAAAAAAAAAGATGAGGAAAAACCACCACCACCAACAAAAAGAATTTAACCATAGAAAGTTATTATGGTAACAAGGAAGATCAAGACATAAACTCAGAAGAGAACAACAATGTCAAAACATCTATGGGCAAAATCCCAAAGAAAAATGGGAAGTGGTCTCAAGTCCAGAAAGAACTCATGGAAGAGCTCAAAGAGGAGCTTTAAAATCATATAAGAGAGGTAGAAGAAAAATTGGGAAAAGAAATGAGAGTGAGGCAAGAGAATTACGAAAAAAATAGTCAAAAACTTGGAAAAAGAAAACAACTGCCTAAAAAGTAGAATTGGCCAAATGGAAAAGAAAGCATAAAAGTTAACTGAGGAAAAGAACACCTTAAAAGTCTGAATTGGGCACATGGAAGCTAATGACTCTATAAGACATCAAGAAGCAATGAAACAAATCCAAAAGGATGAAAAAAATGGAAGAAAATGTAAAATACTTCATGAGAAAAGTAGGTGACCTTGAAAATAGATCCAAGAGAGATAATATCAGAATCATTGGACTACCTGAAAGCCATAATCAAAAGGATGACCTGAACAGCATTTTTCTAGAAATTATCAAGGAAAACTGCCCTGATATCCTGGAACCAGAGGACAAAGTAAGTATTGAAAGAATCCACCAATAACCTCAGGAAAGAGATCCCAAAATAAAAACTCCAAGGAACAATATAGCCAAATTTCAGAGCTATCAGGTCAAGAAAAAAAATACTACTAGTGGCCGGTAAGAAACAATTCAAATATTTTATTCCATAGTTTCACTAAAGAGAATGACAATAATGAGACAGCATACCAAAATTTATGGGATTCAGCCCCAGAAGTACAAGGGGAAAGTTTATTTCTCTAAATTCTTACATCAACAGAATGGAAAAAAGAACAGATCAATTAATTAGGCATGGAACTAAAAAAAAACACTAGAAAAAGGACAAATTAAAAATCTCTAATTAAGAACCAAATTGGAAATCCTGAAAATCAAAGGTGAGATTAATAATACTGAAAGTAAAAAACGAACAAACAAAAACAACCAAAAAACTATTGAGTTAAGTAGGAGCTGGTTTTATGGGAAAAACCCCAATAAGACAGACATGTTATTGGTTAATTTGATTAGAAAAAGAAAGGAGAAAACCAAAAATCCAGTATCAAAAATGAAAAGAGTGAAATCACCACCAATGAAGAAGAAATTAGAGTAATCAATAGGAGATATATTGCCCAATCATATGCCGATAAATCTGACAATCTGGGCAAAACCAATGAATATTTACAAAAAAGATAATTTACCTTGATTAACAGATCAGGAAATACAGTGCCTAAATAATTCCATTTAAGGGAAAGAAATCAAACAAACCAATAATGAACTCTCTAGGGAAAAATCTCTAGGGTCAGATGGGTTCACTAGTGAATTCTACCAAACATTTAAAGAACTAATCCCAATACTGTATTAACTATTTGGAAAAACAGGTGAACCAAGAATCTTACCACACCGCTTTTAGGACGTAAATATGATGCTGATACCTAAACCTAGAAAAGCTAAAACAGAGGAAAAAATTATAGACCAATTTCCCTAATGAATATCAAGATAATTTTTTTTCACGAAAAACTAGCAAAGTGATTACAGCAATATCATAAGGATTATACACTATTACCAGGGGGGATTTATAAGAGGAATGTAGTGTTGGTTCAGCATTATGAAAACCATCAACATAATTGACCATATCAAGAGCAAAACCAACAGAAATCATGATTATCTCAATAGATGCTGAAAAAGCTTTTGACAAAATATAGCACCCATTCCTATTAAAAACAATAGAGAGCATAGGAATAAAGGGAAAGTTCCTTAAAATGATAAGCAGTATCTATTAAAAACCATCAGCAAGCATTAACTGTAATGGGAATAAAGTAGAAGCCTTTCCAATAAAATTGGGGTGAAGCAAGGATGCCCATTATCACCACTATTACTCAATGTAGTACTAGAAATGATAGCTGTAGAAATGAGAAAAAAAAGAAATCAAAGTAATTAGCATAGACAAGAGGAAACAAAGCTATCACTCTTTGCAGATGATGATATGATGGTAAACTTAACCCTAAAGAACCAACCAAAAAACTACTTGAAATAAATAACAACTTTAGCAAAGTTGCAGAATATAATACAAACCCCATAAATTATCAGCATTTCTTCATACAACCAATAAATCACAGCAGCAAGAGATAGAAAGAGAAATTGCATTTAACATAATTGTAAACAACATAGAATACTTGGGAGTCTACGTACCAAGACAAATTGAGGAACTATATGAACACAATTACAAAACATTTTTCACACAAAATAAAGTCAGATCTAAACAATTGGAAATATATCAATTTCTCATGGATAGGCTGAACCAATATAATAAAAATGACAACTCTGCCTAATTTACTTATTCAGTGCCATATGAATCAAACTACCAGAAAATTATTTGATAGAGCCAGAAAAAATACCAAGATTCATCTGGAAGAACAAAAGGTCAAGAATATCACGGGAATTAATGGAAAAAAAATGCAAAGGAATGTAAACTAACAATACCAGATCTTAACCTATATTATAAAGCAATAATCATCAGAATTATCTGGTGCTGGCTAAGAAATAGAGTGATAGATCAGTGGAGCAGATTAAGTACACAAGACACAGTATTCAATACCACAGTAACCTAGTGTCTGATAAGCACAAAGACCTCAGCTTTTGGGATAAGAATTCACTATTTGTCAAAAACTTTTGGAAAATCTGGAAAACAATAGGATATAAACTAGGTATAGACCAACATCTCACACCATATCCAAGATAATGTTGAAATGGGTACATGATTTAGATATAAAGGTGACACCACAAGCAAATGAGATCAGGCAACAGTTTACCTATCAGATCTATGGAGAAGGGAAGAATTCATGACCAAATGAGATAGAGAACATTACAAAATATAAAACAGATAATTTGGCACATACTAAATTCAAAAAGCTTTTGTAAAAACAAAACTAATGCAACCAATATTAGAAGGAAAATAGAAAGCTGGGAAACAATATTTATAGCAAGAGTCTCAGATAAAGGCCTCATTTTTCAAATATCTAGAGAACTGAGTCAAATTTATAAGAATATAAGCCATTCCCCAACTGATAAATGGTTAAAGGATAGGAACAAGCAGTTTTCAGATAAAAAAAAATCAAAAGTATCAATAGGCATATGAGGTAGTGCTCTAACTCACTTTTGACTAGAGAAATGCAAATTAAAACAACTCTGAAGTACCATCTCACATCTATCAGTTTAGCTAATATGACAAAAAAGGAAAATGATAAATGTTGGAAAGGATGTGGAAAAGTTGGGACACTAATGTACTTTTGGTAGAGCTATAAACTGATCCAACCATTCTGGAGAGCAATTTGGAGCTAATTATGTATATTTTTGATCCAGCAATACTACTACTACTAAGTCTACATCCAAGAGATTTAAAAGGGGTGGGCAAAAGGACCTATTTGTACAAAAAATATTTATAACAGCTCTTTCTGTGGTGGCAAAATATTGGCACCAAAAGCTTCCAAGAAAAATATGAATTGGTTACAGGCCATGGAGGAGCTCAAGAAGGATGTTGAAAATCATGTAAGAGAAGTGGAGGAAAAATTGGGAAGAGAAATGAGAATGATGCAAGAAAATCATGAAAAGAGAGTCAACAACCTGATTGAAGAAAATAATGCCTTAAAAAAATAGACTAACTCAAATGGAAAAAGAGGCTCAAAAAGCCAATGAGGAGAAGAATGCCTTAAAAAGTCGACTTTGCCAGATGGAAAAAGAATCACTGAAGAGGATAATTCCTTGAGAATTAGATTGGAGCAAATGGAAGCAAATGACTTTATGAGAAATCAAAATAGTATTAAACAGATCCAAACAAATGAAAAAATAGAAGGCAATGTGAAACATCTCATTGGGAAAAACCACTGACCTGGAAAACAGATCCAAGAGAGATAACTTGAAAATTATTGGACTACCTGAAAGTCATGATCAGAAAAAGAACCTAGAAGTCATCCTTCAAGAAATTCTCAAGGAAAATTGCCC
>CM053581.1:144822383-144867477 GCA_028627135.1 Pseudochirops cupreus | reverse complement strand
GAGCAAAATAGAACTTGAAAGAATTCACTGATCACCTCTTGAAAAAGATCCCCAAAAGAAAACTCCTAGGAATATTATAGCCAGGTTCTGGAGTCCCCAGATCAAGGAGAAAATATAACAAGCAGCCAAGAAGAAACAATTTGAATATTGTGGAAACACAATCAGGATAACACAGGATCTAGCAGCTTCTACATTAAGGGACTGAAGGTCTTGGAATATGATATTCCAGAACTCAAAGGAGCTAGGATTAAAACCCAGAATCACCTGCCCAGCAAAACTGAATATAATGTTTCAGGGGAAAATATGGTCATTCAATGAAATAGAGGACTTTCAAGCATTCTTGATGAAAAAACCAGAGTTAAATAGAAAATTTGATATTCAAATACAAGAAGCAAGAGAAGCAGGAGAACTTAAACAGGGAAAAGAAACCGTAAGGAACTTACCAAAGTTGAACTATTAACATGCCTACATGGAAAAATGATCATTGTAACCTATGAAACTTTTCTCAGTATGAGGATAGTTGAAGGGAATACACACACATACACACACACACACACACACACACACACACACACACACATATATGTATATATTTATATGTATATGTATATATGTATACATGCATATATATGTCTATATAGGAGGGTTTTTTCTTTTGATCTATTTTATTTCTTCTTTCATAACTGTGACTAATATGGAAATATGTGGGGTTTTTTTGTTTGTTTGTTTTTTGCTTTTTCAAGGGGGAAAGGCAGGATAATTGGAATTAAGTGATGTGCCCAAGGTCATAAGGCTAGTAAGTGCTAAGTGTCTGAGGCCAAATTTGAATTCAGGTCCTCCTGACTCCAGGGCTGGTGCTCTATTCATTGTGCCATCTAGCCATTCCAGGAATGTTTTACATGATAGGACACGTATAATCTATATCCAACTATATCTACCATTTTTGGAAGAAGGGAGGGAAAGGAAGGAGGGAAAAAAATTTGGAACTCAAAATCTTGTAAAAATGAATGCTGAAAATTTTCTTGACATGTAATTGGGGGAAAAATACTATTAAAACATCAATTTGAAAAGTGACTTTTGTCCTCAAGAGGCTTAGTTGGGGTAAAAAATACACAAATAAATATAATGCATCTTATTAATGATGAAAAAGTTCATAGAAGAAGTCAGATAGAGAGACTTGAAAAATTGAGGAAAGCATGATTTCATTTAACTAAGAAGATCAAAGAAAGTCCCATCTTGGGCCTTAAAAGTGGGAAAGGATTTTAATAGGCTTAAGAGATGTGAAGGGAGTGCATTAAGAACAGGTGCCATACACCAAGTAAGGGGAGGATATTATTAGATCAGGTAATAGACAGTAGTCTTTTTTGGACAGGATGTTTGAAAGGATGTATAAGGTAAATTACAAAGTCTGGGGAGCAGAGAAGACCAGTACCTCTGGTGTGAGGGCTGCCAAGCCCTTTCTTGGGGCTTCTTTCCACCTTTGGTGTCCATCTGATACATCCGACTCACCTATGACTCCATGAAGCTGTAGCATGCAAAACAGCTACACCCAGGTAAACCATTTTGGCAAATAGCTAAACCAGGTTGAGAGTACGTAATGGTAATGGGAATTTGAAGATCTTCCCTACTTTGAAAGTAAAGTCTGGGGGGGCCTAGTCAAGATGGCAGCATAGAAGCAGGAGAACTCTGCAGCTCCCCCCATAACCACCTCAAACACCTATAAAATATGACTCTAAACAAATTTTAGAGCTCTAGAACCCACAAAAGTACAGAGAAACAAAGTTCCAGCTGCTCATTGCAGTATACAGGGAGCTGAGACCTGCTTCAGTCCAAGGTTGGCCAGGACAAGCCGCAGTTGGAGCATTTGGGAGAGTAGATCACCAGCACCTGTGGCAATTTCCAGAATTATCAACCCATAAGAGCCAAGGACAAAGCAGAAGGTCAGTGGAACTCTTCAGGGAGAGATACAGGTCCAGCCACCAGCTCCCAGGGCAAGAAAGGGGTGGAAGTGGCCCCTGCAGCCACCTCCACATGGCTGCTTCAGAGCTCTTGGCCGGCAGATTGCAGGGGGGCCAAGCAATCATTCAGAGGCTAAGTGCTCTTGCCTTAACCTGCCTGGATTGGGATTGTGGTCTTGGGTGGTGGTCCTGAAGTGTGTGACCAGTGAGCCAAAGCTAGTGGGGGGCTGCAGAGATGGCGGCCTCCTAATAGCTCCAGCATCTGTGAAAACCCCAGCAATTTGGGACAAAGCTCTCCCTCCTGGAAGCAGAGATCTACTGTGGCTCAAAAATCAAATTAATTGACTGGCAACATGAGCAGGCAAAGGAAGCAAACCAAGCTCAGTACTCCAACTTTAGATTCCTTTTTTGGGGACAAAAAGGATCAAAGCATGGAATAGGTGGAAGACAACACAGTCAGAACTCCTGCACCAAAAGCTTCCAAGAAAAATGTAAACTTGTTAGAGGCAATAAAGGAGCTTAAGAAGGATTTTGATAACCAAATAAGAGAAATGGGGGAAAAACTGGGAAGAGAAATGAGAATGTTGCAAGAAAATCATGAAAAGAGAGTCAACAACCTGACTAAAGAAAATAATACTTAAAAAATAGAATAACTCAAATGGCAAAAGACGCACAAAAAGCCAATGAGGAGAAGAATGCCTTAAAAAGTCGAATTTGCCAGATGGAAAAAGAATCTCAAAAGCTCACTGAAGAGAATAATTCCTTCAGAATTAGAGTGGAGCAAATGGAAGCTAATGACTTTATGAGAAATCAAGATAGTATTAAACAGATCCAAACAAATGAAAAAATAGAAGGCAATGTGAAATATCTCATTGAAAAAACCACTGACCTGGAAAATAGACACAGGAGAGACAATTTAAATTTATTGGACTACTTGAAAGCCATGATCAAAAAAATAACCTAGAAATAATCCTTCAAGAAATTCTCAGAGAAAATTGTCCTGATATTTTAGAACCAGAGAGCAAAATAGAACTTGAAAGAATTCACCAATCACCTCTTGAAAAAGATCCCAAAAAAGAAAACACCTAGGAATGTTATAGCCAGGTTCCACAGTTCCCAGATTAAGGAGAAAATATTGCAAGCTGCCAAGAAGAAACAATTTGAATATTGTGGAAACACAATCAGGATAACCCAGGATCTAGCAGCTTCTACATTAAGGGATTGAAGGGCCTGGAATATGATATTCTGGAGATCAAGGGAGCTTGGATTAAAACCAAGAATCATCTACCCAGCAAAACTGAGTATAATGTTTCAGGGGGAAATATGGTCATTCAGTGAGGTGGGGGACTTTCAAATATTCTTGCTGAAAAAACAAGAACTGAATAGAAAATTTGACATTCCAAGGTAAACAGGGAAAAGAAATCATAAGGAATTTATAAAAGTTGAACTCTTTACATGCCAACATGGAAAAATGATAATTGTAACTTATGAAACTTTTCTCAGTATCAGGATAGGTGAAGGAAATATAAATGTACATATGTATGTATACATACACATATGTCTATATAGAAGGGTAGATATATGCATATGAATACATATGTGAGTGTGTGTATATATGTGTACATAGACAGAGGGCATAGGATCAATTTAATAGGAAGGGATGGTATTTTAAAAGGTGAAATTGTGAGGTGGGAGAGGAATAGAATGAGAGGAGACAGAGAGACAGAATGGGGTTAATCATCTCATAAAGAAGAGGCAAGGGATAACTGTTACAATGGAGGGGAAGAACATGAAGGCAAAAAGGAAAGGGTTAACCTTACTCTCATTGAACTTGGCTTAGGGAAGGAATGACACACTCTAAATTGGGTATCTTGACTTACAGGAGAGTAGGGGGGATGGGGATGAGAGGGGGGAATGATGGAAGGGAGGGCAGGGAGGGTTGTTAGAAGCACACACTTCTGTAAAGGGACAGGGACAAAGTAGAGAATAGAATGGGGGAGGCAGGATAGGAAGGAGGGAAATACAGTCAGTCTTTCACAATATGTCTATTGTGGAGATGTTCTGTGTAACTATACATGTACAGCCTACATTAAATTGCTAGTCTTTCCAGTGGGGGTGGGGGATGAGGGAAGAAGGGGAAGAATCTAGAATTTAAAGTTCTATAATCAAATGTTTAAAAAAATATATACATATATATACATATGTGTATATTTATAGTTATTATTATTATTATTATTTACATGCAACTGGGAATTAAGATATACAGGCACTGGGGTAAGGAGGTCCATCTTGCCCTACTGGAAAGGCAGAGGGGTTATGGGGGAGGATATAGGAGAAAGCAGATTGGGGGAAGGGGTATACTGTTTTGGGGGTGTGTGTAGGGGAAAGATGGGGAGAAAAATTGTAACTCAAAATCTTGTGGAAATGAATGATGTAAACTAAAAATAAAAATAAACAAAAGTTAATTTAAAAAAAAAGAAAAAGCAGGGAAAAAAAACCTAATCAAACATTTAAAAAAAGAAAGAAAGTAAAGTCTGCCCCCTACTAGGCTGAATGTAGTCACATGGAGCCTGTGATGGGAGGAGTTTGCTGAAGGGCAGAGCAGAGCTACAGGAAGCTGGGAATCAGAGCTAGAGAGATGGTGGGAAAGAGTGGATACTCAGGCAAGGAGTTGGTCAGGTTTGTGAGTAAATATTGATCTTGTATTGGTTTTGGGGAAAGCTAAAGGATGGTATGGCTTTCTGCTATGTTGTGGCACATTAACTTTTATGTTCCTTTGATGGACTTGGTTTCCTGGTGTTGGGATTTAGTTTTCTGGTGTCTAAATAAATGTTTTGGTTCTATCCTCTATATAGAGAATCTGTTATATTTTGTAATCAAGTACTATACAGGAATATTTATAGTCACAGTCAATGCTGTAAATATTGTACTGGCACTACAGGGTAACCAAGAAATCTCAAACCCATTAGTAAATTGGGGGGGGGGGTGGTATCCTCACTAAGCATGTGAAGACTTTCCTTGGCGGAATGGGCAAATGAGAACAATTTGTTCTAGTGGCCAAGAATGTGGCTGAAGAAGGCATTGTGGAGCATTTAGAACTTGCATCATCCACTACGCACTGAGCCATAACTAAGTCATCTTGATTTTGTCTTGCCACTGGACTTTGATGACTCGAAGAGAGTAAGACTAAGAATTTCATGCAACTCTGCCTCACATAAATCCAATTTGTACATGAATCAAAAGGAATCATCTATAACATTTCACCATTTTTAACTTATCTCAAAGTCCTATGATGATGTGCAAGTGATGAAACCACACGTGTGATTACAATGGGATTATATCCCAATGTCACAATCCTGTACATAGCCAGCCCAGTCCATAGGGCCATCTTCTCACTGGACCGAAGCAGCAGTGGGATTCGGCAGTCCCCCAAGTGTCTGATCAGCTTTTTTGAAGGACACACTACTTACCTCCTGGCATGAGGAAAGAGCGAGTTAAGTTGTCCTAAAAATTGTCTACATCACCCAAACCTGGCCTTCAGGAAGCTAGGAAGAGGAAGGTTGATGTGGTGAGTTCAATGTATGACATTTTGAACTTGAGGTTTTTGTGATAGAGCCAGACTGAGAGAACCAGCTGGTTATTATAAATCTTAGATTGGAACTTGGGAGAGTGAACGGGGCTGGATACATAATTCCATAGCTATCTGCAAAGAGGTTACAATTGGAGTTGAATATAGATGAAGCTGTTCTAGGAAAGAGGATAGAGAGAGGGAGAATGATGGAAGGAAAGGCAGATGACTAGGTTTAGAGATTAAAATGGGAAAGAACAAACAGCAAAGAAGGCTCCTATGAAATAGCTAGAGAGAGTAGAACCAGGCAACAAAGAAGGTCACCTAATTCAAGGCAGGAAGGACTATTGGTAAGGAAGAGGTCAAGTTTTATAGAAATTTTAAGGAGGATGGGAAAAGAGTGATTAAATTGAGCATTTAAGAAATACTGATTATTCCAAAGAATTTCATTAATGCCAAGGATAGAATACAGATTAGATTTGTAGCTGAGGAATGAGGTAGCATGAGAAAGTAGAAACCAAGCACAAACTTCTAGGAGTTTGGAATTAAAAGGAAAGAGATGATAATAGCTCGAGGAAAAGGCATGATGGATGGAGATTTTTTTTGGTAATTTGTGGTGGTAGTGGTTTTGTTCTTTAGAATGGAGAGATTTGATCAAATTTACAGGTGGAGGAGAAGAAGCCAATAGAGAGGGAAAGATTGTAGTTGAGAGTGGAAATGAGTGACACAGAAGCATCCTAAAGAAAAGAAGGGATGGACTCCAAGGCTCAGGTGGTGAGTTTAGTCCAGGGGTGGGGAACCTGTGGCCTCAAAGGCCACATGTGGCCCTCTAGGTCCTCAAGTGTAGCCCTTTAACTGAATCCAGACTTCACAGAACAAATCCCCTTAATAAAAGGATTTGTTCTCTAAAACTTAGACTCAGTCAAAAGTCTGCACCCAAGGACCTAGAAGGCCACATGTGCCCTAGAGGCTGCAGGTTCCCCACCCCTGGTTTGGTCTTTACAAAGAAGAAAAACACCTAATATTGAAGGGGAACAAATAAAAATGGGTAGAAATAGAAATGTTGTGAAGTGTCTGGGATAGGAAGATGATTTCAATCTTCTCAAATTGCTGGGGGGAAAAAAGTGGTAAATGAAGTCCCAGGCTTGAAACAAGGCTGGAAATACTAGAAGACTGAGATCAGTGCTATAGATAATTCATCAAATAAAAGTTACAGCTATGTAGCTATGAGAGGGGCCATGGAGCCTAGCTGGCAGATACCTACAGAGGACCTGATCAGCAGAGTTAGATAACTTTCCCCATTAGTAGTCAGTTGTAATGGTGTAGGAGCAGAGACAGTAGGCAGATGGCGAGGCTGCACAGTGTATGTGACTAGGGAGGTAGGAATATCTGAAAGCAAAAAGAACAAAGGGACAATGGAATATATCAATGAAATGGCTGATGTTGAGACTGTGGCAAAAGGAAAGTGAAGCCAGAACAAAGACAATGACTGGACAGAACAGGGAGGAATTACAGGACTGACTGTCATCATGAGAATGAAGAGCAGGTTCCAACCACGGGTGATGTAAACAGAAAGGAAAACATCAGAGAAATCAGAAATTTCAAGGTTCAGAATTGTCAAAATGGGGCTTTTTTAAGTATTGGTAAAGTCTAAGGAATGACTACTTTGTTGGGTGACTGAGTTGTAATGAATGTGGAACACATGGGAATTAACAAGTTTAGTGAAATGAGAGGCCAGAATTTTAGAAGAGTCCATGGTGTTGACACTAAAATCCCTGAAAACGAGAACATGGGATAGTGTAGAGAACAAGAAATGCTAGTTAATGATTTTGTCCAAGCAGATTCACATGAGGGAAAAAAATTAACCTCTAGGATAAGTCAATATTTAGTCTGGGACATGTAAAGGGAAATGACAGGAAGGACTTTTCTTCTCCTCCCCTACCCTAAATTACTAAAAATATTACCTCCCCACCCCTTTTACTAAATAGGATTACTGGCAGAAAGGTCATAAATCTGCTTGGGGAGGACCACAGAGGTGTGGGAGTAGGCGAACAGTTAGCATGAGAGGGTATAACCTTATTACAGGAAAAGGAAGTTGCCTGCCTGCTGTGTCCTGAAAGTAAATTAGACTGTGGCAAGTCATTTTGATCATAAGCAAAAATCCTTTCTATTGAACTGCACTCTAGGTTTGCCCTGAAATGTACAACTGTGTCATGAAATTGCTCCAGGAAAGTCATGTCCTCTTCAATCAACTGTGCTTCGGGGACTTTCCTCCTTCTATGATTATTTTTTTGTTGGCAAACATGCATATATGGCCTGAGTGATTCTGTGCACTTTCAAAGCTAGTAAATAGTTCAAACAAGAAGGGGCAAAAGACTATTTTCAGCACAGCTAGATTTGATAAGCACTGTGAAGTTTAATTAGAATTTTTACTTGAAAATATTCAGAAGGCCATGTATAAAATAAAAACATTTCATGGAGATTTATGTTGTTTCTGTGTGATATTTTTAGTCACTTTGAACCGGTCTGTCTCTGACCAAAATTGATAAAATTGATAGGTGATTCAGGCAAAATCTTTAAGGAATTAAAAATCATCATTTGGCGATGCAATATGGGGAAAATAAAGTTATTAATGATATTAATTTGATTTTAAAGTCACTCTAAAATAGCCAATATTTTCAGTTCTTTATCTGTAAAGTGGGGAAAATAAAATAATAAGAATACTTACTTCACAGGGCTGTTGTTATACTCAAATGAGAACATATATGGAAAAAGTTTTTCAAACAATTATCATTCTTTTTATTAATATAAAATCTCTTTCTAGAAGGAAGGGAATGATTTTATTTTAAAGTTTACAAGGTTTAGCTGAATCAACGACCCTATGGGATTCTGAATTTTCCTTCTAAAACTTTCTAGTTCATCAGTTTCTCAAACTAATTTTAGTCTCTTAATTCCTAGAATCAAAGTAAAGCAGCTGGAATTTTGAACATCCCTTAGTGACCATCTTAAAATTGTGAGCATTCAGGTTCTGCCTCTGCTATTTGCAAAGAGCCTTCTCTTGTCTGGGCTCTATCATTGAAAAGATTTTACATTCCCTCCCCACACACACCTGGGGGCCCAAACAGACTCCTAATCTGACCATCAAGGTTCCGGGCCCCTAGAGCTGAGAAACCAGACCAGAGAGATCCATCAGCGCTCACTAAGGAATAAATGACTTTATATTGCCTATAGCTTCCTGCTGAGGTGAACGGCCAATCTCTCTGACTTCCCAAACAAGGACTGTAGCCTTCAGCGAAAGGAGCCGCTCCATTAGCAGAAGCCAGCTAACTTTCAGCTATATTCAACCCAGACTTCCTAACAGTATCACATCATAAAACCATCCCGCATCTGGCACAAATTTAAGGCACAGTTGGCAGTATTTGATACAGAAAAGAAACCAAAGACGGAATTAGTATCCCACACGGTTGTTTTTTCAAGTCATAGATGAAGTGCAGAGCCTTTTGGGGAGAAGGCCACAGAACGCCCACTAACCCTTCCTAAACTTAAGTTGGGCTGTCTAGAGCTTATGTTCTTTGGGGAAAAACAACAACACTTCTGTTGCATCTCCTTTTACTTGCCTGGTTAAAAGCGTGTGATTGGAGAGACTACTTTTTTGGGGGGGATGGGGATGGGGGTGGGGAAGTCAGTTTCTAGCAGCTGTACCAGAATAATAATACTTCACCGCATTCCCTGTTCTAGGGCAGGACATTCACCTGGGGCTGTAATTCAGAGGACCCTTTAAGCCTAGGTGTGAAAGATTGCTCATCTATGGTCTAGTCTCTCATCTCTACAATTTTGGAACAAGGTTGAACATCCTGGGAAAGTTGGCTATCCAAACTCATATAAGAGTGATTTGCACTAGAATGCTAATTGAATCCTTTACAATGGCTGTTATGCTTTCCCAGAGACTGATACTTGAGTTCTCAATCTAGGGCATCACCTTTCCATTTCAAAAGACCAAAACAAAAAAATCTGGAAAACCGGGTTTTTAAATCTGAAAGATTTCTGGAGATACTAGAATAGAAGGAAGAAAAAAAAAAGAAGTTGCATAACCCAAGATTTTGTTTTGTTTGCTTTTTTTTTATTCCCCTTTCTTTCCCCTCTAACCCTGAACCACCCCTTCGAAAGAGAGAAACATTAAGCAAAGTCAGCAGAGAAAGTGACCGTGTCTAATATTTTATACCAGATTTCACATTTGTAGTTCTCTACTTCTCTACTATGAGAAGGAAGATATGTTTCACCATTTCTCTAGAATCAAGATTGGGTCTGGAAAATGATCAGAATTCTACTGGCCTTTAGAGTTATTTTAATTTATATTATTTCAGTTAAAGTGTATATTTCCTGGTTCTGCTTTGGAGGCCAATAGTCTTGAGAAATTTCATAACAACAATAAAAATAATCACAGGCATTGGTAACAAAGAGTATGAGATAGCTTGCTGAACTATATGATATTAGGCCCATGTGACCTTACATATTCACTGAGCTCCCTGACCCTCTGTTTTCTTATGTTCAAAAGGTATCCCAACAGGGTTGGACACATACCTATAAATTTTTATGTTCTCTACTCAACACCCCTGGCATCTTTTTTCAGTGCTCACTTAGGTATTATTTGCATACATTCTAGAGAATTCTAGGCCTTTTTACAGCACAACCTATGTGAAATGCTGCTTCCTGAGAAACAATTAGGATAATAATTCTATTTGAAAGAACTATCTAATGGAAACAGTAGGATTCTCATTACCTGCTCCTAGTTCAAAGGAGGAAGGGTGGTGGATCTGGTCCTAGAATGTAAGCTATAATTGTCCATGCATTTTTCTAGCAACTTCACATAGATTTTAAAGAAATAAATAGGGGCAGCCAGGTGGCACAGTGAATAGAACACCAGCCCTGGAGTCAGGAGGACCTGAGTTCAAATGTGGCCTCAAATACTTAACACTTACTAGCCGTGAGACCTTGGACAAGTCACTTAACCCCAAGTGCCCTGCCATCCCCCCTCCAAAATAAATAAAAAGAAAGAAATTACTTTGGATTGCTTCAGATAACCCAGAATTGCCTAACTTAGGCTAAGCTTCTATTTTTTGGTCTAGATGGAAATACAAATTCTGATTGTCAGTTCACACGTCTTCTGTCTTATCACCCATGCCTTAATCCAGAGAATCACAGCAAAACTGCTGGTGACAGAGTCTACAGTAAAATCTTCCTCTGCCTCACTGCAGAGTATTCTTCTTTTATTGTTATACTGTTGTACTAAAAAAAAGAGCTTTTAGGCAGGAGAGTTCACTTTCACCTAAGACTAACATAGCTGTAGCACAATATAACAGAAAGAGGCCTGAATTTTGAGTTAAGACTTGGGTTTGAACC
This sequence comes from Pseudochirops cupreus, assembly GCA_028627135.1. NCBI lineage: Eukaryota > Metazoa > Chordata > Mammalia > Diprotodontia > Pseudocheiridae > Pseudochirops > Pseudochirops cupreus. The sequence continues at coordinate 144,856,551 of CM053581.1, read as the reverse complement.
TTACAAGTTGACTATGGGAAAAGTCAATTAATCTCTCTGAAATTCAGTTTCCTCATGTGTTAAAAAACAAAACAAAACATTGTTTAGAGGATTCAATGAGATAGCATATGTAAACTGTTTTGCACCACTTAATACTCTATTTAAATATCAGCTATTATTACAGTACACCTGTAGTTAGTCTATAGGTGTTATGTCTGTTAAATAGAGTGACTTAACTTTTCCTACAGCATGTGTGGAAAAAGTAAGAAGTGGATACCCTAGATGTGAAAAAGCCTACCTATTTCCCATTCTTAAACAAAATATTTGCACTCTTCCCTCCCGGCTCCCCCAACCACACACCTTTCCACCAACATAGATTTGCATCAAAACATAGAGCACAATAGTAAAATGCTGAACTATAAACACAAGGCAAAAGACTGTTTTTGGCCAGTTTTGTTGACTTGTTTTACATTCAAATAGAAAGGTTCTACACTGTCCCTGCACCCTACTGAGGTTTTTTTTTTTGTTTTTTTTGTTTTTTACCTCATTGGAATCTTAAGCCAGGGTTATTGAATATTCAGAACATGACCCAAAACAACCAAGAATGTGTCCCTTTGGAATGTTAGAAAATATTTGTTAATAGAGTAATTTTCTGCACATTTAATAACTTCAGTCTTCCTAATAGCATAATTAAGGGTATCTTAAATTTTTCTTTCAGGAGAAGAAAAAAAAGAGTGAACCAACCTGTTTTGAGGAAATTAACTGATAACTATCCTCAAGTTGCAGTATAAATTCTGTTGGAATTGAAAAGATTTGTGGCTATGTTGATATAAAGGAATGAACACAAAAAAATGGTTAGAAAATGGCTCAAATCAAGAGGAATATCAAATTATATTTAAAAGCATATTCAATTATGAAGTTGGAATAAGAATTTCCTGGGGCATTTAAATAAATAGCAATAATAGTTTCCCATATAACAGATGAGAAGAACTGAGACAAAGTGACCAAGTGACTGGGAGAGGTTAGATGGAAGAGCTTGGTCTGGCTTGAAAAAAAAACAAAACACATAGCACCGTCCAAGTTCAGGGCTTTTTCAACTGTACCATGCTAATTCTTATGTTGTTGAACCCAGTAATTCATGTTGTCAAGCCAGTTATTCACGTAGTCAATCTAAAGATTAAATTTCCTAGTCTAGTCCTGGCTGCATCATACCAGCCACATGGCCTTAGGGAAGTCACTTACCTTCTGAAACTCCATCCCTTTGTTTGTAGAATAATGAGGCCAACTCCAGGATACCTTGCATTACTTTTTAGGATCAACTGAGAGAATGTTTGTGAAATCACCTGTATACCAGTAAGCCCTATAAAAGTGTAATCTTTATTTTTCTTGTTTTCTGATGAAATTCTTAGTCTTATGATAGAATCCTATTGAGCAATAAGTATAGGTAGGGAAGTTTTCAGAGGAGACACACTTGGGTGACATGTTTTTGTTTGTTTTCCAGGATGAGATTAAGAATATGTGGGAGCTAGGGCTGTCAAAGAGCATTTCTAAAACTGACCACACAGCCTGAAAATTTTAGCCAAATCCCCAGAGCAAGAGATGGTAGAGTGGAGAGCAGGGGAGTTGGGAGGAGAGAGGGTTGTCAAAGGATTAGGAGTCCAGTGTCAGTTGGGTTTCCTGCCCTTGTAGCTACTGACTCACTGGGTGATCCTGGAAAAAATAATTTCACTGGGGGAGGCTCAAAATAGAGCCCAGGATTTCCTGTTTCGCAGTTGAGTAAAGGATCCCTGAAGTCCAATTACTTCTAAATGCACTTAGGTGCCAAATGAATTTTATCTCAAAAGCAAAGATTTCAATTTTTTTTTAACTGGGAGGAAAGTGGTAGAAGTTGGGTTCAGTGCACCACTATTTAATGTTTTGCAGCTAAAATAGCTCTTCGAGTTTGTAAGATAGTTATCCATGTCCCACCTCCTAGGTGTGGGTGTAGCCTCAGGCTCCTTCCTGGGACTTCTTTTTTCTCCCCAAGGACTGGCTCTCTCTCTGTCTCTGTCTCTGTCTCTGTCTCTGTCTCTCTCTCTCTCTCTCTCTTTCCCTCTCTGCCCCTTTCTCTCTGTCTCTGTCTCTCTTTCTCTCCCTCTCTCTGTCTCTTGTTTCTGTCTCTGTCTCTCTCTTTCTCCCACCCTCCCCATGCAACTATAACCTCTATGCAAATAATTCCCTCTAGCTTTCTAATCATCTCTGCTTGGGCATCTGTAAATCAATGTATTAAATGCCTGCTATATACACCCAGCACTGTGCTGAGTGCCGGGTATACAAAAATCCCAAATTGAACCTGACTAAAAGAAGTCCTTTTCTTTCCCCATAAACCAGTCCTCCTCCTAACTTTCCTATTCCTATTCAATCTGCCACCATTCTTCCAGGCATCCAGGTTCACAACCTAGGACTATTGACTACTGTGCATCTCCCAGATGAATCAATTGTCAACTGTTGTTCCCACCTCCCAGGTATCTCTTGATCTATCCTTATCTCCCCTCTCCCAACACAATCTCCCTAGTTCATGTCTTTGCTACTGCTATAGCTTCTTAATTGAATCCAGTTTCTCCCTTCTCTGAGGCTTCTTCTTCCACTTATCCCACCTCTAAATTTGTCAAATTAACTTTCCTAAAGTTCAGATATGACCATGTTATTCCTTAAACATGAAACTTCCATGGTTCTTTATTGCCTCTAGTATAAAATACAACCTTTTCTTTTTGGTGTCTGAAGCTTTTCACAATCTGGCTCCAATGGATTTTTCTAGGCCAATTACACATTACTCCCTCTCACATACTCTACTTTCAGTCAAACTGGCTTACTTGTTCTTCCTTGTGAAGCATGTATATATACTCTGACCAGAGCTGGAATGTTACATCTGCCACTCAGAGTTCTAGGGTACCCGGAGAGGTTTCTGTGATATCTTTTTCTCTAGGCCCATTGACTCAAACCCCTAATCATTTTGTTCAATGATTGACTGAGTATTGAAATTAAGTAGTTAAGGGAGACATATGTCAAACAGTCACCGTGTAACGAATGCATCCTGAAAGAGTTCAGCCACAAAGAATTCTCGATTGAAAATGACATTTTCTAAATGTCCTTTTCATAAATGGCATTGGATGCTACTTTAGAGGAATGACATGGAACAAAGCTTCCTCTAGGAAATCCCCAGCATTGGGGGAGCGGGGTGGAGGAGTGGAGGGGAAGTGTTGTAACTATCCCAAAAACACAAAGTAGATAAAAGTAGATGAAGAATTTACATTGCCAAAACCAAGATATTTACTGCAGAGACCATGAGCTAGATTTAGAATGGAGTAGGAGACAGCTAGACAGAATCACTTGAGATCAGTTGAGAACTATAATGTTTTCAAAGTATGGACAAGCTAAGAAATTTGTAATAAGTAGAAGGCTGCTCGTTACTTTTCCCTTTTGGGGTTCCAGAGATAACCCTGAAGGGTTTAGTGTGTACCTAATATTATCATTGCTTATGTGCCGAGACCCATATAAATTAAATAGGCAGAATTAATTAACTTTTAGAAATACAAATTTTTCTAAAGTAGTCCAGTAAAAACGGTTGGCACAAAACATTACTCCAAACAGAGAATACACTCTCTATAAGTACATACAGAGTTTTGGATCAAGTGGGCACAATATTAGAAAAATCATAAGGCCAAAGAGATAAGTCAAACCCCTGGGGTTTTGGGTCTTTTTCTACCTTTGTGTAGTCTTCAAGAAGTGCCCCTTAGGGGGTATAGCTCTCTTCTGGGACCCAAGAGTTGGTAACTATCCACAGCTATAATTCTATTTGCCCTAAAGAGGTGATAATCACTGCAGCTTTCTCTATGTGTCTGCTTTGTTCTCTCTTAGCTGCCGGATGGATGTATTGTAGGTTACAGGTCCAGTCCTTCCAGGGACATGGTCATTAAGGGTGTGATTCCATGTCAGTCCTCCTTCTGGGATCACTCCCTCACCTCCCCCTTCCTAACTGCCGTTATCTGATAGAAGCACAAGGAATCTTCCTCCTCAAAACTCTCCCAAAGTATGATTGCCTTTCCTTGCTTCAATATACTTAGGTCCAGAGTTGTGTCTAATTTAATTAATCTTGATACATTTTGTGGATGTTATAATCTGTTTTTATCCATTGGCCAAAAGCACAAAATTTTTAAGGACTTCTTGTACCTCATTTACTCCTTTGAGTTATTTTGTAACTCAATCAAGGAAACATTCTCAGCTGGTAAAGGTATCAGGCTTAAGACATCTTTAAGAATAAAGAAAAAAGGTATTTATTAGGTACCAGGCACTGTGCAACATGCTTTACAAATATCTCTTTTGAGCTTCACAACAGCCCTAGGAAATAGGTTACATCTGAGAAAACTAGGGTAGACAGAGATTAATTGATTTGCCCAGGGACTCAAAGCTAGTCTACAAGGTGAAATTTGAACTCAGTTCTTCCTCACTAAAAGTCCAATACTCCAAGCACTGTGCCATCTAGCTTCCTAATTATAACAATGGAGATGTATGAGGTTCCCTCTTAAATATACAATGGTGACTGGCTAACAATCCTAGTACTTACGATCATGTGCAAAGTATCCAGCTGATGCATGTGCTCATGTCAAAAATGCAAAATGTACAGGTTGCATTCTGTATCTGGTTCCAATACACTAACTATGTAGTGAAGAGGAATCTCTCTGGTTGGCTCTGGTGCTGGCACTGGAGTGCCCGAGTCAAATGCCTGACATTCGGCCAGGATGCGTCCCTTGGTAAGCTTTACCAAGATGCTTACTAAGCCTTACTAAATGCTTTTTGGGTGGGAGATAATGATGTAAGGCGATAGGCCAAAGTCAACAAGGGACCATGAATATGGTCTTTGTCCTTTATGGGCTTGCATTTGTTTGTTTGTTCTTTCCTCTTCTAGGTGGAGTTGAAGGTGATCTTGACAATGAACTTTGAAAACTCTGGAAAGTGAGTAATCATGTGTTATCTAGGTGGGGATGACTTTTGTGGCCTAGCCAGTCCAGCATTGCAGTTCCAAGGAATGACCTTTAACCTTGAGTACCCAAGCTGGAGATTTCATGCCCCAAAAGAATCAAAATAACATCACATGTTGGAGTCAAGGTACAATGTGTACAACTGTGGTTAATCAGACTACTTTGAGCTAGGAAGGCTCTATCACAGATTGAACATAAATCATCCATATGAACATTTGGAGTGGAGATATCTCTAAATTTGGACGTCTCACATTTCTTTTGAGCTACTGCCATTTTACTTCGCTCATAGAGATAGCACTCTCTTTGATATGGGCACGCTATGCTGGATGGTCCTTTGCCAGGGTCTCCCATGTCTCACAATCAATTCCAAAGTTCTTCAGAGGAACCTTGAGAGTAAATTTGTATTGTTTCTTCTGACCTCCATGTGAGGGCTTGTGTTGTGTGAGTTCTCTGTAAAATAGTCTTTTAGGCAAAAGTATGTTTGGCATTCAAAAATGTGGCTAGCCCATCAAGGTTGCACTCTCTGCAGTAGAGTTTGAACGCTTGGCAGTTCAGCTCCAGAAAGGACTTCAGTGTCTGGTACCTAATCTTTCCAGGTGATCTTCAGAATCTTCCTGAGGCAATTCAAATGGAAGCAATTCAGTTTCCTGTCCCGGTTTCCCAGGCTTACAACAATGAGATAAGCATAATGGCTCTGCAGAACTTCAGTTTGGTAGGCGGTCTAATACTTCTTCTGTCCCATACTTTCTTTTGGAGCCTCCTAAACACTAAACTAGCTCTGGCAATGTATACATCAATTTCATCATCTATTTGGACATCCCTTGAAATCGTAATGCCAAGGTAAGTGAACATGTCCATGGGATTCAAAATCTCTCTACTTGCCGTAAGCAGTGATTCCATGTATGGATGGTATGGTACTGACTGGTGGAGAACCTGTTTTCTTGGTTTTAATTGTCAGGCCAAAATTAGCACAAGCAGTAAAGAGTAGATTCATAGTCTGTTGCATTTTAGCTTCAGAAACTGCATCAAGTGTACAATCATCTGTGAACAAAAAGTCACACACCAACTCTCCCTCTACTTTTGTCTTGCCTTGTAGCCTTTTCAAGTTAAATAATTTATATCAGTGTGGTGGTAGCTGATCTTCGTGTAATTTTCATCTTTATTGAAGGTATCTAATAACACTGCTGCAAACAGCCCAAAAGTATGGGAGTATGCAAACAGCCCTGATTCATCCAAGGTAACAGGGAAAGTGCAAGAACATCATCCATTATCCAGAACATGTACAAGCATGGTACCATGGAACTAGTATATAATACTGATGAACTTCTCCAGGCAACCAAATTTTGCCATAATTTTCTACAAGCCCCCATGACTGACAATATCAAAGCACTTGGTTAAGTTAACAAAATGTTACATACAGACCTCTGTTCTATTTCTGGCATTTCTCCTGGAGTTGTGGGGCAGCAAACCCCATTATCACCCATTCCATAGCCCTTTCTAAAGACACACTGGCTCTCAGATTGATAACCATCTTCCAGGTGAAGGATCAATTTATTCAGGAGGACCCTGGCAAGAATCTTGTGAGCAATTGGGTAAGAGAGAGACTCCCTTGTGATTGTCATAGGACAATCTATTTCCTTTATCTTTACAGAGGTGAACAATAGAGGCATCTTTGAACTCTTGGAGGATAACCTCCTCTTGCCATGTAACCCAGACAATTTTAGTCAGCTTTTGTATGAACAGTGGGCTTCTTGCTTTATAAATCTTAGCTGTAATAGACTTAGCACCAGGCATTTTGCCGCATAAGAGGAGCCTAATGGCATTCAAAACCTCTTCTTCAGTTGGAAGATCAGCTAGAGAGAGATGGACTTCAACCTGAAGTATATGGTTAAGGGCTTTAACATTGATTGATGGTGGTCCGTTGAGAACACCATGGAAGTGTTTGGTTCATCTCTCCAGGATCATGTCACTGATCAATGTAGCTCAACCGTACAGAGTAGTTGAGCTGCATCATAGGTCTTTGGCCCATAAATAACCTTCAGGGCATCATAAAATCACTTTGGATTATTACTATCAATGTAGAACTGAATTGGATTTAAGTGTGGCAGTTATTGCCTCACTCTTCCAGAGCCATCAAAGTGCAGTGGCAAGACAAAGTCAAGAGGACTGGTGACGGCTCAGGATGCAGTAGATGATCTTGGGATATTCAATATCTGACCAAGTGCTAAGTGCTCCACAGCGCCTGCTTCAGTTGCCTTCCTGGCCTTTGGAACAAATTGTTCTTATCCACCCATCCCACCAAGGGAAGTGTTCATATGCTTGGTGTAGACAACCCCCCCAACTCACCAAAGGGTTTGAGACCCCTTGGTTACCCTCCTCCTGGCCTAGTCTTTATGTCAAAATGGTTTCCCAGGGTGCGGCTGCTGTGCATGCTATAACCTTTTGGAGCCACAGATGAAGACTGGTTGAATCAGGTGGACACCAAAAGAAAGCAACCCTGAAAAGGGCTTGGTAGTCTATCACACCAGAGATACTAGTCTTCCCTGAAAACTCAAATAACCCTAGATATGACATATTTGGAAGTGAATTGGGTGGGGCAAATGCTATGCAAAAAAAAAAGAAGAAGAAGAAGAAGAAGTCTGAAATCAGTCTCCCCAGAGACCAAATTGACCTTGGGAGAGTATATCACATCCCTAGTCATGGGGAACCTGTGACCAAGAGGCCACATGTAGTCCTCTAGGTCCTCAAGTGTGACCCTTTCACTGAATCCAAACTTCACAGAACAAATCCCCTTGATAAAGGAATCGTTCTGTAAAACTTGGACTCAGTCAAAGGCTGAACCCAAGGACCTGGAAGGCCACATGTGACCTCAAGGCTGCAAGTTTCCCACCCTTATAGATAGCGGGTGAAAAGTTTTTGCTTCTATTCTTGATATATAATCAATTCTTTGATATATAATCAAAAGTACCTGGGAAGCTCATCATTAGTACATGATAATGATGATGATGATGATAGAGACTAACATTTACTTATCACTGACCATGTGCCAAGTAGTATGCTAAGCTTTTTTATAATTATTATTCATTTGATGATCCTCATAACAACACTGGAAGATAGATGCTATTATTATCCCCATTTTACAGATGAGGAAACTGAGACATACAGAGGTTAAGTGACTTGCCCAAGGTCACACAGCTGATATGTAACTGAAGCCAGATTTGAATTTAAATCTTCCTTTCCCAGGCCTGGCGCTCTATTCACTGTATCATCTAGCTGCCCGTTAATAGTAGGAAGACGTGACAGAATGGGAGTGCAAGTCAATAGCATTAGAGAAATCCTTCCTTTTGGCCTTCAGTGATATCTAAGAACCCTTTGAGGGTTATGGCTTCAAATCCTGCCTCTATCACTTGCTAATTGAATGGTCTTTGGCAAGTGATTTAAACTCTCACATCTCAATTTCCTCATCTCTAAAAATGGGATTGGATGGTGGTGGGGGTCAACAAAATACCTTTAGATTTTCTTCTAGCTCTCAATCTATAATCATGTGGTACTCTTTGGTCACAATGGTAACGCCCTTATGGAAATTTTTTCAGCAAAATGGACAAGAATAATAGGTTAAGAAGGCATAGGAAAGTTGTGATTTGCTCTGAGGCATGGAAAGAAAATCACAAAAGGAATAGGTTCAAATCCTGATTTTGCCATTTACTAGCCAAATGACTTTTGGCAAATCATTTCACCTCTCCAGGTTTCAGGGTTCTCTTTTGTTCAATAAGTTTGGACCAAATGGTCTCTAACGTTCATTCCAGTTCTAACGCTGACTTCAGGACATTTGGACAGATGAAATCATGAATCTAAAATCTCTAGGGAACTTGTATGTCCAAATGAGGGCATATACACACTCATTTCATATTCTAGTTGCTCAAATATTTTTGAAACTCCTTATTTGGAATTATTGTCAGTGCCATTCAGGGGCAGTCTCACGAGTTCATCATGGTGTGTCATTCTCCCTTGGGCATGGACCTCTACCATCTCTGCCTCCCTGTTCTTCTCATCTAACTCTTTTACCACCTTCCTCTGCTGTTGCTGCAGGTGAGCTCGATTCAAGACTCTTAGGTAAGAGCTGTGCTAAGGGATTTTTAGAGTAAGGGGTCAGCTAGGACAATATAGTTAGATGGAAGCAGGGAGAAACCTAAACAGTGAATCTCAAGAAGCAAACAAACTGGCAGACAAGTTCGTTGGTGTGCTGTCTGCCTATTAGACGTGATAGCATATCGGCCTGCGCTGTAATTACAAATTGTCAAAAGTCAGTTCATTTTACATTGGAGAGAATCTTCAAAATGTATTTACATCAGGCTAATTTTGAAGATATTTATTTGAGAGCAGTTATCTTTTTCCCCATACTCCAAAGTCATATGTTCACAACAAAAACACATCATTCAGTTTGGCAGGGTTCCTTTGGAGGGGAGTTTGGGGGGAAGGACTTGGTAGCCAAGATAGTAAAGGAAAATGAGGTCAAAATCTAGGTCGACCTGGAATACTGGTCAATAGCCCATGCTCTAAGGCCTTAGGCTCCTCACATAGACAGAAGTTGATTATTAAAAAATGGGGGAGGGTGGTAGGTCTTTACAAATATTAAGTATGTTGGAAAGAAAATGTTACTAGAAACCCTATTGTTCTCATTCCAGGAGTCTCTATGGCAACCATTTTGAGGCAGTAAATGTACAGATAGCTATTTGTGTCACTAGCTATGCCGGTTTGTCCAACCACTCCTTAATATTGTCTAGACACCTTTCCCTTGGCTTTCCTTCAGTCTTTTCCCTGGCATACTTGCCTCACAAATTTCCACTTCTCCAGCTTCAATTGTGGTATTTTCCTCAGTTAAAGAACAAAGCAGGAAAAAAAGGGGGGAGAAAAAAAATCAGGTACCACTTTTCTAGCAAACACAGGTTGGTTTCACTCCCTCCGTACCCTCTTGAGAACCCAAAAGTAGCAAAGACTCTACTCTAATTATTGTTTTGACAGTAGTTTCTAATTGTTTCTGCTCGAATTATTTCATATTAAAAGGATCATTACTACAGTGTCTTAAGCATACTAAGCACAGGGGCACTAGGTAGTACAGTAACTAGAGCACTGGCCCTGGAGTCAGGAGGACCTGAGTTCAAATCCAACCTCAGACACTTGACATACTTACTAGCTGGGTCACCTTGGGTAAATCACTTAACCCCAATTGCCCAGCCTTCCCCCCTCCAAAAAAATTTTAAAAAATAATACCAAGCACTAAAGTGGGCATCAAGAAGAACTACAAGTCACATTTCTATCCTTATCTTGCAGTATGATCTTGGGTAAGTCATTAAGTTTGACTTTCATTTTCCTCAGCTATAAAATGAGGGGTTGAATGAGTTGGGTGTTTCCTGAACTTCATGCCCTGGGTTTTGAATAGAGTTCCATGAAAACAGCATAATACAGTGGAAAGAGACAAAGGCCCTGGAGACAACAGACCTGAGTCCCAATCCAACTTCTGATATTTACTGCCTGTGGAATCTTGACCAAGTTCTTTTTTTTTTCTTTTTGGAGGGCAATTGGGGTTAAAGCGACTTGCCCAAGGTTACAAGGCTAGTTTTTTGTGTTAAGTGTCTGAGGCCAGATTTGCACTCAGGTCCTCCTGACTCCAGGGCTAGTGCTCTATTCACTGCGCCACCAAGCTGCCCAACCAAGTTCTTTAACTTCTGCTGGCTTCAGTGTCCTCATTTGTAAAATTAGGGTGTTAGACTAAATAACTTCTGAGACTTTTACAGTCCTGAGCTTAGGTTCAAAGGTTGCCTCACATACTTAGTTGTGTCATCCTGGAAGCCTCAGTTTCTTCATTTATAAAAAGGGGATAATAATGGTAGACCTCACAGGATTGTTGCAAGGATTAAATGCAATTATATATGTAAAGTGCTTTTTAAACCTTAAAGCACTATTTGAGTAGGAACTTTATTATTGTAATGGTAATGGAGATTTGAAGATCTTCCCTGCCCCTTGTAATGACAAGCAAATAAGTACTTAGCCCTTGTTTCAAGTTGAGCTTTCTGCTTGATTATATCAAGCCTTTGTTAAAAAAACAGAACATGTGAATGCCACAGTGGGAGGAACTTCTGAAGCAACAGGAGGCAGGGGGGAGCTAATGACCAGGATAGAAGGCTGAGCACAAGCTGAGAGAGAGCCAGAACTGCTGGATGCAAGCAGCATGGGGGCTGAGGACCTACTGTGAGTGAGAGAGGGGCATTCTTGCTTGAGGGAGTCTGTTTTGTTTTGAAGGGCTGATGGAGGGAAGGTTTGGGAAGGCTTAGAAATGTGGGTATTCGCTGCATTGGTTATACCAGTGGTTCTCAACCTTCCTAATGCTGCAACCCTTTAATATTTGTATGTGGGCATATCTTCATGTAGGCAGACCCACCTGGAGACGGATAGAGGAGGGGTGTCTTGGTTCCTAAGACCATCGGAAATATGTTTTCCGATGGTCTTAGGCAACCCCATTTGACCCCCAAAGGGGTCACAACCCACAGGTTGAGAACCACTGGGTTATATGTACCAACTTTGTGGTTACTGTAATGAATTTGACTTTCTGCTTTTGGGACTTGGTTGTCTGGTATTTGAAAAAATGCTTTGTTTCTGTCCTCCATGTGGAGAGCCTGTTACATTTTATGATTTACAACTACACCAGCATATTCATAGCCGCCGTGGGTGCTGTGAATACTGCATTGATGTTATAATGATTGAGGCAGTTAAATGGTGTAATGGTTAGAGCACCAAGCCAAGCAGCAGAAAGACTCATCTTCCTGAATTCAAAATTGACCTCAGACACTTTACTATCTATGTGACCCTCAGCAAGTCTCTTAACCCTTTTTGCCTCAGTATCCTCATCTGTAAAATGAGCTGGAGAAGGAAATGGCAAACCACTCCAGTATCTTTACCAAGAAACTTCGAATGGCCATCACAAAGAGCAGGACACAACTGAATAACAACAGCAGCACGGTAGAGAGACTTGATACATGGCTGCCTGTGAAGTAAGGAAGATGTGGGTGTGAGTCCCACCTCTGACAAAGACTGGCTAGGGAACCCGAAACAAGTCACTGAAGTGATCACCGACCCTAGGCAACTCCCTAAGGGCTGCAGAAGAGTTGCCATACTGCATTGGTATAGGGAGTTTCTATGCAGGTGAAGTCATGAATAGGTCTGGTCAACAACAAGAAGAACAAAACATTATTATCATCGCTATTATTACTATTCCTGAGTGTGATATGGGACTAGCTGCAGAATGAATAGGTGCATAGTACCATGTGCACTAAGGGCAGGTAGTAGTCTTTTTTCTTCTCAGTAGAGCCAAGGGACACTGGGAAAGGAATACAGTGGTAAGATTATTGGTAAGAGTTGTTTCTGGGCCCAGAACAACAACAACAACAAAAGTTGACAACTACAGGGAAGGCAAAGATCTCGATGTAAGTAACAGGCACAATTGTGCCCAATCTTAGACTAGTGTTGCCCAAGGGTGGATCAGGATGGGAGGCTAGATATGGTCAGAATAAATACAGCACCTTATATTCTCAGGAAAGATCAGAACAGGCAGCACGAAATACTCCTTATAGTACACAACATGGTCTAAGGCTAAGCAGAGTTACTTTTCAGTAATGGGAAAATCAACAGTGCTAGAGGGCTACACCTCCTTTAGAAACGGTAGCCCAGCCCTATTCTAGCTTGCATAACAAACACCTATTAAGTATAATGATTTTTTATTATGAAAATAGGTATAATTTCCTCTCTTTTGCTTCAGAATTTCCCAAATTCTCTGGGACTTTTCATACCTTCATGCCTCCTAACCAATACATGTGGGTTCCATCAATATATTTAGGGTCAAGCAGAAGAAAGCCTAAGGTTTGTGGTGGAGGATAAGATGAGAACAGATGTTATGAAGAAGGTGGAAACTGTCCAAATTCTGTTTTGAATCTATTTTCTCTCAAAACAAAAGAATCACCATCAGATTGACGAGGGAGGAGAGAATAAAAATATGTAATAGGGAATTAGAACTCCAAGTTGGTGAGAAGATGCTAAGGAGCTCATCAAGTTGACCTTAACAAGTTCAAGTCACCAATGTAGGTTCCCTGTATTTGGTAGAACTTGGAGATGTAATTGTTGAATTGCCCCTGGTGTTATGAAAAGTCATGGAGAATTGGGGGGGACTAAGAGCACTGGAGACAGATCAATGTCATGATTTTCAAAAAAACAGGTCAAGTCTTCAAACTGTAAGTCAGCAAATTTTATGCCAGTTCCTGGGAGGGGGGAATCTATGTTGTCTTATTAAATAAATGATTTCTAAGCACTTAAGAAGGGGAAAGTAATCACTTAAAGCCAACCTGGATGCATTAAGAAGTCAGGCTACACTGACCACATTTCCAGTTTTGATGAGTTTATTAGATTGGTGAGATTGGGAGAACGTAGCAGACAATGTTATATGGGTATTTCAACAAGACATCTGAGAAATTGTCTCATAATTAAGTTGCAGAGATGAGGACTGGGTTCACTTCTTGATATAGTTAGGTGAATTTGAAGTTGGCAGAATAGCCAGATCCAAAGATAAATTGATTAATAAATGATTAATAGATCCATAGCAACCAAGAGAGAAGATCTTACTGGAGTACATCAGGGATCTATTCTTAGTCTTGAATTCAGTAAAACCTGGATGTAAATCCCACCTTTGACAACAATTGTGTGACCCTGGGCAAGTCAATTGACTTTCTAATTCTCTAGGCCATAAGGCATCAAACTCACAGCCTGCAATAACAAACAGCTAGCAAAACACTCAAGTGCAGCTTTCACTAGATTAAAATGTAATTAGGAAATTTTTAACAAAATAAATAAAAATGCAATGCAACATGAATAATGTTGATTTGTGGTTTTCTAAGTCAATACAGAGCCCTCTTTTTCTATTTGTGTTTGACACCACTGCTCTATGCAACTCTCTAAGTTGCAGAAAAGGTGTCAATCTACATTGTTAAAGGGAGTTTCCTCACCTGGGAGTTCTCTATGTCAAAGAAATTCTTAGACCAGTACCCATGCCTACCTCTGTTCCCAGAGCCCAACAGAACATCTGACAAATGCTCAAACAAACAAACAAACAAAAAACTGCTTGTTAACTGATTTTTTTGTAGCTTTGTAAAGGCATTAAAAGACAATAGATAACTCACAAAATTTACACTTACAGATTATGAATACATTTTTCAAGAAGGAAGTCAGAAGGTACTAGATGTAGTGAGCCAAGACATCAAGAAATGAAACCAACTATATTTTAATGGACAGGAAAAAATTGGGTACTGTCATGGAACATTTGGGTACTGTCTTCAGAACTGAAACTCTGACCTTTTTTAGACTTCAGATAACTGAAAAATGGGAAATAGACTAAAGTAAAGCCTTTGACTGTGATCCCTAGTTCCTAGAGAAATTTTTAGAATGACTACTTCAAACTGAAAAGGGCCTCAGATATCATCTAATCCAGCTCCTTCATTCAACAGATGAAAAGCACAGGGAGATGAAGTACCTTGCCCCAAGGTCACAGACACAGGAAATGCCACAGGGAAAATCTGAACCCAGGTACTTTAGACACGAGTGGTCTTGCCCCTGTGGCAGGTTTTTTGTCTCCTATATTTGATCCATATAAAACAATTTTCTTATCCAGGAATATAAAATAACCCAGAAACAACCTTAGTCAATAAACATAGAAGCCAACTCATCTATGTGTACTTGTAATAATGCCATCTCCTTATGACTTTGTTAGCAGATTGTTCTCTCTCTCTCTCTCTCTCTCTCTCTCTCTCTCTCTCTCTTTCTCTCTCTCTCTCTCTCTCTCTCTCTCTCTCTCGCTCTCGCTCTCGCTCTCGCTCTCTCTGCCTCTCTGTTTTCTGTCTCTCTCTCTGTCTTTCTGTCTCTCTCTGTCTCTGTCTCTGTCTGTCTCTCTCTCCCTCTCCTCCCTCCCCCCCCTTTCCTTCTCTCTCTCTCCCCCTCTCCTTTCCCCTCTCTCTCTAATCTTTCCCTCTTCACCAGTCTCCCTCATGCTGGGGGAGTTAAGGAGAGTGAGAGACAACCTTTATTAGACTGTACCATTTCTCTCAAGTTATCATCCTGTATCTGTCCTCCCTTTCAGAGTCAAATATCAAACGCTTTCAGTCCTAGCTTCCGTTTCCTTTCCTTTCATTAAGTTCTTAATCCTTAGCAATCTGGCTTCCAACTTCATCACACAACTGAAACTGGTCTCTCCAAAGTTACCAGTGATCTCTTAATTGCCATGTCTGATGGCTTTTATCAGTCTTCATTCTTTTTGCCTTCTCTGCCAGATTTGACAGGGCTGACAACTCTCTTCTCTTGGATACTTTCGAATCTCTTTATTTTCATGGAATTGCTTTCTCTGGACACTGCTCTCTCTATTTTTGTCCTACCTGTCTAACTTCTCCTTCTCAGTCTCTTGCTAGCTCACCATCCTTATCTCACCCCCTTAACTGTGGCTGTGCCCCAAGGCTGCCCTGAGCCTTCTTTTCTCTACCTTTTCTCACTTGATGACCTTATCTACTCCCACAGGTTTCAGTATCATATCAAGATGAATTCCAAATCTAGTATCTTTCCTGGGCTTTAGTCTGATAGCACTAACTGCCTATTAGGTTTTCTCACTGACTATCCATAGATATCTCAAATTTAGCATGTCTAAAATGGAACTCATTATCTCCCCCAACCTCATTCAATTTCTCTTCTGAATTTCCTTATTTCTATCAAGGAGAGTCTCCCAGATTTTTAAACTCAGTATGATCTCTCACTCTTCAATTTCCCTCATCTCCTATATCCATTCATTTGCTAAATAAATCAATAAAGTGATTTATTAAATATTGAGTATGTGCCCAGTACTGTGCTAAGCCCAGTAGGAATAGAAAGATTGAGACTAAAAAGTGTTTTTCACTGCCTTCAAGGAGTTCACATTCTAATGGGAGAGGCTACATGTAAATAACTGTTCATTAGAGATTCTCTCTCTCTTTCCACTGAACATATGTATGTAATATATGTGTATATCAATGTATATATGTGTTTATGTATAAAAATTCAATAAAATAATTGTTGGTAATTTAATTGGGATGGCATTGAATATATAAATTAGGTAAAATTGTTATTTTTGTTATATTAGCCCTGACTACCCAAGAACAATGAATATTTTTCCAATTATCTAAATCTGATTTTATTTGCATAAAAACTTTTTTATAATTTTGTTTATGAATAGCAAGTTGTACATAATAAATTTGCAGTTTCATGTGCAATCATCTTTTTTATTATACTATGTTTTGGAAATGTTTGTTTTATTCCATAAATTTAAAAAAATTATCAAAAATCATTCATTAAGCACCTACTATGTGCCCAGCATTGTGCTAAGCACTGGGGATATAAAGGCTAAAGACAGTTCCTACCCTCAGGGAATTTACAGTCTAATAGGGGATACACATATAATACATACATACACATGTGCATATATGAATGTGTAGATGGAACAGGATCTTAGAGGAAAGGCATTATGTTCTATTCTAAAGCACCTCTTTCATTAGACTCATTTTCGCTATTCCTACAGCCATTACCTTGGTCCAAGCCCTTATCATCATCTCTCATTTAGAATAAGTAAGTTCCTTCCCTCCCAAATCTTAGTTCACATAGCTGCCAAAGCCATTTTCCAAATTTTCCAAAAGCTCAGGGGAGACCATGTCACTCTCTTAGTCACTAAACTCCAATGTTCTCTATTGTCTATATAAAATATATGCTACTCTGATTGGAATTTCGAGTTTTTCTACCACCTAGGTCCAACCTACTTTTCTAGATTTGTTGTATCTTATTCCCTTTTCTGTTCCCTATGGTTTACTGAAACTGCTCTTTTTGAGTGTTTTTCATACATAATGCCACATCTTCTGTCTTTCTGCATTTCAGGCTTTCTGTCATGTTTGAAATGTACTCCTTTCCTTCCCTAGAGTAGTGTTAGACTAAATAGAGTCTGAGCTACCTTCCAGGTTTAGATCTATATGTCTTTGAGCCTTCTTTCCTTAACTTTCCTTGTATTTGTTTTGTATGTCTCCTGTAAATACTTATTAATAGAAGAGTTAGCTCCTCTGATAAAATGTAATCTCTTTGAAGGCAAGAATTGTTTGATTTTTTTCTGTGTACCTCAGCACCTGGCAGGTAGTAGACACTTAGTAAATGTCTGTTGAATGACTGAAAAAATTGTTGATCTCAATGCCAAAAAGTGACATGGGAGCTAAGAACACAGTCAGTTTAGAATACAACATCATAGCATTGATTTCAGGGTTAGGTAGAGACCTCAGTGTTCATTTTGTGCAAACTACATGTAGCAGATTATATCCAGTGGTCATCTGGCTCAACATATACATGATGAAGAATACCCAGTGGTTATCTGGCCCATCATAAATCTGATAAAGAATTCTGGGGGTCATCAGGCCTAATATATACCTGATAAAGAATACCTTCTCTACCATATGTCTCACTTGGTCATACAGACTTTACTCGAAAACCCTCTCCCTCCCATAGTTCATTCCACTTTTGTATCACTCTGCAGGATTAGTTTGTCATTGGGTTTTTTTTTGGGGGGGGGGGGGCAGAGGTTTCCCTTCTATCAAGTCTAAATTTGCCTCTCTGAAACTTTAACTTCTTGTTCCCAGTTCTGCCATCTGGGGACAAACACAAGTCTAATCCCCCTTTCAGGTAGGTCATTTGCTAAACAATACAGAAGAGAATGATGTTTGGTTATACGTAGTATATCGTCATAGAAAAGCAAGAGTCATGGACCCAAACACAAGTTAAAAGAAAGCTTATCCTAAGGACCAAGAAAGTCATATCCCCTAAGAATGGAGATAATGTGATCCTGTAGAAATGAGTTTGGAGACACCAGAACTAAGTTCAGGTTCTGGCTGTGCCACCTATTACCTGAGTGGTTTTATATACAGCTATTTAGGCCCTTTTGGCCATTGGTTTCTCAATTGAAAGATGAGTGGGTTAAACTAAATGAATGCTGAGATCCCTTCCAGCTCTATATGAAACTATAATGACATTTACTGATAAAATTGGAAACCTAAAAAATAAGTATGAAATGGTACATATGTATCAGTCTATAATAGAAATCTATTTTCATCATCGATGGCAATGATGTAGGTACTTGATATAGGAAATAGAAATAGTAATGAAGAGAATCAAGTCAAGAACAGCGAAAACTGCTTCACTGAAGAAATGTGTGTGGGACAGCTAGGTGGTACAGTGAATAGAGGGCTGGCCCCGGAGTCAGGAGGACCTGAGTTCAAATGCGGCCTCAGACACTTATCACAAAAACTAGCCATGTGACCTTGGGCAAGTCACTTAACCCTAACTGCCCTACCTTCCCCCCTCCAAAAAGCAAAAAAAGAAAAGAAAAGAAAAAAGAAATGTGTGCTGGAAGCAATGCAACTTTAAAGGCATTCAAGGATTAAATTGTTTTAAATATCTCAATAAGGCCGAGACTCCCAAAGTACAGAACACACATTATGTTGTTATGAAAAAAAAATCCTACCAAGAAGAAATTGGTAACTACCTAATTGTACATGAGGACACTATAGTAGAAAGAACTGGGATTTTACTCTTTGTTCTGCTATTAACACACTATTTGATCTTGTACCACTTCTCTCACAATATACTACAGGACCTTAAAATGTAAAATAATGAGAACTCTTGTAGTTGTAACCATTCCCAAGAAATTTCACAAATATTGTTTTAATGTTTTCTGATTTTGTAATCAAAGACTTTCCCTCTACTCCTTGACTTATGCAGATTGAAACTCCCCTATAGTAGACAATATTTGTTAATTCTACCACCAGCACCCCCAAATAAAAGCTCTCTCTAGGTAGCTGAAGATCTGCTGATTCACAAAGTTTAGAGGCAGAAGTTTAGAGTTTAGAGACGTTCTGATCCAAACCCTATATTTTTCAGAAGAAAATTGAGACCGAAAGAAACAAAGTGACTTGCCCAAAGCCACAGATCTAGGAGGCGATCAGTTTCTTCACCTTTAAATATGCTGATATTCAGAAAATAGATCTATTTGTCATGTGGCCTATGTTCAAAGTCTTTCCAGGACATGCCAAAGTTTGCATTCCGTTGGCATAGCCATTTTCCACATCACAACAAAGAGACGTTAAACTCAGATGTTAGTAGAAGACATTATGTCATTTTGTCATTTGGGGGCTGCTGAGTGGTACTAATAGAAGGCCGGGCCAGGAGTCAAGTACCATCCCCACCCAGCCTCTGATACTTACTGGCTGTGTTCCCCTGGGTAAGTCACTTAACCCTGTTTGCCTCAGTTTGTCATCTGTAAAATGAATTGGAGAAGGAAATGGCAAATCCCTCCAGTATCTTTGCCAATAAAACCCCAAATAGGGTTATAGACTTCACATAACTAGGATATTTTATGCTCTTAGGTGACCTGTAACAGGACAAAAAAGCCAAGACCAATTAAGTCCTGACAGCAATTTTGTCTCTTCTTGGGGATAACTAATCCTTGTCTCAGGAGGAAAGGAGGAGGGACCTGGGCCTAACTTGGGTTTTAGAGAAAAACTGGTAGACACTAGTCCTATCATACCTTCAAATAACCCCAGCAGGGAGGTCTTATTCCCATTTTATAGATAAAGAAACAGCCTGAGAGAGGTTGAGTTATTTGTTATAAAGCAACCAGCGTGGAAATGGCAGAATTGGGAATAGAACCCATGTCTCTGGACTGCAAGTCTCATGCTCTCTTTATGTCTTTCTATCTCTAGGTTTCCTCAGCCTTAAAATCTGTCATTCAAAAAATTAAATCGAAAATCAGATAACGCTATGCTAGATGGTACATATGTTTAAGGACAGACTAGCAAATCTCTGTGGAGGTCTCAAATTTTTAAATGTTATTTCTCCAGTGTAAGATGAACATCAAAATATCTTCTGTGCCCTTTTCTCCAATACTTGCCATGGCGTCCTTCCTTTGGGCCATTCTTCTGCTTTATTCTTCATTCCTCAATCACCATCCCCACCCAGTATCATGTGCATTCTTTGAGGGGGAGAGTGTATACACACACACACACACACACATACATATATGTATCTTCACATATATACACATTTATATAGTTATATATAGTTTTATATATATAGTTATATGGTTATACATAGTTTTATATGTAGTTATATATATATAATTTTAGATAGATAGATTTAAGAGGGGTTTTTATGCTTTTTTTTTTGGAGGGCAATTAGGGGGTTAAGTGACTTGCCCAAAGTCACACAGCTAGTCAGTGTGTCAAGTGTCTGAGGCCGGATTTGAACTCAGGTCCTCCTGACTCCAGGGCTGGTGTTTGGGGTTCTACTCATTGTACCACCTAGCCACCCCTATAGATAGATTTAGATACACACACACACACACACACACACACACACACACACACACAATTTGGGGGCAGTTTGGCACTGCAGTGGATAGAGCACTGAGCTTGAAATTAGGGGGAACTGAGTTCAAATGTGACCTCAGACACTTGCTGGCTGTGTGACCCTGGGTAAGTCACTTAATCCTGTCTGCCTCAGTTCTTCCATAAAATGGGCTGGAGAAGGAAATGGTAAACCACTACAGTATCTTTGGCAAGAAAACCCCTGATGGGGTCACAGACAGTCAGACACAACTAAAACAACACAACAGCAACATGTATTATTTTTATTAAGATTTACTGAAGTGATAGGAGTCTCTTCTTATATAGACCCACTGCCTTACTGCTTTGGGAAAAATTGAAGGGATTTGCATAAGTAAAAAGAAAGAGAACAACAAGAGAAAGAGAGAGAGAGAGAGAGACAGAAACACAGAGAGAGAGAGAGAGAGGGAGGGGGAAGAGAGGGAGGAAGAGAGGAAAGAAGGAAGGAAGAAAGGAAGGAAGGAAGGAAAAAAGGAAGGAAGGAAGGAAGGAAGGAAGGAAGAAAAGAAGGAAGGAAGGAGGAAAGAAGGAAGGAAAGAAAGAAGAATCAGTTTTTAAGTTATTTTTTAAAAATTGAGATAAATATAAAAAATTTTAACTCAATTGATTTTTTTAATTAAGGTAATGTAACACAAAACCTTACTCAATTGGTAAGAGTAGGAGTAGTGTTAAAAATATACTTCAATTACATATGATGATTACTTAAATAAAAAAGAAAGGGGAAAGGGCAGAAAATGAGGGAAAAAGTAGAAAAAGGATAGAAGTAGAGATAGATAAAGGGAGGGAAAGATCAGCAGAGCTAAACAAAGTGTTAATACGTGACTATTATCACTATTTCATGTAAGTAATTCATAAACATTATCTATCCACTATTTGCAAGGCACATTCCTAAATGCCGAATGGTTACAAGGAAAAATGTCCTATCTACTATTTAGCTGATATTATAATTTTTCTTTAAAATGCTAATAGCTGATTTTAAACTGTTGAAGAATTGTTCAGCCTTCAGAGTCTCCATTCTGAATAGAGCTGCAGTGAACTATTTCTCCTACTAGGCAAAAAATAAAATAAAATAAAAAACATACCCTTGAGTTACAGACCAGAAGGATATTTTTTCCAAGGACCAAATGTAGTAAAGAAAGCCTTGGCCCAAAAGTCCTCCATCCTGATGTAGAACCATTCAAAATTCAACATAGTTTTGTCACAACACCTCTGAAAGAGGTATACTATTAATACAACCTGAACTTTGGATGAGTATAATAAACAAAATGATGAAACCAGATCTTGAGTACATCACCTAAGTAGAACAGAAGAATAATCAAATTTCAGTTCTAATCCATGATTTGCCTCTGGCTACTATATAGTATAGCATAGTATAGTATGGTATGGTATGGTATGGTATGGTATGGTATGGTATGGTATGGTATGGTATAGGGTAGTATGGTATAGTATGGTATGGTGTGGTGTGGTGTGGTGTGGTATGGTATGGTATGGCATGGCATGGCATGGCATAGCATGTACAGTATGGTATGGTATAGTACAGTACAGTACAATACAGTGGTATTATGCTATGTATACACATTTTAGGCTGCCAACCAAACTGAAGGTCTGCAGAGCTGCTGGGTTGACTTCACTGTTGTATGCCTGTGAAACCTGAACAGTCTATCAGCTCCACACCAGGAAATTGAATTTCTTCCATTTGAATAGTCTTAGGAAGACCATGAAGATCACCTGGCAAAATAAGGTATTGGACACTGAGGTCCTCTCTGGAGCTAAAGTTCCAAGCATTCAAACTCTACTGCAGAGAATGCAACTCCAGTGTACTGGCCACATAGCCTGAATGCCAAACTTGCTTTTATGGAGAACTTGTACATGGCAAGTATTCACATGGAGCTCAGAAGAGGCTGTACAAGGACATTCTCAAGGTCTCTCTAAAGAATTATATTATCAATTGTGAGACATGGAAGATGTTGACACAGGATCAGCCAGGCTGCCATGCCTGCATCAAAGAAGTCTCTACATTCCATAAGCAAAGCAGAATTGCAGTAGCACAAAGAAGACATGAGCTTCATGGATCCAGAGACATCTGTGTCCCTAAATGTTCTTAGGGGCATCTTGTGCCCAAACTGTGATAGAGCCTTCTGACCTCACATTGCACTGATCAGCCACAGCGAAGATACACTGTAGCCTGACCCCAACATCTCTATGTCCTTAGTTTTTTTAAAATGAAGGACAAACAATAATACTTGTATGCATGTATATGTGTGTCTATACACACATATACATATACACACATTTTATGTATTATACTTGTACGTATGTATATATTATACTTGTATGTGTATATATATATAGAGAGAGAGAGAGAGAGAGAGAGTGTATGTGTGTGGGTGATTTTTTTTCAGATCTCCCCTTCCTGCCCCCACACACATGTCATTTTCTCTGTGATTAAGTCAATCAATCACTAAACACGTACTAAGTGCCTACTCTGTGCCAAGTACTAAGCTAAATGATAAAGATTTTAAAAGAGCCAAAAGACAACCCCTAGCCCTCAAGGAGCTTACAATCCAATGAGCTAGACCTCATGCAAACCAATATAGGCACCAGTATTAAGAATAGTTGGGAAAGCTTCCAGTAAAAGATGGGATATTAGCTGGGACTTAAAGGGAGCTGGGGAAGCAATCCTTCTCTGCTCCCCACCAACTGAAAGTGATCTCTATGTTCTCAAACTTTCTTAAAGAATATTATTTGAATCTCCCTTCCCCAATTACAGTCTCTCATAGCATACTTATTCATGCATATCATAGTTTCCAAGCTACTTAACTTTTCTAACTCTAAAATATGAGTAGGTTAGACTAGATCATTAGGTCCTAGATTTAGAGATTTGAAGGGACTTAGTAGTCATCGCATTCAACCTCCTCATTTTATAGATGAGGTAACTGAGGCCCAAAAGATCAAATGATTTGCCCAGGATCATGTAGATGTTAAGCTTCAGAAATGGGAATGGAATCCATGCTTTCCCACGGGATTACCACGCCTCAGAGATATTTCACCAGTAATTCTTGAGGCCTTATCTACCCCTGCCAAAAAACCAACTACCAAAAAAAGGCAAATACATTGCCCTTCCTGATGAAAGCTTCTAGGAATCTCAGACAAGATGATTTCTATGATCCTTTTCAGTTTTAAAGCCTATTCTAATTCTGAATGCCCTTAAATGTGGGTGGGTACACTATGTACAATTGGCCAATTCCCCTACTGGGGTTGTAAAATATAGAAAGCCTTAAAGTTACTTACTGCTTACTTTGAAGTCTCTCTTCTTTGTCAAAGTTAGGTCAAATGAGCACACAATCACTTTGAACTTAGCTCTCACTCTTCTTTGAACATCTCCCAGGTATTTCTTTTTCAGTCACCAAACATGGTCACAGAACTTTAAACCAGTTGCTCGATCCTTGCTCTTAGTAACTGGGAGTGAAAAGAAGTGTGTTTACTTCACCAGTCTTCTGTCATTCTGTCTTCCTTGACTACTCTTTTACCTACCCATCTCTTATTAGTTACAAAATCAGATGGAGCCTTTTGTCCATCACTGATACTCAGAATCGCTAACTTTCTTGAAAGAAGATGTGTTCTAATGCTGACTCCTACATGTAAGATCTTTCTTTGTTCCTCCATTTCAGATCTCGTTCCTTCTTGAAATTATTTTGCATTTATGCAAATATATCTGTGCACATGTTACAGCTTCCCAAAACAAAGTAAAGCAGAGACCGTACTTTTGTCATTGCTTTTAACAGAGTATAGCACAGAGCTCTTGTGCATAGCCACTGCTTCATCAATATTATTTAACCAAATGTAATTGAACCCCATATTTCTAAACCCCAGTCATTGGAATACGTTCCCTGCATATCTCTCTCTGCCCATTTCTTCAGGTGCCATTTCTTCCATGATCAATCAGTCAATCACTAAACATTTATTAAGTCCCTATTTTATGCTAAGCACTGTTACTAAGTGCCAGAGATATAAAAAGAGGTGAAACACAGCCCCTACCTTCAAGTAGCTTCCAAGCCAATGAGGGAGACAACGTACAAACAAATATATACAAAGTAAACTATATACAAGATAATTGGGAAATAATTAGCATAGGGAAGACACTAGTATTAAGAAGGGTTATGAAAGGCTTCCAGCCAAAGTTAGGATGTTATCTGTGACTTAAAGGAAGCCTGGAAGTGATCCTTCTCTGATCCCCAACCAACTGAAGGTAGTTTCTCCATTCCTAAATTTTCTTAAAGAATATTGTCCCAACCCCCTTTCTCTCTGTTGCAGTCTATTGTATATCATACTTATTCATACAATCATAGCTTCCTCTATTACAGTGGTTCTCAACCTTCCTAATGTCGCAACCCTTTAATACTCATATGTAGGGGTATCTGCATGTGGGCGAACCTGCCTGGAGACAGAGGAGCAGGTGTCTCCATTCCTAAGACCATTGGAAATCCGTGTTTTCCAATGGTCTTAGGCAAGCATTGTGACCTCTGTGAAAGGGTCGTTCAACCCCCGAAGGGGTCGCAACCCATAGGTTGAGAACTGCTACTCTGTTAGATGGTAAAGGCATAGAAAGCAGATATTACATAATTTTTTCCATCCTCATATTCTTAGTACCTAATATAGTTCCTAGTGCATGGCATATACTTAACACATTTTTATTGAATTACAATTTAATTTACTAATCTTCTACTGATTCATCTCACCAGTGTTTTAGTCTTGAAGTGATTATTTCTTCATTCATAAATTACAGAAATTCTGCTTTGAATCAGTTTGCTCTTTTTTTCTCTATCAGAAACGATACTAATCCTACCAGGGGAAAATTAGAATCCTCCTCTAAGAGTGATACTGCTATACTGCTCAGTGTTTGTCACCTACCCATTCTCAGAATAATTTTTGTAATTCATAGATTGTAGTTATTGAATTAGGGGAAAAAATTCTCTGCTTCCTCATCCCATTAAAATATATATTTTATGGCAGATGCCTTTGATTGCTTAAGTCATTCCTATATAGTTAAACAAGACCTTCAGGGAAGTATATTATCACTAAATTTATTTCTAACATTCTTTGCTTTTGAAAAAAAAAGAGTGTAAATCGCTTGAGTCATTCAAAAACTGAAAAGCAAGTCATCAAAGATGGGTGTAGGGACTTTTTACCTACCACTTATTGTCATCATTTGCTATTCAGTGGACCAAAACATAAAGATGAGTAAAGCACTCCTGTGCAGTAAATTACCCACTTTGGGAAAGTTCATTAACACTCTCAGTCCACTAAGGACACTGAAGGAACAACAAATCAGACAGAAAACAGTTATTCTCACCTCTATGTTTCTGTCTGTTGTCTATCCTTGCATTACAGAATCTGAGAGAGCATCTTCATATGCCCTATGTAGTACTTTCAATCAACAAAGACTGCCAACTACTCTAAGCCAAACACTGTTCAAAGCTCTGGAGATACAAGACACACATGAAATAGTACCTGACCTCGGGGAGCTTACATTCTAATAGGGAAGACAACATGTAACTATGTATACTATATATTCAGCACAAATACAACATAGTTTGGGAGGGATTTGAGGGTCCTAAAGCAGCTGAGAACAGGAAAAGCCTCAAAAGTAGTGCTTGAGCTGGGTCGTGACTGAAACAAGGGATTCAGAGACAGAGAGGTGAGGAAGACGACCATTCAGTCCATGGGAGAGAGACAATGCAAAGGCATGGAGAAAGGAGATGAGACTTTAACAGCATCATGAGTTATAACATCATGTAGTTCAGTTGGAAGGTAGAGAAGGTGAAAGGGAGCCAGGTTATGAAGCTCTTTAAATGCCAAATTTTGTTCAAAGTTGCACTGATAACAAGGGCTTTTTGGTTGTTTCCCAGACTTTCTGGGAAGTAGATTGACAAGTGGATGGATCTACTAGGAGCTTTTGTTGTTTTTAAAGCAAAGACAGGTTGGTCTCAATTTACAGATCCTTATCTATGTAAAGTACTCCTACAATTAGCAGAAACAAGTCCTTAGCATTATTTGAGCATGCATATAATTGTAGCATATGGAGAAATGTAGAATTCATTTAAAAGGCATAAAGAGCTACCTCTTAAAAGTCACAACAAAAATGTAAAGTCAGAGCTCACGAAATTAGGGACCGATTTAACCAAATGATTTGTTCAGCCCTTACACAGGTGTTCCATTTCAGAGAGTATTAGAACATAGTGCCGGGAGCGTAAAAGCTAATTTCTAACTTAGGCTAATAGTGCCAGATATAATGACCTGCCATTACTGCCTTGTGAATCAGACCCTATGATATTTAAAATAATTAAGATCAAAGCATAACTCGAAGGTTACTAAATTCACCAGTCATAAAACATTAGCACAGTATTGAGGACTGTACTTGTTTGTTCAACAACCTTTAACACTCAAGTTATAAAACAGCATTAAGAGGGTCACAAATTTGCTGAAAAAAATGTTTCTTCTGGAAAAGAAGTTGCCCAAGTCATGGGGAAACCCCTTACTACAGTGGTTAATAGCAGCAAAAGTTTCACAGGGGAATCCATTATGCTTGTGAAAAGACCCAGCTGCTTAAGTGATGGGATGATAGGACTTTTACCTTTTGTTGGTTCTCATCCAAATAGGTAAGTAAACTGCGACCAAGACAGCTTCCCATCTGGAGGTGGTTGAGGAGCAGTATGAAACGAATTGGTCTGTCTGGGCTAAGTTCCCAGTAAAAGGGTGTCTTTCATACCAAAAGCTACCACCCAAACTGGCAGGGTGCTCCCAGCCAAAGATTTAGACTGTCAAAGTGCTAATTGAGTTAGAGATTTGGTTAGGAAGTGGGCTAACAATTAACTTCAGCCATGCCCCTAAACTACCACCAAGAGAAAATGTAGTTTGAGGTGTCTTCCTAATCCACTCTAAGGACACCGACTGAAACAGTGAATCTTTCAACTGTAAGAAGTGTTAGACAACAAAAAGTTAAGGTAGGAATGGCAGTGTTAGAAAAGCAGCAGCTTGTGAATTAGAAACCAGATATGCAATGTCAACAAAATTCTGGATACATAATAGCCCTAACCCCATTGTAGAACGAAGAAATGTGTTTAAAACAACAACAAAGATAGAAGCAATCAACAATTTCTTGAAGCTGCTTGGCTCACTCGAGCAAGGCCTAAGTTTCAACTAACAGTGTTATAACGCCATGAACTTAGTTAGAAACGTATAGGTTTCAAGAAGCTTTCACTGTAACTCTCTTGCCAAATGCCCAGATCTGGATTTTCCCACCTCATCTCCAAATATATTATGGGCAGATCTTTATAAACACGAGTGAATCAAATTGCCAGAAAATTTGGTCCATTGACAATTCACTTAGGTGAAAAGCATCCATCCTGTTCTGTATAGGGCATTAAGACAACAGCCTGGTAAATTGGATTTAATGGATTTAAAAAAAAATTTGCTCCAGATTGCCCACAAAATAGCCACAGGAGGAAAAAAAAAGTATTAGAGTTCCAAGTTAAACAAATGAAGAGGATTCTATGGAAGAGAAAGTAAATGTATTGTAGTATTTACTTTGGAAAGTATTGAAGTATATAAAATCAAAACTGACAGAGGAAAAAAAATCCTAACAGAGTTCTTTACTTACCCTTTCCCACAAAGAGAAAGAAGGCCCATTAATAAAACCTAAAACTAAAATGTAGTACAGATAAAAGAAATACCTCATTAACAAACATATAATTAAACTAGGGAATTCACAGCTGTAAGACATCACTGAGGTAAAGATTTAGGCATGTAGATTCAGGCTGCTAACTGATTTTTAGGCAAAGTAGTAACATACTGGGCAGCCAGACCCTTTGCAATAGTTTTGTCTCCGCCACCCCCAGCCTGGAGTTCTCAGCAATGACCATCTCCATTGAAGAGTTTCTGTATTTAGAAGGGTAACACTTTAAAAACAGATCCTTAAAATCATACGGAAATTTAAAATAAATTGCCTGTAATGGCTTTCTAATGTGCTAATTTTCACAGTGAGGATGGGTCAGTTTCTTTATCTCTCAAGCCTCAGTTTCCTCTTTGCAAATTTAGGAAGCTAGACTAGATTATTTCTCAAGTCCCTTCCAGCCCTGATCATTTAATAACTCTGTAAAACCACCCCAAACAAATCAGAATTTGGTTTCAACAGGGCCAGCTTTTTAATTCTTTAAAGTCTATGCAAATTGAAAAAGCAGTAACCACATCAATTTCCTTCTAGGACATTGCATAAGTGATGACATTTCTAATGGTTTTTATTGAGATTGAATTCTAACAGTTTTACTCAGTCAAAACCAAAATTACATAGACGCTTTGGATAATCCTTACTTAGTGATCTAATTAACCACAGAAAATCATCAGCTATCTTCCCCCCTCCCTTAAAAAAATACTGTGTATGCCTTAATCTGGATGCCCCTTACATATTCACTTTCTGTTTACATTAAAACTTTCTTCATGGATAGAGAACTTCAACAAGAACATGAAAGAAACCAATAAAAATGCCTATCTTGAGAATGTAAGATGATGACAGCCAGAGCAAACACGAGATAAAATTATTGAGTTAAAAATTCCCTCAATGACTCTCCGTTCCCCCCCCTTTTTTTTTTTTTTGCATTTCTTCTTCATATCTCTTACCTTTGGTTGTTCAACACTTACACTGCCTCAGTACTGGTCATAACGATAGCCTCTCCAATCTGGCTTTGTAAGCAATATCCAGCATTAAGGATTTTCCTTTTCTTGCTCTTTGATATTGCATTTAGTAGTCTTTTGTCTCATCAGGACTTTACTATAAAGCTAGTTTGATAAAAATCATTCAAGCTAGGGTATAGTGGCCTAATATGGAATTCCTCCCAAGCAATATTTGAATTTTTATAATTGCCTTTGTTGCTTTAACCTGAATGAGTAATAGAGGGTGTCTCACAAGTATCAGTGCAATTTTAAACTTCTGAAGTATTTCAAACAAAAATTTTGAAAGGTAAATTAGATATATTTTAAATTACTGATATATTTCTTATTAAAATTTAACATAGCTACCACTCTAGTTGATTTTTCTATGTTATAAAAACTTTTACCGGCAGCCTCTCAATGACTGGAAGAATTGCATCTATAATCTTAGATTTAAGATTATCCAGAGGAGTTCTTGATGTATACATGACAGTCTTGATGTGATGTCATAAGAAAATGTCTAATGGCAATAGAGAAAGAGAATGAGGTGGCCAAGCAAAAGGACCTGAGTCCTGAGTCATCAATTTGAGAGAGTGCTATTCAGACATTGTTGCACATAAGCTTCATAATGACAGGGTGCCCCCATCTTGTTAAAATTAAAATTAAATATTTATTGTTCAAAAGTCACAAAACTAAATAAACAAAACAAAAGAAATTTAAGCAAACTTGCAATTTCTTAAGTTAGTTATTAAAACTTGTTATCTACTTAAATTTATTAAAGTTGTTACTTTTAAAGTAGTATTAAAGTTATTAAAACTTAAAACTGCACTAGGATTTTTGGTACATGCTGTTTAAGAATTTCAGGAAGGGTCAATGCAGAAAGATATTTTGAGACAGAATCTTTCAAAATCACCTGCTCTACCTATGTGTTAGGTCATCCAGGATGACAGCCTGTATTGTCTTCTGCTGTGGCTACTCAGGCTACACTGAGGCCATAGAGGCTGATGACCTTCACCAGCCTCTGTCCTTTGCCTGACCCTACAGTGTGCCCTAGTTTCATTGCTCTGTCCTTTCAGTAGTGGAATGAATGGCTTCAATTCAACTACCACCTCCGATTCATGAGAAGTGAGTGTATTTTTGGCTCTAGTCTTAGGGATCTTCTGCAGGGAAAGGAGAGAAAGTAAAAAATGGTACTGAGAATACAAGCGTGAAATAGGTATGCAAAAATCAGTTTTATTCCCCTGAGAGAAAAGGTGAATGTTAAGCAACAAAGAAAAAGAAGGAATCATAGAATAATTATAATCAGTGGAGAGGCCAGTATTCAAGCCTTATTGGGACACATGCATGAAGGTTTCTCATTAGCCATTTTTATTTCACCTCCACTGAGTACATCCTGATTGAAGCCAAGTAAGTTCTTTCAGTGGTTTCTCTCTGTGTGGGCAAGTCTTTCATCTTGGCCAATCTGTCTCTGTAGCTTCTCATTTTACAGATGAGAAAACGGAGGCTTGTATATTAAGTAACTAGCACATGGTTACTCAGTTAGTAAATTCCAGAGCTGAGACATGAATCGTGGTCCTCTGACTCTTAACTCCTCTGCCCTATTTCACAGGCTTGTTGTGAGGATCAAATGAGATGATATATGTAAAATTATTTGTACAATGCCTGCCATGCAGTAGTTGCATAATAAATACTGGTTCTCCTTCCCCCTTTCCCTTTCCATTGTACCACAAGTCACTCTCAGAAGATTTGGTTCTAGTCTAAGACACATATGATGACTTGTGGAGATGGACAAGATCCTTAGCAAGATCCTTATTTTTCAGGACTCAGAGTGATGGGAGCACAGGGTGCTCAAGGCTATATGGCTTCCAAGACAGGAAGTAAGACAGGGATGTGGCCACTTGCTAGTGTCCTTTAAATTACCTACCCTGGGGAAAATCCATGTTTTGCTCTAGTTATAATTTTGATAGGACTATTGTGAAAATGAATGGGAATATATTCCTAGAAGGGACAATTATGAAGTAATGTGGCTAATTTTGTTACAGGCGTAATGGATCTTGAGGGGTCAGAATGGCCTAATAGATAGGATAACTTTAGCCAGGAATACTTGGGTTCAAGACCTATCTCTGACACACATTGTGTTGCAACTGTGGGCAAATCACTTACAAATCTCTCATGTCTCAGGAAATCAGAGTTCCAGTTCCTGTTCATTGTTGAAGAGAGATTCCATATAAGAGAGTTCCCTGCACTGATGAAAAAAGGTCTGAACCAAATGTGTGAGGGGTGTGTGTGTGTGTGTGTGTGTGTGTGTGTGTGTGTGTGTAGTTATGTATAGATAGAGATGTCTATATATGCAGGGGCATAGATGTTTATCTCTCTCTGATCATCATTTCTCTCTGTGTATGAGAACTTATCTACATGAATGTTGTCTCTTTAAAAGTAATCAGGTTAAGAGACTGTATTTATTTTAATAAGATGGTCTATACTCAATACTATTTTGGAACTCTTAAGAACTATCAAGGACTAGCCCTAAGGAATATGGCTCATAGTTATTGTTTAATATTTAAATATAAACATAATCCCAAAAGAAAACTATATAGGATTTTGCTTTTGAACTACATGAATCATTTCCCAGGTCGACCCAGGTAAGTAAACCTCCACATAAAGTAGTGGAGTAGGAAATAGGAGACCTAATTTTCCTCCTAATATTTTAGGAGACCTAAATCTAGTCAGTAACTAGATGTATGACCTTGGGCAAGACACTTAACCTCTGTGCCTTAGTTTCCTCATCTGTCAAAAGAGGAATGATATCCATGTCTACTCCTCTTTCCTGGATATTTTAAAAATGAACTGAGATGATGTATAAGCATGTATTTTTAAAAGAAAATACACAAATATAAGGGAAATGTATATAATGACCAAGAGAGTTTTCAGTTATGCTGCTCTGCCATACTAGTAATTATGGCTCCTTGTACCAAACAGTGAATAGTGCTGAATGACTGAATAACATTACCTAGTCAACTGTTTTAAAGGAATTAATAAAATGAGATCAGTTTTCCAAAACCAACATTAATTCTTTTTCAGAAGATAAAAATTTGAGCACAATCTGATTTAGTAAACTAGGGAGAGAAATCTCATATTATGTATTTGGAAAGAAAGGTAAGTGAATCTTTCAAAATCATTGATGGGAAAAATTTTGAGTTTTTCAACACAGCAAGGAAAGAAGGATAATCAAAGACTTCTTGATTATTCTCAACTCTACTTTACACTAAGATATATGTGTCCCTTCCAAGCTCTGGGATTCCCACTCTTAAAGATGAGTCTAGTTCCTCTAGCAATTGGCATAAGCCTCCATTCTGGTGTGTTCTTCCTGGTGTTAGCCACTAGTGACTCTTAATACCTCCTTCATATTGCTAACATTACCACCTACTTATCATTTAACCAATTGGCATCAAATAGCTTTTACAAGTAGACATTTACAAAACTGTAGCAAGAAGCTAAATTAGAGAGCATTTCCCCCCCCAATGTTTGGGGAGCATGTTCTCCCATAGATCCTGGGGAACTCAAATGACACAATTCCTACAAAGGCAGTCATCCCACTAAGCTAACTTCCAAGTGAGAAACAATCTATAGATGAAGTTACTCCAGAAAATCATGTCCTAGATACTAATTGGATTCACTGCTAGATTGATTCTAAAGGTCACTCCTTGGGGCTAAGTTAACTGTAAACTCTAGCACAGACTCCTGTCCCTATACCTTTTGAGAGCTCATGTTTTAGTCTTGTCTGTTCCATCTCCCATATCTTTTCACCTAAGACAAGAAAGAATAGATCTGCTAGGGACAGAAGCAGCAGCAGAGTCATGTGTTCATAACTTCATGTTCGCCAAGCTGGGGAAAGTAGCCCAGTGGGGCTAGTTTTCTCTCCCTAATAGCAGACCTTACTTCTAGCCAGTCAGGAAAAAGAAAATGCCTTCGCCACTTACTAGTGTGCCTTGTAAGTTTAACTGTGGGCTGATGAGCATGCATAGTATGCTTGGTTGATGAAATCCCCACACAGAAGAGGTTTGGGAGCCTAATTTCAGAAAGATATGATGATGTTTATGAGGACTGGGTTCACTGATCAGTCCTTTGATATCTGTAGTTTAAAGAGAGGCTAAACTTAAGTATATTTTGTCCGTTTCCCTCTCTACATGTAAAGGTACCTATCATTCCAAGACTCTCTATAGGTACAGTTATAAGCCTAAGGCCTAAATGAAATGTTTATTTAACACTACTATATTTTAAATGGGACAATTCATTATAAATGCTATTTTAATAATGTAAGTAATCTCAATCTTAACATAAATAGTATCAGTATTTTGTAACTGCTACATAAGATGATGTAATTTTATTCGTGGAAAGCTAGCTATTTTGGGCTAGGTCTAACTCACATCAGTCAAATAATTCAGACTTGGGACCAAAAAACAATGAAATATTTGCAAATGATATATAACCTTTAATAAAAAGAAGTTTAGTTGACAACTAAAAAGAGATTTGATAAAGGCGTAACACTAATTCAGATGGCTGCAGCTCCTACTTCAATATTTGTCATGCTGGCAGTGCCCGATCAAAAAAGTATATTTATTCACAGGGCAGAAATGATTTGGTCAAGCCTAATGACCTTCAATTCCTCATTGGCTGGGCCTTTTACACTATATTTGACCAGGAAACCACATTAGTGGCTCCAGCCCTAGTCTCATTGAAACTATGAAGTCTAAAGAACAGTTTGCTTGACCCTTTAAAAAAAAATTAGAATACAAGTCATTCCCCAATTGACAAATGGTCAAAGGATATGAACAGGCAATTTTCAGAGGCAGAAATTAAAGATATCTTTAAGCATATGGAAAAATGCTCTAAATCACTATTGATTCGAAAAATGCAAATCAAAACAACTTT
>CM053581.1:144766229-144821883 GCA_028627135.1 Pseudochirops cupreus | reverse complement strand
AATGGGAAGGAGATGGACTTCATAATTACCTGGAGAGGCTTATACAAATTGATGCTAAGTGAGAAGAGCAGAACCAGGAAAAACTTGTATACAATCACAGACACATCATACATATGATGACCAACCTTGATAAACTGGATTATCCTCAACAATGCACAGCTAAAGACAACTCTACAAGCCTCAGGATGGAAGGAGATATCTAAACTCAGAGAAAGATATAGAAAGACTATAGTTTAAATGGAGACTGAAGCAAAACACGCTATCGTTCTCTTTCATGTCTGGTTTTGCTTTTTTTTCCCAGTGATCACTCATTGGTTACAACCCTTCTATATAACCAAACTATTGTACAATGTGAAAGTATTTGGAGATCCTATACATGATTGCATGCCACCGGGATGGGGGGGGGAGGGGATGGAAGGGAGGGGAGAAAATCTGAAACTCAAGTGATTGTGGAACTGAATCTTGTAAACTAAAAGTAAATAAACAATTCATTCAAAAAAAAAAAAGAAATTAGATCAGCCAACATGGAAGAAATTAAGCTGTGTTTGTGTAAGAGTTAAAGGTACTGGAAATAGCCTTAAAAAGACTGGGAGATGAAATGACAGTACTATAACTAGTTTTGGGTTGCTCCAGAAAGCAGCACAGCTACAAAAATTAGAAGTTAGAAGGGGATAGAATCTAGCTCCATTACATAAAAGCTGCAAATTTATTTAATAATCTTTTCTCTATCAGAGACAGTGGTGTTCTACACGACCTTAGGAATCATCTGGTCTTACCCATTCATGAGGAAACTTAGACCTAAAATGAGGTTAATGTATAAGAAAATTGGAAAGGTGAGGAACAGAGGTGATTAGGTTATGGAAGACTTTAAATGTCAGACAGAGGATTTTGTCATTGATCTTTGAGGTAATAGAAAGCTCCTAGAATTTATTGAGCAGGGGGATGACATGGTAAGACCTGTGCTTTAGGAAAATCAATCAGCACCTGAGTGGAGGATGGATTAGAGTTGAGAGAGACTCCAGTATCGCAGCACTCCAAGTGTGAGGTGATGAGGGCCTGGGCCTGGTTGCTGGCTGTTTCAAAGGACAGAGATGTTACAAAGGTTAAATCACATGGATACGACCTAGAACACAAGTCAGGGAGAAGACCGGAAGGATGATTATAACCTTCATAGTAATAGGAATGTTTGGAAGGTAGAAGGATTTAGGGAGAAAGAAAAGGAATTCAGTTTTAGGCATGTTAAGTTTGAGATGTCTCAGCAACATCCAGTTCAAGATATCTGAAAGGTAGTTGGAGCCATGAGACTGGTCAGCAGAGACATTAGAGGAGAATAGGCAGATTGAAGAATCATCAGCATAGAGATAACAGTTAAATCCATCAGAGCTGATGAGATCTCTATGGGAGATGATGAGATCGCCAAGTGAAGCACAATAAAAGAAAAAGAAAAGGGGACCCAGGGCAGAGTCCTGTGGGACACCTATGGTTAATGGGTTTGACCTGGATGAAGAGTCAACAAAGAAGACTGAGGAAGAGTAAGTCAGATAGGCAGGAGGAGAAACAGGAGAGAGTGATTTTCAAAAAAAAAAATTTGGGAGAAGAATACAAAGGAGAAGAGAGTAGTCAACAGTGTGAACAGATTCAGAAAGGTCAAGAAGAAGGAGGATTGAAAAAAGATCATTGAATTTGGCAATTAAGTGATCATTAGCAACTTTGGACAGAACAGTGTCAACGGAATGATGAGGCTGAACACTAGATTGTAGGGGTGAAGAAGAGTGAGAAGAAAGGAAGTAGAGGCAAATATTACAGAAAGCCTTCTCAAGGAGTTTAGCCACAAAGGGAAGAAGAGATATAGGATGATGGTGTGAATGGGAGGATAAAGTGAGAGCTTTTTTTTTTCCTTCCAGATTGGGGGAGATGAATATATTGCTAGACATCAGGGAAGGAGCCAGTAGAAAGGGAGAGATTGAAGATAAGTGAGAGAGTAGGCATGAGAAACAGGGCAATTCATTATAGGAGACAGGATAGACTGGAATCACTTGTACAGGTAGAGGGCTTTACCTTGGTAATGAATATGGTCACCTTTTCGTGTGAGATAGAGGTCAAGAAAGAGATAGTGGCAGAAGGCATTTGAATGATTAGAGATAGGCAAGAGGGAACTCATAGTGAGTGGCCTCAATTTTTTTTCTGTAAAATATAATACAAAGTTCTCAGCTGAGAAGGTGGGGAGAGGGAAAGCCATGGGGAATTTGAAGAAGAATGAAAAGGTTTGGAAAAGCCTCTGTGGAGAGGGGATAATAAGTTGATAAGAGGAATATAGAACAATTGCCTAGAAGCAGCGAGGACCCACTTGAGGTCGTATGACATAAATTTGCAGTGGACCCAGTCAGAATGGTTGTGCTCCTTTTCTTCATTTTATTTTTCATTTATTATCCATTGTATTTTTTTCATTCAGCAGCACCTGTAGGAGCAAAGGTGGGGAATGATGGGAGTGATCCAAGGCTGAAACTTGGCAGGGTGCAATCAACAATATAATAAGGGACTCAAGAGAAAGAGGATAGTGTAGAGTCAAACTGATTCACTAAGGGGTCAAGATAGGGAAAAGAACAGGGACTAGTGCAAGGGTAATAGTTTGGAAGAGAACTAAGAACACACTACAGTGTGGACAAAGAGTAAGGCAGGAAAGGAAGGCAGAGGAAGAAGTGAAAGCAAATAGATTATGGTCAGATAAGGGGATTTTGCAATTCTTGAACACGAAGGTGGTATATTTATATGTGATGGCAAGACCAATGGTCTGACCATCTTTGTTTATGTCTGAGGTAGGGTCGAGAAGTAGATCATGAGAAGTGAGTAGATTGAGGAATTGAATGGTTATGGTGTTTGAAGGAGAGTCAAAATATGTGTTGATGTATCTGTTATGAATCCAGGAGCTGGGGAGGAGAGAAAAAATGTAAGCCAGGTACTGAACTCGAGAAAGGAAGAAGAGTGAATTAGAGGTTTGTAGACCTAGGTTACTAGGATTTTGATTGGGTGGAAGATGTGGATCCTATGGAAAGGTTACTGAGTGATGTAGGTGGGGGAGGAGAGAGCATTCCAACTCTATCACCTTTACCAGTGAGCCAAGGAGAATGAATGAAAATGTATCCAGTACTGGAAAGGGTGGCCACAGAGGCTTTGTTATCAAAGAGGCTCTCTATCCCCTCCCCTCCACACTCCCTCCTCTTTTCTATCCTCCACTCCTGCCTTCCAGCTCCTGCTGTTTGAGGGCCCTGAGGGAAGGGAACAAGGGGTTGGGAACTTTCATTTGAACCGATTCAACTTCCATCTCCCCTGGCACCAGAGACTTCCACTTCTTGCTGCACAGGCCTCATCTCTAGCCTCAGGTGAGAAGAGGAGCAGCCTTCCACCTGACCTTCTGCCTTTCAACTTTTTGCTGTACAGGTTCCCTAGGGGAAAGTGGCAAGGGGTCTAGGTGACTTCCATCCTCACCAACAGGACTTTACCTCCCCCAGTATGGGAGATTTCCATCACTTTTGAAGTAAATATTCCTTTGTAAAAGCCAAGCCAATTGTTTGCTGACTAAATGGAACTGCGGTACAAGGGATCCCCTTACAATTAAAAGAACACCTTGAGTTGGGGCTTGAAAAAATAGCAGAAAGCCTAGATATTCCCAAACTCTCTTAAGGGTACCAAAGAACTCTAGCGGAGCGATTAGATGTAATAAACCTCTCCTTTCAGGAAGTAATGGCCAGAGTACCATTATTACACAAAGAAGTAGCATCTCCATTGGTATCCTACCCAATTTCAAGAGAGCTGAAAGGGGGCTCTCAGCATCTTGGGTTGGTCCTTTGTGAAAAATTTAGGGAAGAACATAGATATATTTCAGACGGAGGAGATGTGGAAGAGTTGAGTGAATATCCCTCTTGTTGAGATCACAGATCCAAAGTCATTAAGTTGTAAGGAAGAAATTTCTAACAACAACTGTATACAAAGCAATAGAAAAAAGTTGCTTTATGAGGTAGAGAGCTTACCTTTATTAGAAATATTCAAGAAAACACTGGATGAAAATCTCTCAGGGATATTATGGGGTAGGCTTTTGCTACACTGAGAAATTAGATTAGATTATTTCAACTCCATCATTCTATTAGGTTATGATATTTACCTAATAGGTTTGGTAAAGGTATGATCAGAATTCAATTTAAAGCATTTGATGAGTCTGTAACAAAAATGTGAGTCAGGGCAGCAAGAGGAACTGGCCATGGATGAGAATTAGGATTCTTCTACATAATCCACCCTACAAATATTTCCTTCTCGTCAAAAAAAAAAAAATGACCAAGTGAGAGAGAGTGTTAAGCAAAATCAGACAAGACAGGAACTCAATTTTCCAGAGGGCTCCAGTGATGTAATTCACAGAACATAAAAGTAGAGGGGTTCTTTGCCACAGGCATGACAAATATAATTATTGAATTAAAAAATAGGTGGAACATGAGGGCAGGCGTAGCTGATGTAGAGGCCTGACCTCCCCCACACTTCTAAATATACTTGGGGAAACTTTCAACCACATTTTTTATCTTGTCTGTAAACACGACCCCTGAATAGCTGCCAAGATCAGTGAGTCCTTGAGTGACTTCTTGGTATAGCCGTTTCTGTGAGGGTAAATGTATTTTCTCCCACTATTTTCAAAATAAACACAGTAACAAATGCAAGGCTCTTTTTCTTCTCCTTCATATCAAGGAGTTTGACTTCCCCATCCCTATGCCAATTTCTAACAAATCCTCACTATCTGGTCTTGGGTGAGAGCTGACATTAGTAATGATTTACATTCATAAATCACCTTAATGTCTACACACACTTTTTGTAAGCAACAACCTTGTGAGGTAGGCAGTAGGAAAATTATTACGCCCATTTTACAGGTGAGTAAAGGGTAGCTCAGAGGGGTTAAAAAAATGTGACTGGGAGCATACAGCTAATAATTACCAGAGCTTGAACTAATTCTAAATAAAAAACCGAAACTAATTCTCCTGACTCTGTGATTATTATTCTAGATTTAGACATTGTGCCATCCTTCCTATTACGACATTCACAGACAAAGAAATAAAATTCAGTGCTAATTTGGGTCCAATATGCCTTTAACATGATTAGTCAGCCCACTGAATCAGGTACCAGCAGCATATATTTTACTCAAATACAATATCTGGGTAATAATACAAAGATTCCTCAATTCTTCCCACCTTCTCACAAATAACAAAAAATAATTCACCCAGACTTGAAATCTTTAAATGAGAGAAAGCTAGATGGTGCAGTGGATAGAGTATCAGGCCTGTAAGACGAGAAGACCTGAGTTTACATATAGTCTCAGATACCTACCGGCTATGTGACCCTGGGCAAGTCGCTTACCTTCTGTTTCCCTCAGTTTTCTCATCTGTAAAATGGGAGCACCTACCTCTCAGGGTTGTTGTGAGGACCAAATGCCATAGTTATCATAAAGCACTTAGCACAATGCCTGGCTTTTATTATTATTACATCATTTTTCATTCCTCTCTCTCCATTACTACCTACATGTAGTCAATCAATCTTTATTAATTCTTCATGCTCTGTCTCAAAATTTCCCCTTCATTTCTAATTCCATTGCAATCTTCTTAGTTCATGATGTAATCACCAAGACAACTATACCAGCTTCCCCACTGTTATCTCTTTCCACGTTCTCTTTGCCTTCTAGGATGTGCCGCATACAGCCACCAAATTCATCTTCTTTTCATGTTACTCCTTTTTTCAAAAACATTCATTAGCTCCTAATTACACAAAAAAATCCAAACTTTACCCTGACTTTCAAGGTGTTCTGAAGCGTGGCCTCTACTCACCTTGTTAGTTTTAGCTCTCACTAGTCCCCTAAAGTCAAACTAGGCTACTTACCATCCCCCATGCTTGCCTAAGGCTTTCCTGCCCATGACTCCATGACTGCTCATATCATTTCTGTCATCTAGAATGCTACTCCTCCCCTTCTTTCTATTGAAATCCTATGTATTTTTCAAGGCTGGGTTCACATCTGATCTCTGACACATAACCTTCCCCATCATCTCAGCCAAAGTGACATCCCTCTTGTGAATTCTTAAAGCACTTATACTGTGTAAAGTTATATTATATTTCCCCTACTAAAATGTTAAGTTCTTACCAGAGATCACTTCTTATACATTCTTGTGATCCCCTTCCCTTAGCACCTGCCATGTGTATTTGATATAATTTATCAAATGGATGAATGACCAGAAGTATATAAGTATGGTTTAAATGAACGCAACCTAAAAATTCTTTTATATTTAAGATAATTTATAAGAATTCTTTTGAACTTCTCCAAAGTTTCAGAACTTGGTTTTCTAAAATCAGAAGTCCAGAGTGCTTTTATGGCCAGTCAATACATTATACTAGTTTTGGGTTGTTTACAGTTGCTTAAATCTGGTAAAACAAAAATACCACCCCCCCCCAAAAAATTTCCTTTTTTCTAGACCTCTGATCTGGTCTGCCATAACTAACATTACATTAATGTGTTCTTTAGCCAGGTTTGAGCAACCACCTTGTCAGTTTGCATATGACACAAGGAACTATGCTAATATGATGTTCCCTTCTTCCTTAATTGATCACAAAAATGCCTAGCTAAGGGTTAGTACAATTGAAGCCAAAGAGTCATTTTACCTGCAGCCAGATGCAAAAGCATGCAACTACACCCAGGCAAGGATCAGAGTGGCCCCTCTAGGGATATGCTTCCATTTCAAAGAGAGATCAAACACCCCCCTCTTATCCTCTCCTCCCTCCCCAGAGATTCCAAAGGATGCTACAAGCTTGTGTCTGAGATTAATTTTTGGCCCAGCCTCAGAGGGTTTCTTACACACACACACATACACACACACACACACACACACACACACACACACACACACACACACACACACACACACACCCTCCTTTGGGGGTGGGGTGAGATGGAGGGAATAGCATGGGGGGGTGGAGGGAAGCAGGAAACCTATAGAGCCCAAAAGGATCACAGGGATCTAGCAACATGCCCTGAGGAACAGTGTCTGTCTACACAGCCTTTTCAAACGAAAGGATATAAAATAAGATCTGAAGAATGAGAAAGCTATTTGACAATTAAATGGTAGCATCTTGATTTATATAAAAGAAAAGAAAAAGGATATTTAACCCTTGAGAAAACTGAACATTACAAGGATAGTAGTCTCCAGGGGCAGACTACTCATGCTGAGAAGGTCTTTTGCAATAGTGACCCACTGCTTTCAGAGACCATAAGTATCTTTGGCACTGAGAGAATTGTGACGAAACCCTAACCAGACCTTAATCACTAATGATTTTCAAAAAGATATTGGAAATGTGGACAATAACAGGCCAATAGCAAATGACTCTGTCCAAAGACCTATGACGATGAACATCCCAGAATGGAAATAGTTTAGGATATTGATGCCTTCTCCAAATGGAATCATAGGTTGTTAAGTGATGAATTTTATTTTATTTTTCACATTTTTTTTTTGGAGAGAGGAAGGCAGGACAATTGGGGTTAAGTGACTTGCCTAAGGTCACATGGCTAGTAAGTGTTAGTATATGATGCTAGGTTTGAACTCAGGTCTTCCTGACTCCAGGGCCAGTCCTCTATTCACTGTGCCACCTAGCTGCCCCAGTGATGCATTTTAATACTACAATCTGGTGGATCTAGTATTTTAAAACTATGTGGATGTTAACTCCTGTGGGGGCAAATCCATCCTTTTTTCATCCTATGTAATTCTTGTCCACATTCTCCCTCTAAACCCTCAAGAGAGTACCCTCAAAAGATAATGGTCTGCTTACTCTAGGCCTTTTCATGTGGATAAACATTAATCTTTGACTCTACTTCTTATGCATCTTTAGAAATACAGAGTTTCCCCAAATTCTCTATGCAATTTTTAGTTATCTTTAAATATGTGGGCTGTCCCCAAAGTCTTCGGGCAATTTTATGCTATCTTAATACTGCATGAAAACTTTGGGGACATCCTGTATGTTTTGACTACTTATAATCTACCCTCCATGTATATCAATATTTCCATTGTCACTAACATCTTTGATTCTTTTTTGACTGGGGTGTTTTAAGATTTGTAAAAATATCTCATCACCAAGTCAAGTTAAGAAGAATTTATTCGATGTCTTATCATGTTCCAGGCACTGTGCTAAGTGCTGGGGTTTCAAAGAAAGGCAAACACAGTACCTGTCCTCAAGGACCTCATGACCTAATGAAGAGCATATTGGTTTTCAAAATATGCTTTTTTGTTTATTTTTGATTTTTGCTGGAAAGCAGTTTAGAATTGTTAAAAGTACTAAGCATTTTTTCCCAATGTAATCCAGCTATTCCTCAAGTTCCATTATGGAGCCAACTGAATGATGTACTAAATCTTCCAACTACGTGTCACGATCTAGACAATACTGTGTTCTTTTTAAAAATTCATCAATTTTGATGTATGAATTGTTAGAACTATCTTCTTTTGAATAAACATCAGTCTCATTGAGGAGGCCTTAAAATGTTCCAGGGCTTGATGCAATCATACTAATATCATGCTTAAATACCAATATTTGGAAGGCTTCACCATCCCTAGGGAACTCCTCATCTATTATTTATAGATGTATAGAGTACTTCTATGGCAGTACCAAACAAAACAGGTAACTTACTTTTATATTTTGTTTGACATTAATGTTGAGAGGGCCATTAGTTTTTTCTGTGGTTGCATTTATTAGAGAATTGTGTGAAGTCTTCACATATTCATAAGAGACTTCTTGGAGCTGGGATTTTAAGTCTGCATT
This sequence comes from Pseudochirops cupreus, assembly GCA_028627135.1. Taxonomy (NCBI): domain Eukaryota; kingdom Metazoa; phylum Chordata; class Mammalia; order Diprotodontia; family Pseudocheiridae; genus Pseudochirops; species Pseudochirops cupreus. The sequence goes on along the minus strand of CM053581.1, from coordinate 144,813,054 downwards.
TTGCTTTGTTGAATTAGCTAGATAGTGAGGTTGGCATTGTGGTGTGCGCTCACCTTGAGAGTAACTAGACCTAGGTTTAAAAAGAGGAGTTCAAATCCTGCCTTAGACACCTATTAGATGTGACTCTGAACAAGTCACTTAACTACTCCCAGTGGTTTAGTTTCTTCATTTACAATGTGGGAAATTTATTTATTTTGAGAGTGCATGCTACGGTGGACAGGGCACTAGACTTATAGTCTTGGACTCAGAAGATCTAGTTTTGATCTCTGCCTCACACGCTTACTCCTTTGGGCAAGCTTCTCTGTGTTTCACTTTCTCTGTCTACAAAAACGAGAAGATTGTACTCAAGGTCCTCTAAGGTTTCTTTCAATTCATAAGTCTATGGTGCTATAAAATTCTTTTTGTTGTTGTAGTCACCAAATCACACAGAGGGATCTTGAATTCATTGTACCTTTCAGTCATTTGCATGGTTCTAATGATGTAGCATGGAAGATGTCAAACTCAAGGCCTATGGGTTGCGAAACTCCCAGTATGGCCTGAACCACATTAAAATATAATTGGGAGATGCTTAACAAAATAAAATACAATAAAACAGAGATAATGTTAATTTGTGGTTTTCTAAATCACTATGAGGCCGGCAGGTATCCATTTCTATTTGAGTTTGATCATAGATGTATTACAGGATGTGTTACATAGATGTGTTACAGGAAGTTGTTTGCAAAAATTTGCCTGTTCCTTTTTCATATTTTTATCATGCATACCTTTGATACTTACATAGATAATTCTATTTTTTTAATGAGAAAGTAAGTATATGGTCCATCTAAGCTATATAAAAGATTCCTGGTGGATTTTTTGGTAAAACCTTTGTTTAATTGATGTCTTCTTCATCACCTTTTAGGGGCGTTAACATTATTCACAACTTTTTTAAAAATACAAGATGAGGAAAATTCATGGAAGATTTAAATCTCTTGTTCTGTGTAGCCTGAATTATTTAATGTAAATCATATCTTCCACCCAGTTTCTCCCCTGCCTCCTGAATTTCCTTTCCTCAAATCATTTCAAGTCACAAAATGGGATTCATATTTGGTAAATATAGAGCCATATGTAGCTATTTTAGCACCAGATGCAAGAAGTGATAAATAAGTTGTCAAATCAACTTTGTGCCTTCTGATGTGAAAATAATACAAGAAGTAATTAAGACAAATTCAGTCATGTGGTAACAGAGACCCCCCAAACAACTTGATCACCACCTTGAGTGTGGGGGAAGAAGAGGGAGACAGAGATTCTGTACCTTTCCACCATGATAAGATCAGGGCACCATAAAGAAGCAGCTGGGGAAGTTGCTGGCTTTGGAATAGGGATATCTAGCAGGACCAGGGAGGAATTCACCTGGAATATAACACCTGGGAAATGAAGGGCACCACTGGGTAGCTGTCTGCTTTAATGGTATTTGCTATCTCTGATGTTAAAGAAGTGAAAGTGACAAGTTATCAAAATATGAATAAAGCAAGCAAAAATTATACTGCTTTAATAAACATTTAAAAATTTTGCCTCCTCGCAAAGTCCCAGTAGCCCTGCTCTGGTTATGTCACTGGAACAGAAATGATTATTAATTAACATGGACATTTAATCACTTCTGTAATTATAAAATAACCATATTTCCCATCCCTGTTCTCCCAGGCCAGACTCCACAATTTCTGCTTATTAATAAACTGTAACTTGTGCAAAGACAGAGAATATTTCTTATTCATTTTCTTTCCTCAATAGTACTTTGCACAGAGTAGGCTCTAAAAAAATTTGCTGAATGAATAAATGAACGGAGTCTGTCTGTAGAAAACAATGATCTCAATCTAGAAAAATAATGGAGAAATCATTATTTGCAGAGGAAACATAAGGCATTATAAAGAATGCTCACAAGTATATAAAAATCCTTATTAAAATGTATCTCTCTTAATAATGATTTTTTGAAAAGGAAATGAAATTCCTTTGTAAGATCTCTACTTTTCCCCACAGTTTGCTCCTTTGGGGAAAGCCAATTCCCCTGACTTTTTTCTCTTGAGCTTCAGATAGTAATATTAAAGCTTAGTGACCTTTCATTTAGAGCACTGTAAGTGACCATTTCCAGCTACAGACTTGTTCATCTTATATTTTTCCCCTAATTGCACCTAATCCTTATTATTCTTTGATGGAATATAGAAATGAAGGGGCCCAGCCCATGTTTCTTAGTTTGATCATGCAAAAGTTACAAATGTGACCAAGCATGGCATACAATTGGCCTCCTGAATCTTGAAAAAGCATGAGCAAGAATTATCCAGTGGCTTATTTGGAGGGTTTAACTGATGAAATGCAGGTCACAATTAGTTGCCTATGCAATTTTCACACCTGTGGTTCTTTAGCTTTGAGGGTGCAGGTGGCCTAATGCAGGTCTAATTAGTTCCATGTCATTAATTATTTATATGGAGCTTATCACCCTGTGCTGGCAATTTTTGTTGACTCAAAACTGCAGGTGCTCGAAGGAAAACTGCCCTTTGAAAGTCTGGACACATAGCTTAGAGGTCTTTGCCGGAGCATATTGCTGCTTGGCTGCCTTTCCATAAGTAGGTAGTGTTATTCTCATCAACTAAGATGTTTATGAGAGGAGACAGATAATTTAAAGTGAGTGCAGGCTATTTTTAAGGTACAAAAGTTACTTTGGGTGGCTCACACTAGGGTTTTGAATACATATTTGAAAGGAAAAAGCTTTAAAACAAAGTTCTTCCATTTTTACTAAATGCCTCATTAAAGGAAATCACAAAATAAAAATCAAATGGTGCTCAATCATTTAAAGCTAGTTGTTCATAAAAGATAATATTTAGTCAAAATAACTCTCCAGGAAATTCCCATCCCTTACTCATCCTTCTGACGTCATTGTGATGTGGGGGGAAAATGAACATAGAAGGAATGACCTCACTTTTGTGAACTTGAAGATTGACTTAAGTGTTCACAGACAGACCCCCCTTTCCACCTGCAGCCATGTTTTCCTTATGGCCACCAATTTCCTGCCTAAAATGGGGTTTACTCTTCTCATTGGAACTAGCATTATGAATCTGAGAGTCTCAATTAAACTATTCTTTGGGACTTCAATCCAGTCAGCCTCTCCATTATTCCTCCTAAAAAGCCACCTGATTTTCCCTTCCTCATCTACTTTTACCTACTTAGGAACAGAAAATTTCATATGTTTCCTGTCAGCGGGGAAAAGAAAGAAGAAGGTCTTGTTGATCCAGCCTTTTTGAAAAATCTGAGACCCTGAAAGCCCCAAATTAATTCTACCTTATACTAAAAATAGAGAAGATTTCTAGCAAGCTAACGTTCCAATGAGAAAAGAGGGTCTGGGAAATCAGGAGGCCCTCCATCTTCTTCCTTCTCCATTACCCCAATTCCCTTTTACTCTTCCTCCCTGACAGACAGCCCTCCATTTTGGGGATTGTTACATCTGCAATTATAGCTAACAAACAGTTGTAAATCAGCCATCACTACAGGCTGTGATAAGACACTGGGTTTTCCCATGCAAAACTACAATTGGCTCCCATTTACGGGCTGTATTGTGCATAATGTACATTATGAAGAAAAAATCACACACAAAATGCCCAGTTCTATGAATAATTAATTGGAGGTTGAAGGCTGTAAGTAATGTTTTTTAACGGAGTTCCCTCCCTTCCCCCACATAAAACTCTTGTATGAAAAGGAGAGAGCAGGAGTTAAACCTGCCCTGGGCTGCCCCAGGCAGCCTTAATTAGTGCCTTTGGAAAAGCTCCCTTAACTTCCTATTTGAATGGTTGAGGTTTGGCTCTTTTATGCAGCTGATAGCTTAGACTGGGCTGCCTCCTTCTCTGAGAAAAGCTGAGAGAGCCATTTGTTTATGGAATGGGTAGGAATTGCATAGGCTCTCTTTACGCTGCTACAGTGTGTGTGTGTGTGTGTGTGTGTGTGTCTGTCTGTCTGTCTGTCTGTCTGTCTGTTTGTCCTTCTAAAACCCCTTCCACAGAAATTTGTCTTTATGACAACACTGGGCTTTGATACTTTTAAAGATCTGTGACTTCATCTCTGTGGGTACTCCTGCCACCTACGCAAATCGCTACCTTTCCACATTGGTGAGTTGCTATGGCTCAAAATTGGTGTGGCCTATCTTCTAAGAGACGAGACTCTATACCAACAGACCATCTCAAGGTCTTCTTTTAGCTTTTGCAACTTGATAAGATCTACCTAAGCTTGTATGTATTTTCTTAGGGATTTTGAGGGATGATGTAGTATGAGGCTCTGGAGTCAAAGGTTCTGTGTTTTATTCCCAGTCTTAAGGGTATGCAGTTAATATCTTGGTGACTGAGCGCTCTGGGCCTCCCTTTCCTCATCTGTAAAGCAAGGAAGTAGAATGAGGTAATCTCTCTGGTCTCTTCCAGCTATACATAAGATCCTTACATTGAGTCCTCTCTCTCTCCCATAGTGGGACACTGAATTAGGGTATCAGTAGAAAGACAGTAGCTGGACAGTAAATTTAAAAACAAAGAAGAGTTTACTATGTAAAAACTAACTTTACCTAGCAGGAATAGACCTGGGGTTGGAGCAAAGGAGACAGTAAAGAGAGATAAGGTGACAGCAACAAAAATTCTTAAATTAGAGGGTTGGTAAGGTACAGTATAGAGAGAATTACAGCTGGTGTAAGGGACCATGGGTTCAAATGGGTTCAGAACCTTTGATGCTTATTATCTTGGTGGCCTTGGGCAAACTTCTTAATATCTTTGGTCCACAGTTTCTTCATCTGTAAAAAGAGTGAGTTTGGGGTTATGTGGCCTCTGAGGTCCCTTCTATTTCTATACCTTTGATATTCAAGTTTAATACTCCCTTGGCCTTGTTTTCAGGGCCTGGTTCCTTTTTAATCTGGGCCTAACTTTGAGTGAATTAGGAATTATAATTTTTATTGTTCTTGCAGTGGAAGGGACTCTGGGAAAATCTGAGCTGCCCTTGTTATAGGCACCCGGAAGAAATTTGCCTGGAAACTTTGGTATAGGGATTCCTGGGGAAATACTGGAATGTTCTTTGTGGAAAGGGGCCCATAGAGATTTTTGGTTAGACATTAGTTAGATGGCTCTGTTCTCTGAGGGAAACACGAAGAAATTTGGTTTCTCATTTGAGAGTCAGGAGGTGACTGTATTGATCCCTATGGGAAGAGCTCTGGGTATTTAGGGACTGAAATTGGGATTAGTTTTAAACTTTAACATTAGTTTTAACATCAGTTTATCATTTTCTCTATTTTCCCTTTTGTTAGTTGCTTGTGTCTGTGTGTATTATTTCCTTTGTTTTTCCTCTTTCCACTACATGCTTGGGTTGGGATAGGCCCTTGTTAAATACTAAGCATATAGCAACCTCTGCAGTGCCGTATAAAATGTCATTTGTTGAATGTGCATAATTCTGTATTAAGGAGTAACTGTGATTTCTGGACACATGACATCTGTACCTCATGGGCTATTGGAGGACTCTGATACAAGGACCTGAAAAAAAATCACATTTCTCAGCCTCCTCAAGAACTCCAAGGACTGTTCTGGATTGGGAATATGGAGGAAAAAACTACTAAATGTACCCCATTGATTTCCAGAGAACAGCAGATGTTTTTAAGTGGGAAGGGACTAGTGTAGCGCCCTGTTGGGAATGCATACTGAGGGGTCCTTCTCCTCTTCCTCCATTTAGAAGAGGCAAAGATACCCTCCTATTGTTTTTCTATCTGTCACAAGGAAATGTCATCATCTTCATTTCCATTTATATATTCCTTTACTGTTTTGCATAGTGTTTTACAAATATTATCTCATTATATCCTCCCGATAACCTTGAGCAGTGATATTATTATCCGCATTTACAGATGAAGAAACTGAGGCAGACAGAGGTTAAGGACTTGGGGTGGCACAATCTTTTTGGACCTCGGTTTCCTCATTTACAAAGTGAGGGGCTTGAGCTAGATAATCTCCAAATTCCCTTCTAGCTCCAACATTTTAGGAAAGGGACACAAATTGACTCTAACAGGAATTCCTCATTAGTGTTTTTCCCCTGTAACTCAGAATCTAAAGAGGAATTAATGAACTCTTTAATTATATCATTAAATGTTTTATAGCCTGGCTTTATTTAAAAACATATTTTAAGCTGCAACTTTGCAATCTCATGGAGTGGCCAGTAAGGTTTGCAAACCGAAAGCCTGGGTGCTAGAAGAATGCCACCTCAGCATCTAAAGTATACCACTAACTATGTGTTACTTTGACTTCACTCAGAAATAGCAGAGAGAAAGATTTGGCTTGGGAGACTTGGTTGTTGGTTAGGACAGTGTTTTTTGTCTTTTTGTTTTTTAAAATAAAGAGTTATGTGATACCTTGGAAGGTGAGATTGTCAGGGACTGTCTCCAAAGGTTTCAAAGAGCTCAGAAACTTGAACCAGAAATAATTCATGAAATGCCAGAATGATTAAATTTTAAAAATGACAATGACCGTTTTGTGCTTTAGTTTTCAGACACAAAACAAACAAAAAAGAAAAAGAAAGAGGATGGGGAATTATGTTAGTTCTCACTAAACATATATAAAACAATATCTGTATTACAACAAGATTACTGGAGTATATATTTTTTTTTCTGCTGCACAGAAATTCACGATACTAGAAAACCCCTTGAGATCAAGGATCACAGATTTTTAGCTAGAAGGGAATTTCAAGATTACTTAGCCCATGCCTATCACAGAATAAATGTAAAAATTAAAACTCTGAGAGGGATAGTTACTTGTCCTAAAATTGCCTTGCTAGGAAACAAGAAAGCCAGAATTTGAACCTGAGTCTTCTGACTCTAAATTCAATGTTCTTTCCACTACTCTATAGTGCAACTCTGTTTTTGGCCTTAATGTAGGCCTAAAATTAACTTAGGAATAACTCAAACCCACATCCTTTTTCTAAAATTCCAATGATTTTGGAGGTTTTATCTTCATTAGTTTCACTTTCCTATTTGAAGTATAGCCAGACTTCTTCAACTCACTTGGAGATACCTTACCACTTCCCCAATTTATTCCCTTCACCGTGCCCTAGCCTAGCTAATCACTGCTTTCGTTTCCCAAAGCATTCTTCCATGCAAAAAGGTTTAGGTTAAAATGTAAACAACAAGCTTCTCTCAGGACTAACCTTAGTGCATGTGAGTGGGGATGGAGAAGGGTCCTATGCTTCCCAGGCCCTCAGGTAAAACTACTTACCTTCTCCATGAGATGGCTAAGTTGCTCCTGCCTTTATTGATTCCAGAAGAAAGTGTTTAAAGGGAATTCTGGTTGGGGCAAAAGTCGTCACAGTTTCAAGGGGGTAAAAAGCATACTTTACCTCCTTTTCTAAGCTTTTGAATGATAGCTTAGGATCTTTGGGAGAAGAAAAAGAAATCAGTAATTATGTGAGTACTTAATGTGCTCATTCCTAAACTTAAGCAATTTTTTGTCTGTAGATTTTTTTTTAAATCTACCTTTCATCCGGTAGACTGTTAACATGTCTCTCTTTGCTTGTACAACACATTATTCCAGGTGAAGGATGATGGGGGCCTTAGCTAGAGTGGTAGCCACTGAAGCAGAAGGAAAGGGACAGATGTAAGAGCTGTTTTGGAAGTTAGAATTGATAAGATTTTTGCAAATTATTGGATCCTTGAGGTTAGCAATAATGAGGAGCTAAGAATGATGTTGCGGACAAACATTTTGAAGTTATCTTAAACTGACTTGTGTTGCTATTTAGTTTTGTGTGTGTGTGTGTGTGTGTGTGTGTGTGTGTGTGTGTGTATTCCTTGCCTCCTCAACCAGATTGAAAGTTCATTGTTAGCAGGGATCATGACTTACATTCTTTTCTCCCTACAAATCCTAACACATTACTCTCTCTCTGTCTCTCTCTGTCTCTCTCTGTCCCTGTCTCTGTCTCTGTCTCTGTCTCTCTGTGCACACACACACACACACATATTTCAGGTCTTGTATATGTCATTACTGAATGTGTGACAAAATCAATTTCTGTAGCTTTTATGAGGGGAGGGGACAAGACCAAAGGTAAAGAATGCTGTGTAGTTTGCTTTAAAAACAAACAGAGGCCCTGGATTGAGATAAGCTTGCTACCAGCAGCTACTGACATGGATTGCTCCCTAAGACTCCTTGTCTTTGGGAAGCCAGAGCTGTTTAACAAATAAACTCAGTTAAGGAGGCGGATTTCAAAGGTTGATGTCTGATCCTAGTCTGACAGAGAAATAGGAAAGTTCTCATAGGAGTCTAATATTTTGCTGCAGATAAAAGTACTGAAAAGGCCTTCGTGGATGTTTCATTTCCAAAAGGGGACCAGTTAGCCAGCTCTATGTGACTAGTTCATCAAAGGTCATCTAGAAAGGAGGAAATGACAGGAGGCATTGTAACAATGAGGCACATGTGGTGACTTTCTGCACACATTCTTTGCACCTAATTATACGGTATTTGTGCAAAATTACCCATTTTATGTAGCATTCTTAATATGCTTCAAAGTGCTTAGAAAAAATAGTTCTGTGTACAAACGCAAATGTGCTTTCAAGAGAAGCTCCCACCCAAGCTTTTGTTAAAATTTTTCTAAGCAGTCCTGGAGCACCACATTTTTACACTCAGATCTAATCATTACCAAGAACATGACTCTGAAATTATACCTATTTAAGGTGCATTTCTCTTAAAGATCACAACACATTTTATAAACTCTGAATTATTAACATTTGGGCTCCTGGGGAAGTAGGTTAGGTAGATGGTCAAAGCATCTGAAGTCTGAGTTCATCAGAGGAGTGAGTTTCTTCAGGTCAAGGCCTAGGAATAACAGTGATAAATATGAGTAATCTGCTTGCTTTCATCCATTCCTCACCAACCATCCTCCCAGTGAACAAGCATTTCTAAAAAATGGTCCAAATATTTTCAAAAAGTCTGGAAGGAACGGGTTGGTATAGAGCAAAGTACAGAAACTCTGGTTTTGGAAATCACTGCTGAATAAAAGGTACAAAATTATTTTGTAATATAAAATAACTCAACTTTTCTTTTATTCTCAGTTTTTACATCATTAAAAAAAATAGCTTCTCTCTGATTTCCCTCTCTCTCCCAACCCCTCATTGAAAAAGCAGGAGAAACAAAATATCAGACATATAGGGTCAAAAAAACCAAATATCTACATTGCATGTCCTCCACAGGGTCATTTCAATCTGCACTTGAGGACATCATCTCTCTGCTCACTAGGGTCATCTTTCATAATAAATCCTCTAGAATCCCAGTTGGTCATTAGGATTATCAGAGTTCCTAAGTCTTTCAAAGTTTATTGTCCTTGCAGTATTATTTTTATTATACAAATCATTTGTTTGTCCTTACTTCATTCTATATCAGTTCAAGTCTTTCCCAATTTCTCTGAAATCATCCCCTTCCTTAATTCTTTTTCTATATTAAATGAAAATAAAAGGATATGGCGGAGCAGAGACATCAAGTTGATGGTGTCTTCTGTTCTCATTGTTTTACAATGAATATGTATCAAGAAGGTCTAGACATTTGGGTTTGCATCTCGGCTATGGCCCTAGATTAGTGCAACCTAGATCATGATTCATACAATGGTTGAGTTGGAAGGAATCTAAAGGTCAATGAGCCAGGCATTGGTCTTTCTGTGTTTGATTTCCTTATTTACTAAAGACCAGAAGGAAAGCAACAGAATGGCAGGAAGCTTTGCAATTGTAGCATTTGAAGCTTGGATATAGGAACTAAGGATACTGAGCTTGTTGAAGAGAAGACAGAGAGGTATGATAGCTGTCTTCATTCATTTGAAGGACTATCATATGGAAGAGTGATTATATATAATATAATATAATATAATAATATGTATAATAATACATATTTATATAATAGATAAAGTTTTGTATATATAACATATTATGTGTATATATGTTTAGCCCAAGATAACAGAAACTACATCATTAAGTAGAAATTGAAAAGGAGCAAATTTGGACTTGACATAACGGAAGCTTTCCTGACAGCTATGCATCCAAAAGTGAAACGGTCTGCCTTGGGAAGTAATGTGTTCCCCTTCACAAGACATGTTTAAGCTGAAACTGAGTATTCACTTATGGTATGTTGTTCAGTAGATCCCTATTTGGGTAGAGATTGGATGAAGGGGTCATTCTACTTCTGTGATACTTTAAAGGGAAGAAGGATTTTAAAGGCAATTGAGAAAAGAGTGTACTCAAACACAGGAGACCACTATGTGTGCAAGGACACTGAGGTGGGAGATAGAATATCATGGGTAATGACTCATTACCAGGTCAGTTTGTTTGGAGAATATGTTTATGAAAAGGAGTAATAGAAACTCAAATGGGAATATTAGTTGGGAGCCATATTAATAGGGTTTTAAATGCTAGGCTAGGGAGTTTGTATTTTATTCTAAAAGCAATAGCTATTGAAGATGGCTGGAGTAGGTGAAAATCATTACTAGATCTGTGTTTCAGGAAGGTAAATTTGGCAACTAATTGTATAAAGAATAAAATGAAATATCAGTAGTCCTAAGCTCTTTATATAGCTTTAGATATATTGAGAGTGACTAAATAAATACATGAATGTTATAACAGAAAAATGTGGCACCTATTTTTGCTATCACCACATTCCCATTTTAATCTGCATTGTTTTGTGGCCTTATTCTAATTTTATATATCCTATGAATGCTGAATATACAGTTAGAAAGGTTTTCCTAGGACCAGTACACATCAGTCCAATAGTTATTTGGAATGCCTAGTAAATAATAGATATGATTCCCACCTAAAACAACTTACTACTCAAAGAAAGTGCCAGCATTAATATGCACATATATATGTATACAATAATGTATATGCACATATGCATTAATGCTGTGGCCAACATTAATATGCATGTGAACAAATGTACATATGTGTGGGTGCATGTCTCTAAATCTCATATATAGACATATGTACACACAAATGTATTTATACACACAGTAATTATGAGGAAGAACTGACAAGAGAGGAAATTTATTTGCATAACTGAAGGATGCCAGAGTTGGAAAGGACCTGAGAATTCAACTAGTCTAACTCTTTCATTTCATAAGTATGAAGAGATAGAGACCCAGTGAGGTATACTGTAGTGATTTGTACAAGTTAATGCTTAGTATCAGAGCTAGAACAAGGCTCTGGGCTTCCTATCTCCTAGGCCAATGCTCTTTCCATTACATGGTGGCTTCTTCCAAAGCTCATTCCTCTCCCCACCCCACCCTCACACCATCTGTAGTAACTGTGATCTCTATTCCTTCCCTTCCTTTCCTGACTCTGCCCTCCATTTCTCCCATCCCTGCCCATTTGTCTCCCTTCCAAATTCCTTCTCCTTCCCACATGCCATACTTGCATTGTGTCACAGCAAGTAAAAACAGTCCTCATTTTATAGAGTATATGTATTTCCTAAGAGGTATTCCTAAAAGTTTGTTTCTTCAATGTTGAATTACATATTTTTTAATTTTTTTTTTTTAATGAAGATTTTATTAGGAAAAGACTAAGAGGAACATAAAGGATGTGAAAACATTTTCAGGAAATATTTTCTCGTGTAGAAAAAAGGAGTAGACATTTTTGTTGCTCCAGAAACAGAAGTAGGACGAATCAGTAGAAACTATAGTGAAACAGATTTGGGCTTAATGTATGGAAATAGTTCCTAACCAACAATGAAAAAGGGACATTTTCTAAAGTAATGTGCTCACTGACGTTAATTCAAGGATGAGCCATACATAAGACCATCGAGATTTCCTTTTACTGTAGGATTTATGTTTTGACCAGTAGTTGAAAGAAGTCACAGAGACAAAGAAGTTTTCTAGTTTTTCTCACAGGTTTGAAGGGCTAATAGGGAAATGAGACCTTAACTAAAAAATAATTAGGGGGAAAAAGCCAATTATACTTATTTATACATCTCCTCAATACTATACAGTATAGGAAGAAAACACCACTCTTAGCTACTTAAACACAATCGAGCAGCATTTTGTAGCAATTGATCTTGGCTTTGGCCAAATGAAATTCTATCTATAAAGTCATGTTAACTAGTTATGTCTGAAGTGACCTGACGGGAGGAGTCTATTGTAGAAATACAGTGAAAAAAGAGGGGCAAGTGGAGGAAATTATTCCAGAAAGGAAATGTTTGTGTAGTGGAAAGAGTGCTTGATTTGGACTCTTAAAATTGGAGGTCATATCTTGTGAGATCTTAGGTGAGTCACTGGCACTGAACATGTTTAAGCCTAAGTTTCACAGCTGGTAAATTAGGACATTGGACCAAATTATCTCCAAAGTGCCATACAGTTCTAAATCTGTAATCCTATCGAAACTGATAATGGGAAAACAAAAGGAATTTGTTAATAATCTTACCATTGGGAAGGTCTTTAACAGGGATGTTTCTCAAACTTGAGGCATACCTAAAATTAAGGTGTATGTCATAATATATCTAGGTAATCATTGTCTTTATTGATAACTTTTACAATGCAAATTTCTGTAGTTTAGGATTTAATTAATTTGGACCACAGTTATTCAGAATCTGTTATTTTGACACTGGCTAGTTGAAATTTAGCACCCACTATCTATGAATAAAAGATTGATTAAGCAAATTTATATTGTAAATAGGAGTGAGAGGAATGTTTAAATTTACTTAAGAGAACAAATTGTTTGCAAACACTCTTAGAAGTATCCCTTGCTGTCAAACAAGGTGTTAATTAGAAAGATCCTTATCTATTCAATAAAATAGCTTTGCACAACCTCTTTTTAGAAACATGTTCTACACCAGGTATAGTTACCTGATGTGTTGCAAGGTGTAAAAATTGTATTTCTTCTAAAAATAGACAATAATTTTTATTTCTAGCAATTCGTATTTCCCTTTCCCTGCCTGCAAACTCCTTCCTGGTTCTTAATTGTGAAAATTTACTCTTCATTTGTAGAATGAAGCATAACTGTGAAGGGCTTTAAACTTTTTTATGAGGAAAAGTTGCAAGATAAGAGAATTGCTATATGACTCAGCACCTTGCAAAACATAACAGTTACATAATTGCATAAAGACTTTATTTCAGATGTTGCCCTCCATACAGAAGACCATGTATATATGGTACACGCCCCCAATAGAGATCACACAGATGATCATGTATACATGATTTAAACAGATTCCTTAAATCTACTTAGAAATGCAGGAATTTTGGAGGGAGAGAGGTAAATTATAAAAAAGGGTAATTTCTTTTTTTTTTTGCTTATTTTTTTGGAGGGCAACTGGGTTAAGTGACTTGCCCAGAGTCACATGGCTAGTAAGTGTGTCAAGTATCTCAGGCTGGATTTGAACTCAGGTCCTCCTGACTCCAGTGCCGGTGCTCTCTTCACTGTGCCACCTCGCTGCTCCTCACTGTGCCACCTAGCCGCCCTGTAATTTCATTTTTTTAAGGAGGTCAAAAAAGAAAAGTCTCTCAATTGATTCACTAGTGGTATGTGTAGTTTAGAAATAACCTAACATAATCAAGCATTTGCCATTGTACCACTTTTACCCCTCCATGATCCAGAAGCATACACCTATAATAACCATACAAAGGTCTAAAAATGCCCAAACCCCATGCTATATATATCAATAATTCTGTTATAGGTATCGTAAATATTCTTTTGCCTTTTTGACAAATGATAAAATTGAGGTAGAAAGTGGTTTAAAAACCTGTCCAAAGTCATACAAGTTACAAAGAGAAGGTTAGTAGACATCTGGAAAAGGAAATACTGATCACTAATAGCCAATATGGCTTCATTAAAAATAGGTTATTCAGGACTAAATGAATTGTGGATATTTAATCTGATGAGAAAACCCTGATGGGGAGGGTGGGGCATGGTTAATATGATAGCTGTCTTCAAATATTTGAAGGGCTATCATTTGAAAGAGAGATTAGATGTTTTCCTTGGCTTCAGACATCAGAACTAGGTAGAACATTTGAACTCTTGATCCCTCAATTCTTCCCCAACACTGACTCATACATTGGTTATACTCTCCCCTTTCCCCATCTGCACTTCTTGGTGAATCAGTTCAGCTCTCTTCTGTCTTCTTCCCTTGAGTACCTGCCTCCCTTATCATATCACCAATCTTATTAAGCTTCAGCCTTGGATCACTTCTACCATCCACTCTCCTATACATGTGAGGCCAAAGGAAGCAAGGAAAAAAAAAGAACATGAAACCTAGCTAACTGGGTCCACTTCAAATTTATGTTACATAACCTCAACTGGGCCCTTACGGCTGGAAGGCAATCCTGTTACACTTGCCTAATTAATTCATTATGTACCTCACTACAACAGCTCTTCTAAACCTTTTCATTTCTTTTCAAACCTCCCATGGATCCCCTGCCTAGCACCCTCTCAGCCAAGAATTTTGCCTCATATTTTACTGAAATAAAATTGAGGTCATTCACTGAGAGCTTTCTCTTCTATCCTCCTCCTCATCTCATAATCCCTAGTTTCCTGCTGCCACTATCTCCTTTTTTACTCCTGTCTCATATGAGGTGGTCCCTTCTCCTTTCCAAGGCAAACCCCTCCAAATGCACATGTAAACCCATCTCCAACGGATTGTGGTCCCCTTTATTATACCTGCTCTTTCACTTATTTTTCATCTCTCCTCGTCTACTGTCTCCTTCCATATGCCTGACAAACATGTCCATGTCTCTCCTTCTCCAAATAGCTTTCACTTAATCTATCTCCTCTAGGTATCATCATATATAGCTTCTTCTTTTTTTGTGGCCAAACTTCCTGAGAAGGCCATCTATAGTAGCCACTCCACTTCCTTTCCTATCACATTCTTTGAAACTCTCTACAATCTGGTTTCTGACCTCCATCATTCATTGGAAATGACACCCTCCAAAGTTATTAATGAGGTCTTAAATACCAAGTTCAACGGCCTTTTCTAAATCTTCATCCTTATTTTTTGCCTCTCTATAGTCTTTGACACTGTTTATAGTCCTCTTTTCCTTGATATGTTCTTCTTTCTGGGCTTTTGAAACACCTTTCTCTTCTGATTGTCCTCCTACCTATCCTACTCTTCTTTCTCAGTCTCCTTGTTGGATCTTTATCCAGGTCAAACCCACTAACTGTGGGTGTCCCATAGGAATCTGGACGCTCTTCTCTTTTTCCTCTATAGTACTTCACTTGGTAATCTCATCAGTTCCCATGGATTCAAATATCTTTAAACTGATGATTCTAAAAATCTACTTATCCAGCCTAACCTCTCTGCTGACTTCCAGATTCACATTTCCAACTGTCTATTAGATATCTCAAATTGGACATTTAAGGTGTCTTGTAAACATCTTAAAAATAGAATGTCCAAAACAAATCAACTCATTATCTTTCCTCCTAAAATCTCCTCACTTAAGAAACCCCCAATTTCTGAGGAGGTTACTACCATCCTCCCAATAACTTGGACTTAAAGTCAAGGTATCTCCCTCAATTTCTCATTTTCTCTCACCCTTCATATCCAAATCAGTTGCCATCTCCTGTCGTTTCCATTTTCATAACATTTCTCTAATATATCCCCTTCTTTCCTCTTGATACTGCTACTACCTGGTTCAAGCTTTCATCACCTTACACCTGGGTTATTATAATAGCCTCCTGGTGGCTGCCATAAATCTCTCCCCACTTCAGTCCATGTTCTAGCAAGTTGTCAAAAAATGATTTTCCTAAGTCAGGTCTGATTATGTTGTCCCCCTATAAACTCCAGTGGCTCCTTATCACCTCCAGGATCAAATATGAAATCCTCTCGTATTCAAAGTCCTTTATAACCCGACCTCTGCCTACCTTTCCAGTCTTCTTATATTTTATACCCTTCCATGTACTCTCTAATCCCTTGACACTGACCTCCTTGCTGTTTCTCAACCAACGCACTTTGTCTCCAAACTGGGTGTTTTCTCTGGCTGTCTCCCTGCTGAGAATGTTCTTCCTCCTCTTCATTTCATGGTTTCCCTGGCTTCCTTCAAGTCCCAGATAAAACTTCACCTCCTACCAGAAGCCTTTCTTAATCCCCCTAATGTTAGTACCTTCTCTTTGTTTGTCGTTTGCAATTTATCCTATCTGTAGCTCATTTTTACATAGTTGTTTTCATGTTGTCTCTACCATGAGATTATGAGCACCCTGAGTGCAAGCTCTGTCTTGTACCTTTTTTTTTCCTTTCCTCAGCATTCCATGCCTGGCACATAGGTACCTAATAAATGTTTATTAATTGACTGACCAATAATTGAGCTTTCTCAAAGCAGAATTGACAGCCTTCAGTGGTGGTAGATTCCATGCACCTAAATTCTTTAAGCAAAAGCTGAATGACCATTTCTTGGTGATGTTATAGAGGGTCAAGTACAGGTCAGGCTGGATGGCCACTCACTTCATAGGCTAACAGAACTAGAGCAGAGCTCAAAGGCCATCTCCACACCCTTTCCTGCCTCCTGACCATTTGGACAGATGAGGGAGCCAAAGTCCAGAGAGGTTAAAGTGATTTACTGAGTAAGTATCAGATGCGGGACTGGAACCCTGGTCCTCTGACATCAGAGCCAGTGTTCTTTCTACTTAACCAACATGATTTTGTAATGCTTGGTTTAATTCTGTTTTCCACTACTTAGTATTAATTAACATTTAAATAGGCCTTTAAATTTTACAAAGCTGTTTACATATATTATCCCATTTGATCTTCCCAGGAACCCCATGAGGGAAGTGCTATTATTATTTCCATTTCAGAGATGTGGAAATTGAGACCAGAAGAGGTTAGGTTACAAATGCAATGTCACATAGCTCATCACTGTCTGAGGTAGGAGTTGAACCCAAGTCTTTCTGATTCCAATCTAGTGCTCTATTCATTGTGTCATTTAATTGCATAAATTACCTTTCCCATTGTGATAGTAAAATAAATAAGAATCAATCTTTAAACTTCTAAAAAAATAGTCATGTTAGAAAATAATTTAAGTCTAGCATACACACAACATAGATTGTACCTAAATGACTTCTTAAAAGGCATTTATGGGCAGTGCTCCCAGTGGAGTAGGATAAATTGGGATGAGGCACTATGCCATTCCACTTCCTTTCAGAAGGGCCCCAAACCAACTACTTTTTATAATGACTTAGGCTAAATTTGTGCCTGTGGACAAACTATCATACTTGTTCATTTTTCTCATTACAAGTCTCCGTGTGTGGATAAGACCCAAAAGAGTTTAGGGTGAGTAAAACATAACATCAGACCATATTAAACCATTTTTTCTTAAACTGGAGTTAAAAAGTCAGATTCTTCTTTCTTTCTTCCTTTTTTTTCCTCTTGGTTAGACTTTTCAACAAGTGAAGTATGCCCCTTTAAGTATATATATCCTCAGGAAGTGCTTGTGGAACCAAAAAGAATGCACTTTCCCAGAGAATTATGGTTGCGTTGTCCATGTACTTTGTACTATGTATTACTCAATCCTTGTACTGAGAGGATAATATTTTATTGCTGGAATAGGCTTTAGAGATTATTTCTTCTGCCCTCATCCTAAGGAAACGCAGGCCTAGAGAGATGAACTGATTTTTCTCATGAGATGTAGGCAGCCCAGAGTCAAATTGAAATTAGAATCCAAGCCCCCCTTCTCCCCATCAAGGATCCTTTCCACAATCCCCCATACTATATATGATGACATGGAAAGGTACTGGGCTGGGTCTTTGTGTTTGATCATATGGAAAATAGTAATGAAATAGCAGAATAAATAAAAGATCACTCCTTGGATATCCTTTCACTGAACTTCTCTAGTGCCAGTAAGTTGGTCAGTCAGTCAGTCAATCAATAAGCATTTATTAAGTGCTTACCATGTTCCAGGTACAGTGCCCAGCCCTAGAGATACAAAGAAAGGCAACAAAAGCTTTCAAGCCCTGAAGGAGGACGTATTCTAAGCAAGGAGATGACATGTAAAAGAAATTACGCGTATATGTATACACATATACATATGTATGTATATATACATACAAACACATATAAATGTATAAATATTTATAAATATGTAAATATAAGATGTGTAAACATATACGATTATATATTTAGAGTATAAATGGAATGTGCCATTGACAAGAGATGCTAAAGCCAACTCCACATGATTAGCTATTGTTTGTTTTAGAAATGGGGTAATCCCATGGTCTTTAATTTCATCGAATGATCTGAGCTACCCCCCACAGAACTTGCTTGGATATCACATCAAGGGAGGATCAATATGTGTTTATAAGGCCCAAATTCATTCTTGCTGAACAGTCTGACTAATAGATTATATTCATTTATCTTTCAACATTGGTCAAGACCCAGCTGACAACAGGCAAGACCCTGTGATAAATATGAGCATATAGTGAGTCTTCTATTATCCTTTCTCTGTCTACCACAGTCTGTTGCTGCAACTCTCCTACAAAGGAAACCTATGGAGTAAGTAGCTCATTACTGATGTATGAGTTAACTGAATTCTGTTAAGGATATATCCAATCACATTCATATCTAGCATCCCTGTCTGTCCCTCCCTCCCGTCCTTCCTCCCTTCCTCCCTCCTTCCTTCTTTCCTCTCTTCTTCCTTCCTTCCTTCCTTCCTTCCTCCTGTCTTTCTCTATCTCTGTCTCTCTCTTTTGTTTTCCCTTCAGTCTGTTTAAAGAAATATATCTGCCTTTCTAATTTATCCACTGAAAGATCTTGACCCAGGGTTTCCCATGCTATTGAGCTGACTGTTGCCACCTGCTGGAGACATATCATGATTAAACAGCAGGACATGGTAGAGTGGGGGGAGGTGTAGGAAAGTATTCTTCAGTCTGGCAAGCTGGAAATATAAACAGCATGCATGCTGCCACATCAAAAGCCTTTCTGCCCCAGGAGCCCAATATTCCTTGAGATAAGAAAAGCCTATTTCAGAAAGCAAAGGAATAGACAATACCATTTTTGCTTCTAGCCCTTTCAGGAAGTTCAAATAAATTTCAACCCTGTCATTTGGAGAATGAGGGCGATTCCATCGCTTGCCTCTTTCTTTACTGCTCTAAAAGCCCACTGATGTACATTTGTACACCACGAACAGTACTGTGCTTAGCCATAAGACTTCCTTTCTAGTCTGAAATTGGATGCCCAAAGCAACCGAGTCAGATCTTGAACCTGAGAGCCTTTTGAATCTTCAGTAAATAGACTCTAGGCTAAAGAAAACTTTATGTCTAATTTTGGAGAGGATGGAGTTGATGGTGGGTAAGGCAATAACATTCATCATTTGACACACCACCGCTTTCGGAAAATCTGTTTGAAGTGAAGCAAATCTATTTTTAAGAGGTCCATAATTTGCTGTGCAATAGGAAATGGAAACATATTCCCTTAGATTTCTCTCCCCTCATAAATGGCCAATATCCTAGGACATTTTTCCGAGGAAAGCCAGACACGTAGGAAGTCATTGTACACAGTTTTACACGTTAAACTCATAAACTTATGGCCATTCAATGGCAAGATTGCAAATGAAAACACCCCGAGTATCAGGAAGTGCAAAAGTTAAGGTTCCCATAGCAATGTTAACACACACACCCCAAGTGCACATGCTGTATATCATAAATATGTTTACAAGCTTCCTTCAGTAGTAATGCCTAACACGAAATAGGTCCAATATGGGCAACTTAACACTTGCATTGCCTACCCATTAGATGGTTTAATTTTCAAGTTGAACATTTTTAACATAAATATTCACATTTAATTTCCTGTTTAATGCTTATAAGAAAAGGCATAAGGGCAGACAGAGTCAAATTCTTAACAATGCTATAGAAAGGTTTTATTTTTTTTAAAAAAATGAAAGTATTGGGTTTCTTTCCATCTCTATATAAAAATATACATCTATATATAGCTATGTATATATGTGTGTATATATATATATATACATATATATATGTGTGTGTGTGTGTGTGTGTGTGTGTGTGTGTGTGTGTGTGTGTGTGTATATAAACTCACTTCTCCCCCCAAACTAGTGCTAGCTAGCATTTATATATCACTTTAAGGTTTGCAAAGCAACTTAAAAATATCACCTTATTTAAGCCTCACAACACCCCTGGGAAGTAGGTGCTATTATTATCCTTATCTTACATATGAGGAAATTGAGGCAGATAGAGGTTAAGTGATTTGCCCAGGGTGACACAGAGATTAAGAATGCAAGACCACATTTGAATTCAGGTCTTCCTCACTATAAGCCCAGCATTCTATCCAATGTACCACCAAGGCTGCCCAAAGATAGATATGTTTACTCTAGGTTTTTATGTAGCATTATAACTGAAACCTGGGGAGAGGTCAAAGTAGGATAGGTTGGATGTTGTAGTGGAAATTCAATATTGACTGTGAGTTGGGACTAGATGGCCTCTCTAGTCCCTTCCAACTCAGAAATTTTGCGATTCTGCTAAAGACCTGTTGATTCTAATAATACAGAAGTTAACTTTCATGGGATCATAGATTTAAAACTGAAAGGGTCCTTAGAGGTCATATAGTCCAGCCTTTTTATGTCACAGATGAAGACTCTGAGATTTTTGCTGTATGGTAACTAAGTCTAGTAGAATCTATCTAGTAGATAAAGAAATTATCAACCATTTGGTTATTTTTTATTCCCTTTCCTATCTACTCAGTTGCCAACTCCTATTTCTTCCTCCTGTACAACATTTCTGTTTTGGGTTTTTTTTTGGAGGGGGCAAGGCAGGGCAGTTGGGGTTAAGTGACTTGTCCAAGGTCACAGGGGCTAGTAAGTGTTAAGTGTCTGAGGCTGGTCCTCCTGACTCCAGGGCTGGTACTCTATTCACTGGGCCACCTAGCCACCCCTATGCAACATTTCTTGAGTCCATTGCCTTCTTTCTATTTCCCTTGCCTCCACACAAATAATATCAGTCTTTTTACCACCTACATAGTCAGTTGAAATAGCCCCATAGCAGATCTTTCTACCTCTTTTCTCACCTCCCTCCAATCTAGCCTTCTTAGTGCTAAAGTAGTCTTTAGCATTATCATCTCTGTGAAGATAGCTCCTAATACATAGAAAGCCCTAGTGTCCTTAACTCT
Source organism: Pseudochirops cupreus (assembly GCA_028627135.1). Classification (NCBI taxonomy): domain Eukaryota; kingdom Metazoa; phylum Chordata; class Mammalia; order Diprotodontia; family Pseudocheiridae; genus Pseudochirops; species Pseudochirops cupreus. The sequence goes on along the minus strand of CM053581.1, from coordinate 144,791,962 downwards.
GGACTCATATCACCAACTACCTGATGAACTTCTCTTAGATATCCTGTCTATGTCTGAAATTTCCAAAACAGAACTCTCTAGTTTCTTCCTAAAACTTCCTTTCCTCTAAATTTCACTTCTCTTCTTACATATTCTCTGTTAAGCAAACTAGAAGTCAACCCTGATGTTTTTCTTTCTCCTGAATTTCACCTCCATCCTGTCAATTTCTGAGTTTTGTTAATTTTATCTCTGCACTATGTCTTGCTTTCATACCCTTCTCTCTGCTCACAGGTCTGCTACTTAGATTATACTCTGTATCTCTCCTGTACTATTTCATACGCTTCCATTTCTTTCTTCTAGATTTTCCTCCACATAGCTGCCAAAATAATCTTACAAAGATATAGATCTGACCATGTCACTCCCTCAAACCTTCTCTGTCTCCCTAATATCTCTAAAACAACCAACAGACTCCTCAGAGACTAACTCATAGTGTGTGTGTACATACATATATTTTTTTTTAACTTCTTCCCTTCACTAGTTTCATCTTTCTTCCTTCATAAAGTACTCCAAACCTGGAATTCACTTCCTTTCATGTCTGCTGCTCATAATCTTTATTTTCATTCAAAGATTAGTTCAGATACAACTTTTTCTCATCAAGTATTTACTTTCTCTCCCTACTCAAATTACTTTCTATTTACTCATCTGCATACATGCCATATCCTTCTGTAAGTTCCCTGATAGTATAGATGATTTTGTTATTGTATTGTAGACTTGAAGCTAGGATAGTGCCTTCCTATCACCTAGACACTTAAATTTTTTAAATTAAAATTGAATTAATTGCATAGATCTAGTTATGTTACTCTTCCATGCAAGTCTTTAGTGGTTCATTGTTGCCTCCCAAATAAAGTTCAAAATACTTTCCCTGGTATTTAAAATGTTTAACAATGTGATGCTACCCTATCTCTCTTTTTCCCATATTACTCCCTCCCACACACCGTTTCAAATGAATCGCTTTGCTTTTTCTATAGAGCCCCATTTCACCATTTGTCCTTCTGACTCTGTGCCTTGATCCATGGTTTCATTCCCTGAAATACCTTTCTCCATATCAGTTGTCACCTTCTCAAAGGGACCATCCCAAATACCCCTACCTAGCAAAGATCTTCCTTTTCAGAACGAATTTATAACTTTGGGGGGAGGTGGTACTTATCACGAAGGTTGAATCACACAATTATCTGTGTTTGTTCCCTATCTCTCTAATAGAGTGTAAGCTCCATAAGGGCAGCAATAATGTCTGCACCCTTTTTCCATCTCTTCCCCACACTTCTGAACCTAGTATAATACTCTGCACAAAAAGTGACTGATAAAATATGTGAAATGAATGAATCCAGTGATTTTATTTCTTCATTAGACTATACTTCTCTAGAGATCCTTATACTATGAAAAGCAAAGGTTCTGAAGTAAATGAGGTTTGTTTCAAATTTATTTTTTTGTGTAAAAATCATCCATTGCTGACTTAAAGAACTTCTTCATTTTCAAGTCATTTACACAGTCTTTTTTTAATCAAAAGACAGATGGTTGTTGCTGCTGCTGATACCAGTAATAATAACAATGAAAACAACAAAGCACTCTACAAATGTTATCTGAGTTTTCCTCATAACAGCCCTGGGATCCAGGTGCTATTATTATCACCCCTGTTTTACAGATGAGGAAACTGAGGCTGAAAGTGGTTAAATGACTTGGTTAGGTTCTCAGACAGAGGAACACCCTTAGTCACCCTACAACTTTTTTGGTCTTTTTTTGGGGGGGGACGATTTCCTTTTCTCTGAGGCTTTCCACCAGTTTGAAGGCAGAGTTCCCTGATGCATTTCTGACTCCCACCAGTTCATCTGGCTTAGTTCCAAAGGAACACAACAAGGGGAAGAGTTTCGGGCTTGTTTTTTAACCTCGATATTATCTATTTACACAGTAGGAAAATAACTTTTGCCTTGTTGTCGTCATAGTTGAAGATTATTCTGTCTCTATGGTTATCACTTGCCAGTGAACTAAGATTATTATTGAGGCAAGACTCAGGACTGCCTCCAACTTGTGATCCAATGGAGCAAGCATAGGACCAAAGTCAAGTCTATGAAAGTTTTAGTATCACATCCAACCTATGACTAACTGGGTGGCCTTGAGCAAGTCACTTAACTTCATGTTTCACGTTCTCCATTTACAAACTGGGGATAACTTACCTACCACATAGGGGTGTTGGAAGAATTAATTAATGCTTGTAAAGCATCATGATATTCCATGAATTAAAAAAAAACTAATTATAGCAAAGTGTGACTATTAGGTAAATGGAAAAGTAATAATGAGTTACCATAAGTCAGGCACAAATTTAAATCCAGTTTTTAAAAAGAAAACATCACCTTGAGGCTAAAACCAACCATAGAAAGTTTCTGTTCAGAAGACTTTTTTTTTTACAAAGTTAAGAGACTAAAAGAGATTTCGTTTCATGAAAGTTAAATGCCACATTTTACTATGCCAGAGTGTTCACCAATCACCAAGTTTAGAAATATGCATAATTTAACAATACATATATTTACTATTTAAGAAACATTTTTTTCACGCACTGCATAATGTATGTGCCTAAACTTCAAGGCCTTATTGAAAACTATACTTTTAAAAGTACAGTAAAAATTTTTAAATGGCTCATATAAACACATAAAACCTACAACATACATCCCTGTGCACATACAGTGCCTTGCACATAATAGGCACTTAATAAATATTTGTAGAATTAAATAAATGTAAGTTGAACCAAAAGACATCTGTGTGAAAAAGAACCAAGACCAACCAAGAGGAAATGAAAATAGAAAAGACTCACTTGAACTTGAAGATCTCAAAGGTCCTTTTGAGCTGTAAAATATTATGATTCTAAGTTTTGCAATTTCACCTTTCAGATGCTGCATAGTTCAACATATCAAGGTACTATGATTTCATCCTTGTGGCTATTCTCTGCTATGGTGTACATCAAGACTTGATTACAACTTACTAGATGCTGTTGAAAAGTTGCTATGGTTGAAAAGCCAACAGCTTGATACCAGCCTTTCCAAACATGGCTTATGTCCTCCTCAGAACACAGAGATGTAATAAATCCAGTACCAGGCCTCTACACAGTTTTTTCCAGCTTGGTACACCCTACCAGATCTTGTGTTTTGTTGGCAAAGTCTTTGAGAACCCAAAGTTGTAGCCACATCATGAAGGGTCATCAAAGCAGGGCTTCAATGCATGTTTTCAGCTTTAAAATCATTAAAGTGCGAATGTTATAGTGATTCTTTGGGGGTTGGTGGGCATAAAGGAATAGAGGAGGAATGATAAACATAACATAAATATTAAAAACACCATAGAACTCAAGGCATTTTAACCTTTTCTTGCATCGTGGTAACCATATGGTAAAGTCTATGGTCCCTTTCTCAGACTAGTGTTTATAAATGAATAAAATAAAATACATGTAATTACAAAGGAAAATGATTATATTGAAATACAATCATCAGAGTATTAAAAAAAAAATCAATTACCACAGGTTAAGAACCTCATAGCTTCTTAATCCCAGATTGCCTTTTTAAAATATGCTGTCATTGAAAAGGCATGTCATGATTACATGAGTTATAGTTGATGTATTGGGTTGCTAGGGATGTATGTGTGTGTGTGTGTGTGTGTGTGTGTGTGTGTGTGTGTACACTTTATATGTTGGTATCATACTTCCTTAGAGGAGCAGTCACTGTAACTATTAGGATTCTTAAAAGCAGCATATTTTTGTTCCCTCACCCTATTCAATTTAAACAGGGTTACTTGCATGGTTCAGCAAGTATCTATGCATCTATGAAGGCTTTCTTTGCAAGGTCAACAAGTAATCTTTCCAAGGTCACAAGCATTTGTGAAGTGCCTTCTCAGTATACATAGTACTGTGCGAAGTGCTCAGCAAAGGCCTGGCATCTTGAATAGTCTTGGAAGGGAATGTTTCATATAGCATAGGCATTGCTCACAAGGACCAATAATCTAATTTAAAAGGCTATGATTCTTCAAGATGTACTTACCTAATTAGTGAGTACAAATATAGAAGGCCAAGCCTCATTCAAGCCATTCTGGTAGCTCAGAGATTGGAATGAAATGAGGCACTCTCGAAACGCTGAAGAGTTGACAAATGGAAGCTTACTTAGCCAGAAAATGGAAAGGATATTCAGCAAGGTTACATTTTGGATTTAGTTGGGTGTAGCTTCTCTGTTTCTCTGTTGCCCTCAAGGATCCATCTATCAGAAAGCTGGGGAAGAACCTAGATAACTCCTCATGCCTTGGCTTTTATGTACCCAGGCAATCAGGAAGGTACATCAGGTCTTAAGCCTTTGGTGCCATGATTCAGTTAAATCTTAAGGATGGTTTCAGTTATTTTTAAGGAAAAAACTAGCTTAGCCTTAGTTCTGTGGCATAGGAACTTGGGAAAACATAGTTCAGCACATGTGTAAGGGCCCTAGGAAACACTTTTCCTACCATACCATCAGCACTAAACTTGAAACAAAATCAGTGAAGAAAACAATATATCCAAGTGTTTACATTTTCAAAAATTAGGTAGTTTATAATAAAATCAATTCATTCTGAGAAACTAATAACAAACTAGTATTTATATAGCACTTTAAGGTTTGTAAAGTACTTTATAAATGTTATTTGATTATCACATAACCATGGTAGATAGATGCTATCATTATCCCATTTTATAGATGAGGAAAATGATTCAGAAAGAAGTTAAGTGACTTGCCTAGGGTCACACAGCTACCAAATGTCTGAGGCTACTTTTGAACTTCTTTCTGACTCTAGGTCCAGCACTCCATCCATGTGCCACCTAGCCACCTCTATGGACTGACATCCTCCTGTATTATTAGAACACCACTGAAAGCCTCTTATTACTGCTCTAAAGCTACCTTCCTAATGAGTTACATGACAGTCTTTTCAGCTATACTTGCAGCCTGTGGGGTATATCACAATCATTATCATTTCTCTGTACCCAACGAATAATGTACATACACTATCTTGCTAAGTAAGCAAATTGGGGAAGGAGTGCTTCTTTTTGCTTTGGACCTGAAGCTTAATGACCAACTAGCTCAAAATTAATTGCTTTGCTAAACTGAAGGTTGAGATCTAATACCTATTTTTATCGTCATTATAATCAATTATGATCACAACAAAAAGCCAAACTGCTTCAGTACACTGAGTTTATACTATAAGGCGGAAAATTACATGGAAAAGAAGTGTTGACATATATACAAATATAGATAGAGATACAGACAGACATATGGGTGCTTATGTATATATATATATATATATATATATATATATATATATATATTACATATATATACACATACATATATGTGTGTATAAATATAATATTTATAGGAAAAGTTAAAAGTAAAAACTAAACAATGAGAAAAGCAAGACAATATAAAAGAACCAAAATCTAAGCTCTCCTAACCCTCCCCAAGGGAAAGTATTCTAAGCTGCTAAGCTATCAAGCAATGTTTTCCCTATTTACTTAAATTTGATAAGAATCCTAGCTTTCTTTCCTTTTCTGACAGAGTCACTAAGCTGGTAGATCTGGTAAATGCAGAAGATACCAAATGGCCTCAAGTCTATACCTTATGAGGACTGATTGAATGGGAATGCTATAGCTCTAATTAACCCAGATTTTTATTAAAGCATTTGTTAAAGTGGCCCATGTTCTTCTTATAGTAAAGGTAGAGAGAAACATGAGCTAAATGTTACTACAATTAGTGAATGACTAAACCCAAGAAATAGACGTTAGTGTCCTCATAACCCAGTGTCAAGCCTGAACCATTTGCGTAAGACTTTCTTCATTGGTGGAGAGAATGATGACTCCATTCTGTGTATTTATGTGAGGGAGAGAACAAGCAAGAGAGTTTGGAAGAGGAGAGAACTTATTCCTGACTTGAATAACTGCTGGTCAAATTTGCTGATGACATAAAGGTAGAAGGAATAGCAAATATACTCAATGACCATGTCATTATTCCAAAAGCCTTTGACAGGCTTGAACACTGGGCCAAATCAAAGAGGATGAAATTAAATAGTGATAAATGTAAAGTGATATACGGTTGAAACAAATCAATTTCATAAGGATGAGATTAATAATAACAGTAATCATGACAATTACTAGTATTAGAACTAACATTCATATAGCTAGCATTCATTATGTACTGGGCACTATGTGAAGTGCTTTACGACGCTAGCTAGATATTAGTAGCTCACCTGAAAAAGTTTTCATGTGCTAGAAGTTCAATACGAGCCAATAGTGTGATTTGGTAGCCAAGAAAACTAATGGACATTTAAAGCTGTACGTTAAGAGAAGTTAAAGCATTCAGGAATAAAGAAGTGATGATTCTTAGTTGTTTGCACTGTTTAGATCACAGTGGCCTGGAGTATGCTGATGTTCTGGGTACCACATTTTAAGAATATCGGCATCCTAGAAAACATCCAAAAAAAGTGTCCAGGATGCTGAGGGGCCTTGAATTATATATGTGGCTAGGAGGGAAGGGGATGTTTAGCTTAGATAAAGAAGACAGAGGGGCAAGCTTGTACTTGTTCCACATGGAGGCCAGCATAGGATCAGGAGGAATGGTTGGAAGCAATAAAAGGAAAAAATATTCTTTTAACAAATTACTTATATCTCCTCTTTTGACATGATCTCCATTTCCCACTTTATCTCCTTTTCCCATCCTCTTCTAGAGAATCATCCCTTATAAGAAAGAATAAAAAAGCGGAAGAAAAAATGTTCAGTAAAACTAACCTGCATATTGAAGCATTCTGATGTTCTATCCAGTGTTCTACATCTGTGACTCTTCACTTCTCCAAAGAATATGGAATGTGCTTTCTCATACCTTTTTTCTGAGGCCAGACTTGGTCACTATAAGTCTACATTTGGTTTTGATAGTTATTCCTGTTCTTTCCATTTACTTTAGCATAGTTATTGTATTTATAGTTGCCATCTACAAAAGATTTTCTATGCTAGGATGGATTATTATTTATAAATAGCCCAAGTCTTCAACAGATCAATGATCTTTTTGAAGTAGGTACTTCCTTCAAGGATCCTAACCCAAACGTGTCTCATCAGCTCTCATACGGCTCTTGTCTAAGTCTTTCCTTAAATTCCTTACAGGGAGTTTACTGGGTCTGCTGGAGCTCTTCTTCAGATCTTTTGAGATAGCAAGGGAATTAATGGAGTAGGGTAGGAGGGAAGAGCTCTCCATTAAGTATCGTTCTCCTTACCCCATGACTGTCACAGCTGTGACTGAGGATTTTGTACCTGGGGCAAGCACCACAGACTACACTCTAGGAAAGTGGCAACAAAGATACCCTCAGGGTTTGGGGGGAGGGAAGAAGGAGCATCCTATGGATGTGTGTCCAGGACAGACCACTTCTCGATAGGCATTGAGAGGCACAAGAGTCATTGAGAGGGTCTGGACCTGTGATTTCTTTTGTATAGGGAACATTCAAATGAGAAACTCTCTTTACCAGTGCAAGTAGGTACCTTCTCTGTGGCATATAATTTTAGAGAGTTGCCTGGAGCACTGAGAAGAATCATATAGCCAGTATGTGTCAGTGGCAAGATTTTAACCCAGATCTCCTGGTTCTAAGGCTGTCTATATCCACTATGGCAAGCTGTCTCTAAGAAAGATGGTCATTTGGTAGCTTCCTATTCTGACTATAGCATTCAGTCATAAAGAATAATTAGTTGTTTCTTCATACTTGAGATCCCAAAACTCTAGTTACTTGGGAATGGGTGTAGAACAATAAATTTTGTTGCAAACAGATGCTTTTGAGGTGAGGACTAAATGAAGCCTGAAGCAAACCCTTACTCCACTCTCACCCTCTCAACCCAACTATAACAACTAACAAGCTTTTTAAAGAATTAGATTTAGAAGGGACCTTAGGGACCATCCAGTCCAACCCCTTGACTTTATAGAGGAAGAAACTTAGGTTCCAGAGAAAGGAAGTAATTTGCCCAAGGACCCATAACAAGGTTACTGATTCTGAAGCTGAGCTGAGATGGATTCTGAGGTAGCCCAAATTTTAGAGACTCACAGACTATCAATGATAAAAGGTATCTGAACCCAACTTCCCATTTATAAAGGGAGAAACAAAAGCCCTGAGTTAATGTTAGAGTAGGGACTAGAATAATAACAATATTATTGTCGATATTTTTATTATAGTCCTTGCTTTAATTATAATGTTATAATAACAGACCTTTCTTTACCATGCCACAGAAACCATTTCACCCTAGAAAATCTGGACTATTTCTCACATTGAAAGTGAGAAACTCGCCTCTGTGGCCTTTCTCTCTCTCCTTGGCATATTCCTTATAGAAACCTCATTTTAAGGATGACACATAGGCCATCCTTGTCTTCTGTTCTGCTACCCAGGCTGCACTCCTGACTTTCTTCAGGACCTCCCCCATCATGTTCCTGTGCCAAAGAACCTAAGCACTCTGAGGGCAGGTACCCTGCTTCTACTTTCATCTGTATTCCCAGCTCCTAACACAGTGTCTGCCTGGCATGTAGTAAATGCTTAATAGATGATTGTTCTTGAGAGACCAGTTCTCTTGACTCCCAGGTTAGTGCTCTTTTAATCAGTTTGTTGAAATGTGGCCTCCTTCAGGGTCATGGCTATTCCAGAGGAGTCTCCCCTGGTGTCCTGTCTCAGGGAGGACAGAATAGGCAGGGGCTTCTTGGTCTTTTCAGGAGCCCCCTGGAGCCAAGTTCACTAACCTACCACCACTTCTGAGAAAATATAAATAGCTTGCAAGGCAAATATTAAAACAGAAATCATAGTCATTGTAGAGATAGAGGCATTTCAGAGAACGCATGGCCTTTCAGAAGGGATTAAGGGGCAAGCTCCCTCCCTTGCCTTACCCAGACAAAAGTGTCTTCACCCCATCCTCTCTCTACTCTCTTGGGTCAGTCTGTGCTGAGAGGCAATAGAGAGCTCCTAAGCCTGAGAAATCATATTCCCCTCTCTGGGGCAGCCAGGACCATAAAGGATACTAAGATTCCTCAAATATCCTACTTTCCACTCATAGGGAAGTTCAACAAGATTCAGATCTTGCCCTACTGCCAAAGATCCAGACTTCTAGACTCAGGAAATTTTGAGAATTTGAGGAGGCCAGAATTTCAGAGAAAAGAAAATATTCCCCAGATTGGGGACAATGAAGTGTCTTCAGAAAGTGTCAGACCTTCAGCAGGGGGTGAGATACCGTGGCCTTTCCACTGACTTGTTTTCCTCTCTTGCCCCACCTCCTCTTGCCCCACAAGGGATAGGAAGAAGGGCACTTCCCTAGGACTTCTCTCTTTCTGCCCAATGACATGCAATCCACCATTTACAAAGAGGGAAAGGGCTCTCTGGGTCAGGGCTAGGCCTCCTTTCCCACTCCTGGGCTGGCCAGAGTTTAGGTCCCTCAGTTTCTGAATTGGACAAGATGTCACATCAATTTGCTGCATCACTGGGAGTCTAACCACGACTACCCAGGAACTCTATTCCTCCTTCCATAGTCATTCTTTCACCTAGTCATAGCTCTACATCTGCCCTCCCCAGCTACCCCTTCCTCTCCCTCCCTGACCTCACCCTTAGGCCACAACTCTAGTCTTTTTAAGAGGTCATTCAAGTTTCTCCAGTCTAGGACAAACTTCCTGCTCTTTTTTCTGCTTAAGGGCAAAGTCTTACAATCTTGGCTCTGATGATAAGCCCACTTTCTTTCCTGGTTATATTTTGATATTCCAAATAGATCTGTGATTTAGTCAATGTGGATGTTCTTTCCACTGATACAGTTTGCAACCCATTCACATCTGTCCATATTACTCAAAATATGTCTTTAATAAGACTCTTTACACCACTCCTTTACAAGTCTTCTTTGGAAATATGTTACGGCCTATTCACATGTAGCATGCACCTATTCTTTTTCCTCTGGCTAAGCTTCAACTTTAATTCATTGGAGATTATGGTATTTTGTGATATTATTCCATTCCACTTTTTTTTTTGTAAACATATGAAACCAAAACAACTCATCGATTCAGTCAAATCATACAACTAATGTTATCACCCAGCCAGTAGACAAAATAAGCAATTGATTGACTTTTTTTTCCCACCAAGATACACTGGCACAGTACCAGTAGCAGCATTTCATTTTTAAGAACACGCTGAATAAAAATCCAGAGGTTCTTGCACATTAAGAAAAAAAAATTTAGAACTCAAGGTTACACTGTGGTAATATCAGACTGACAAAGGAAGTAAGTATTCCTTATCTGAAATCAGGTTTTCAAACAGCCCTGTGTATACTGTGTTTAACTGGAGTCTTTTCTTTTTTTCTTCTTTCCCCCTCTGTACAAGCTAACTTCAGGGAAATCATAGCCCTAGGCAACTCACATGACTGCTTCCCAACCCCAAAATCACAACCCTGTAATGCCCTGATACATTCATTTTTTTCTTTCTTCTTGGTTTCTCTGATGCTCTTGAAATACTAAGTGAAAGTGTTCATTTTAGTCTCAGGCACTTAGAAAAAATTTTATGATAACATAATTATATTTTTAAAGCATACTCTGGAAGGCAAAATTTAGCAGTTTTATCCTCTAAATATAAACATACATCTTAAGGAGTAAATCAAAGAAAATGATGAGTGACTTTAATTTCAGGGGGCTTTTCTACTGGCAAAATTTTTTATTGATTAAAAATTACAGGGATTCCTGTATCTTCTCCCATGCTGATTTGCTGTTCTATTATGTCAGAAATTAACATTAATAGAAAAATAGTAATAGCTAATAAATAAAATGATTTAATGTTTGCAAAGCACTATCTGTTTATACTCATTTGATCCTCATGGTAATCCCCTGAGATAAAGCAATTATTATCCTTGCTTTACATATAACGAAACTCAGGCTGAGAGAGATTAAGAAATTTGCCTGAATTTATATCATTAGTCAATATCTGAGACCGGATTCAACCTCAGACCTTTGGCCCCAAGTCCAACATTCTATTCACTACACCACCTAGGAGCAACATGTCTATTGAATTCTCATACCAGATATACTATCTGCTGCAGCGTATAACTTTCTCCTCTATTTACCTTTTGAAATAGGTTAGAAATAGACCTGACTTCATAAACAAATGATATTGAAGGATTAATTGTTGAATTTTGTCAATATGCATGAGTAATCAATAATAAGAACAAAGTCTTTTGTTCAACTGCTATATTGTTAACTTGTTCCCCCCAAAAATAACTGAATCACAAAGGTTATGTTGATTTAGCCTTTGATAGTCACCCACTGAATCATTCAATACACAAGTAGGTATGTATATCTGTAAAACTGTCTATGATAGGGACTCTTACAGAGTTGTTTAGAACAGTGAGGGATTGAGTGGCATGTTCACATAGTCAATATGTGTCAGAGGTAGTATTAAACACCAAGTGTTGGAGGCAAGGCTCTAGGCTAGCAACCTCCAGGTTCAGGTTTGATGTTGGGACAAAGTGAGGCACTCACTCACAAGTCACTGACATTGAACAAAGGAAGTTTCTTGCCCTAACTCAACAAGGATACTCAATGAGGATGGAGCAGCACTTAGCTTCTGGCTCCCATCATATCTGTCTGGAAGAACCCTTCAGTAAATGATCAGGGTGTGGAGACTCACATGGTCTCAGGCACCCACCAAGTCTGAGAAGTCCATGTTACACTCAACTTGTACTTTTCGTCCCCCTAGACAAAGAAGCTGGGGCCTAAGGAAGGTGTTTCAGGAAAATTCTATTCCTATCACACCAGATCTTCCTTGCTTTGAGGTCAGCTTTCTATCTACTATGCCATATCTATATCTATAATCAATCAATATATGTATTTGCATATTTTGTCACTTTAGCAATAATCTTAATAATAATCCTTTATCTCATGTGTACATATATATATATGTATATGCTGAAACATTTTCTAACTTCTATTAAATAGCTTACAGAAAACTATTGATGGCAAGCAAATCTGCATTGGTTTAAATTGTAACTACCTTGCTACATAGGTCTAAGTCAGAAAGTTTGGGGCTGATAACCCCTTAGTTAAACATACTACTATCCTACTTTAGCTTTTTTAATTTTCTGTAATCAAGTAGAGAATGACTGAGAGCATATCAAGAATAAAGCAATGGCCTGCAATTTTAATTCCCAAGCTTTGGTCCTTTTGTGTCTCAAAAGAATAGATTAATACAATGGGCATCTCCTATTTGAAGAGAAACCAATAGAGTCCAAGTTCACTGGTGAAATGTCTCAGTGACTGAACTATATATGTCAGCAAAACATTTATTTAATATGTATTATCCCTGCTGGAATAATGCCTGACTTCACTTAAAGCATTTTTTCTGCAATGTATAATATTGTTATATTTGTTATGCCTACCTAGCCATAAAGGGTTAATAATAACAGCTAGCGTTGGAGAGTTGAACCCTCCAAGTAGTTTGTTTACTACTTTTAAACAAAAAGTTTACCATGTTTTTACTTTGCATCATATTTATCTTTGGATTATGTCTTTTCATTGGTACTAGATTTTTTTTTTTTTTTGCTTTTTGGAGTGCAATTGGGGTTAAGTGACTTGCCCAAGGTCGCACAGCTAGTAAGTGTGTCAAGTGTTCTGAGGTCACATTTGAACTCAAGTCCTCCTGACTCCAGGGCTGGTGCTCTATTCACTGCACCACTTAGCCGCCTCTGGTACTAGATTTTAAGTTTCTTGTAGGAAAGAGCCATGTTATTCTTAGTTGTATTCTGCAAAATTCCTGTTTCAATGCCTTGTGTATATTATATTCTCAATAATCTGTTGAAGAATAGATTAATTTTTCCAAATATCACTGTATTTTAAAATCAAAATTCTCCAAATATTTTTGAGTCATAAAGGATTATAAAAACAACCAAAAAAGTATCTCATTTCCAAGAAACAAAATACGATCCAGTAAGTAATAAGAAATCAGATAAAGCTAGAATTGTAAAACCTCAGTCTTTTGGGTTAAGAACACATGGGAAGAATCACATCACCTTTTTGGGGGTGTAACTACAAACATTAATCATGACAAGTTTCATCACAGACTTTCTACCTTAGAATACTGAAGTGTATTTTGCATTTTAATTGTTCCGGAATTGATTCATTGCTTTTCAATAAATGTACTGGATGTCAGAAATTATATCTCCCTCTGCTTCCCTGCTACCCCCAACCCTATTTCTTTCTACTGTGCTGAATTTTATTATATAGTTACAGCAGAATGGGCACAAGGGGGCACTGAAGTAGTGAATAATTCCATGCTACTATATTCACCAGTGGCAATACTGGGAATGAAAATATAATTGGGAACCATTTTATTCTGCCAAATTTGGTAGCAGTTCTTTCATCTACAAGAAATTTATCTGACTCTACCATGCTTATGGGAAAATCAACCACTCAGCGTAGAAAATATTGTCTCAATATGCTCTCACTCTTCCTTCAGGGTGTTTTTTTTCCTTTAATATTTTAAATAAATCAAAAGTAGCTTCAGATGAGGGGACGATTGGGGCCCCTTACCCACTCTGCCTAACAATTTGGCAACCATTTAAAGGACATGTATTAGATGAAGTTTAGAGATTTATTTCACCTATATTATCTACTTAATGAAACATAAAATGCATGTAAATGTTAATTACTCTTATTCCAATCTAAGAACTTAAATTTTGCTATCAATAGGCCTAACTTTCCATTATATTCCATTGTCAGCTCAATGGATCTGTGATTTTACCAATGCAATACTCACTCTACATTCAGTGCTTGCCTATGCTACGTGATTTCTGCCCATGTCTTCCCATAAACCTCTGATATGAGATCCACCCAAAGTGCTGGGGCCTTCCTCTTATTTTCTTGATAGGGTATGAATACCAATTAAACTTGTGAACTGTCCATTTCTATCTCTACATGACCACTCAGTCATTTTTTTCATCACTTATTCCTCTGATGACAATTTTTATGATACTTCTGTGCAATATCGTTTTTTATAATTTTTTTGCCTCCTACTCACTCCTCCATCATTCTTTGGGGAAGCCTCAACTTCAATTCCTTAGAGATTGGGACATTCCATTACTTGCAAGTGATACAACATCATCCAAAGAATATTGTTGCCAAAAAGATGGCTCATGACTTAATATTATCTAGGAAGGAATTCTGCCAATTTGTTTTCTATTTTAAGATTCCAAATTAAATACAAGTTCTTTGAAGCTAGTTGCTGCTTTACTTCTGTCTTGCTTCTCTGGTATCTAAAATAGTGCCTGGTACATAGAATTTAATAAATATGGGATGGATTTAATCAAATTGAATATATTCGTTGTAAATAATAATGTTATCTTGTGGCACTTTTCCACTGTGAAAGTATTTTACATATCTTTCTCCACTGGGTCTTCCCATTTCCTTGGAGATTAACAGTAAATGGTAGCATTAGGCTCTTTTTTGTACATGAGTGATGAAACTAATATACAGGGAAGCTAAGTACCTGGCCCAACTTCATAAAGCATGTTGGTCACCAAATGAGAAGCACAATCTGTTATCCTGAATTTCCAGACCATTTCTTGTGCTATTATACCACAGTGCCTTCCAGATCAAATAGAACCCCTGCCCCAAAAGATATGTTTGGAGCTCAGTCAGACCATCTAAGTATTTTCATATATAGGATAGGAATGCTTCCCAAACTCAGGTTTGGGTAGATATGAGTCATTCTGCATAACAGTGGTTTTCAACCTTCCTAGTGCCACGACCCTTTAATACAGTTCCTCATGTTGTGGTGACCCCCAAACATAAAATTATTTTCGTTGCTACTTCATAACTGTAATTTTGCTACTGTTATGAATTGTAATGTAAATATCTGATATGCAGGATATGTTTAAATTGAACATAACCCACAGGATGAGAACCGCTGATCTAGTAGATGTTATTTCTATGAACTGGATAGACAGCATCAATGCACAAGGTTAAAGCAGTTCCTCGTGAGATATTTTGTCATTACTTGACATATCTGCAGAATGGATAGAGTTCTATACATGCCATTAGGGAAACCTGGGTTCAAATCCTTCCCCTAGTCACATACTAACAGTATGATGTTAGGTGAGTCATTTATCATCTTTGAACCTCAGTTTTCCCACCTGTGCAATGGAAATGACAATGTAATGCTTAACTCACAGGGCTATTGTGAGGATCAAATGAGATAATGTATATGAAGTGTTATGTAGATCATAAGACGTACAATTATTAGTTGTTGTATTTATCAATGAGCAGATTAATGACTGAAAAACCTTCAATAACCTAGCCCTATCATTGATACAAGGAACAAGTTACTATGGTTCTATGGAGATTGGGGGAAGGGGGAATTAGATTAGCTGGGTACACAATGGAATGACAAAATTGTGAATTCAACCCACAAAAAGTCAGGAAACTTAAGAATTAAGGATCTCATAGTTCCTTTTACACTGTTCCAATTCAGCACTTATGTATTATGTATCTTTCATTGCCTGATCATGTATCACTCAAATACAACATACTTTTATCAGTTATGAGGACACAAATGACTTGTCATGAAATAAGCTCTCAAATTTAAAAGTTAATAGTTAGAAGAACAAAAACACAGTTTTCCTATAAAAGTTTAACCTTATTAAATTTATTATTGTTATTACACGAAATATGCAATATTTAAGTTCCTAAGCAGTTATTTGATATAAACTATATTCACATTGGAATTTGATATTATTTATAATAAAAGGAAACACATTCTCTTTCTGCCTGGAAAATATATAGAAATCACTTAATAATGAAACTGTATCAACTTTGTATCTCTGTTTTTTTGTAGAGATAAAACTAGAAGTTGCACCTGTGAATTTTAGAGAGGAAAATCCCTCTAGAAATATGGCTTGTAGTTGCCTAAAGCACTGAGCCACCAAGTGACTTGCCTAGTGTTTCAACACAGTTTGTGCCAGAAGCAGATACAAAACCAGATCTTCCTGGCTCTAAGGTTAAAATTTTACCCATAGAAGTGATCTAAGTATATGAGCAAACTGTTTTTAAAGGGAAGAACTGTAAGCTATTGATAATCATATGAAAGAATGCTTCCAATCACTAATAATCAGAGTAATGCAAATCAAAACAACCCTGAGGCTTCACCTCACCCTCAGGAAATTGGCAAAGATTTCAAAATATGGGAAGAGTTAATATTGTAAAGGTAGCTGGAAGATAAGCACACTATTGTTTTTGGAGCTATGAATCAGTACATCCATTTCAGAAAGCAATTTGCAATTGCATAAATAAAACAGCGGAAATGAACAGACCCTTTGTCCCAGAGAATCTGCAAATAGGTTTATATCATAAGGAGGTCATTGATAAGAAGAAATTTCCTATATATACCAAAATATTTAGAACAACACTCTTTTTCCCTTTAAGTATATTATTTGTTATATGGGATGGCTTTCTGGGAGGGAAGGGGGACAGATGGTGGTCATATGCAAAGCAAGGACATAAAAATGAGTAATAACAAAAGGAATATAAGTTCTTCGAGGTAAAGGGTTGTCTTGCTTGGTGGAATTTATATTACCAGCATTTAACACAGTACCTTAGCCCATAGTAAAAGCTTAATAAGTGTTTCATCTCTCATCTCTCTCTCTCTCTCTCTCTCTCTCTCTCTCTCTCTCTCTCTGTCTGTCTCCCTCTCTCACACACACACACACACACACAATTGATATGGCCATATGTGCCAGTCATTATGCTAAGCACTTTACAATTACTATCTAATTTGATCTTAACAATCCTGGGAGGAAGGTGTTATTATTATCATTCCCATTTTACAGATAAAGAAACTGAGGTAAACAGAAATTAAGTGACTTGTTCAGGTTTCTATAGCTAGTAACTGTCTAAGGGCAAATTTGAACTCAGGTCTTTCTGACTTCAGGCCCAGGGCCTCATCCATTTCACTTCCTAGCTGCCCCAAATCCATCTGTTTAAATGATTGTAGCACTGTTGAATCATTGATGAAGGGGGAAAGGTGTATACAGGAGAGAAATAACTCAGGTATGCTACTATACCAGCGGTTGTCATCCTGTGGGTTGTGATCCCTTTGGGGGTCGAACAACCCTTTCACAGGGGTTACAGGGGTCGCCTAAGACCATTGGAAAACACATATTTCTGACGGTCTTAGGAACCGAGACAATCCTCCTTTATTCGTCTCCAGGCTGGTTCGCCCACATGCAGATACGCCCACATATGAGTATTAAAGGGTCATGGCATCAGGAAGGTTGAGAACCACTGTACTATACTCACTGTTAGAGATTTCAAGAGGCCTCTTTCAACTCTATGATCCTATTAGAAAGGGCCCTGATAGATTTCAATACCTGTTGAACACCTGAACTTGTTCTAGACCTATAGGAGAAAATGAGCAGGATACTTAATCTAGCCGGTTTGGGATTCTTAATAACAAAAACTCCCTGAGATCTTGGGGAATTAATTGCTTCATAGAAATGTAATGAATTTGTATCATCATACCATCAATGAAAATAATGTGACTCTTGGCACCTTACCATTTCCATATCTGTGTACAAGGTAGCTGTATGCTGAAACTTTATTACCTTGTATTTTCAAGGTTCCAGAAAGCAGAGAAGTGGTAAATACAAGGGAAATGACTGCTACAATCTCTATGTAGCCTTGCAAATGCTTTCCAAAATTGTTGTGCTGCAACATAATCTTTATCTGATTAATTTGATGCAAAGGTTTTCCCCCCCATTTCACTCCCTCCCTTATCAGAGATTCACTAGTTTTATTTGTTCAAAAGCTTTTTCATTCTCATGTAATCAAAGTTATTTATTTAGATTGTAAGTTCTCTGAGGGCAGAGACTTTCTTTTGTTTCTTTTTTGGTATCTCAGTCCTTAGCACTATGACTGGCACATAGTAGGTACTTAACAAATGTTTATCTAATTTATTCAATTCAACTTTATCTTCCGTAATTGCCTCTAATTTAGAGGAGCTTACATTTTAAAGAGGGGAGATAAAACATAAAGAGGGAATAGAAAGGAATAGGGTGGAATACTGTAGCAACGTGGTGTAGAGATGGCTAGAAACTGAGGTGGAGGCCTGGATCCAAGCACAGGGGGTTGAAAGCTCACCTATCAGTGCCCAGGGTGATTCCAGGGGTAGAGTGACCACGTTCGGTTGGCTAATACGCACTGGGGTGGGGTGGGATATGATATATCGTGATTCAAAAACACGAAGTAAATAAAAGATATGGTCACCAAAGTAACTTTTTGTCTATTTGAAAATATGTACATTTGTGTGTATAAATAAAGTTTTATTTATTCAAAAAGATATATAATCATATAATGTGTGTGAAAAGCAACTTATGTATATGTATATACACATGTTTATACATATATGTTTATATATATTTATTACACAGCAACATATTATTCTGATGACTGTGTCTTTGTAATATAGTTTGAGATCCTGTATTGCTAGCACTGCTTCCTTTTTTTTTCCATCAACCCCTTTCATATTTTTTTTTTTACCATTTTTCCCCTTCCAGATGAATTTTATTATTAGTACTCTAAAGTAATTCTTTGATAGTTTGATTGGGATAGCACTGAATAAGTAAATAAATTAGGCAGTATTGTCATTTCTATTAAATTGGTTCAGCTTACCCATGAAGAATAAATATTTTCTGATTATTTAAATCTGTGTTTATTTGTATTAAGGATATTTTATAATTGTATTCATAGAGTTTCTATGTGTGTCTTGGCAGATAGACTCCCAAGTATTTTATATGTTCTATTACTCCAAATAGAATATCACTTTGTATCTCTTCCTCCTGCTTTGTGTTCTTAACATACAGAAATAGAGATTTCTGTGAGTTTATTTCATCTCCTACAACTTTACTCAAGTCAATTGTTTAAGTTAATTTTAGCTGATTCTCTAGAGTTCTTTGAGGAATCCATCATCTCATCAGCAAAAAGCAATGATTTTGTATTCTTTTTCTTATTCTTATTCAGTCAAATTCATTTTCTTGTCTTACTGCAAAGGCTAGTATTTCTAGTAATGATAATAATGAACACTCTTGTTTTATGCCTGGGTTGGAAGATTCTAGAGTTTATCCTCTTTAAAGATAATGTAGGCTCTTATTTCTTTAGTAGCTCTTCATTTAATATTATTTTTGTTGCATTATTGATATGCAAAATATGAATTTAATATTTCTGTTTTTCTGCATTTGTTTGTGAGTGCTTTATCACCTGACACATGGTCAATTTTTTGCGATGTCTGCATGCACAGCTCAGGTGTTGTGTGTGTGTATGTTCATATATACATATGTAATCTTTTCTATTTCTATTGGATAATCTCCAGAGTTATCATATCTAACTTTTAAAAATTTCCATTCACATCCTTCATTTCCTTTTTTGTTGATTGTTTTGTTAGACTTTAAAAAAAAATGTAAAGGTATAAATGGAGTGCTCCCCTATTGTGCTTTTATTATCTATTTCACTTAGTGTCTCAAATGATTTCTTTAAATATTTTCTTGCTATTCCATTTTGTTCATATGTTTATTATTGACATTAATTCATTGTCTCTTAAACCTTTCAGAAAAATTTAATTTTGTTATTTATCTCTTTCAATTAAGTCTATTTTTGCTTCTGTTTTGGATCATGATTTTTTTCCTTGTCTTCTTACTTTAACTAAAGCAAAATAGATCTTATTCCAGTTCCACATTTTAACTCTGTAAGGATCATTTTGTTTCTTTTGTTTCTCATAGGCCACATACTATTGTGGGGAAACCATTCTATTTTTACTTTGCCTCCTGGTTCTAAGTCTGAGGAATTTTCTTTTAGGATTTCTTGAAATATGAAATCTAGACTCTTTGGGGGAATGGTAGAGATAGTCTGATGATCCTTATATATTCTCTCCTAATCCATTTTCCATGTTAGTTGTTTTACCCATGAAATACTTAAAATTTTCTTCTATCTTTTCATTTATTTGACTTTCTTTTAATATTTCTTGTTATTTCATAGAGTCATTAACTTCTATTTGGTTCATTCTAATTTTTAGAGAGTTTGTGGCATGGGAACGTTTTTGTATTCCTTGTGCCAAGCTGTTAATTGCTTTTTCAATTCTTTCTTCCTTAACTCTAATTTCTTTTCCAGTTTATTTTTACCCTCTTACACTCTTCTTTCATTTATTAAAAAACTCTTGCTTAATGTCCTTTAGGAAATCTAGTTGAATTTGTGCCCAAGCTGTGTTTTCCTTTGAGTTTTTGATTGTAAATGTTTTTCTCTTTTTCAGGGTTTGTAACTTGAGTACCCCTGTCGCCGTAATAGGTTGTTTTATTTTTTATGGTGGAATTCAAATTTTTGCTCATTCTTCCAGCCTACATTCTGATTTTGGATTTTATATTAAAGCCAGGCTCTGCACTCTTCTGGAAGGAAGGTCTGGACTGGTTCTATTTATACTTTCTTGGAGTATTGGATGTTATGGGTTTTTTTTTTCCCTGAGATCTCAGGGAGAGCTCAGATGGGGGACTGGAGAGCTTTTAATTGTCTCAAAGTGGTCTGATTCAGGGCAAAATATGATCATTAACCTTCCTTCCCCATATCTAATCCCTTAGTTTGAGTTCTTCAAATTTCTGCCCTAGGTTTGGGATAGCAAAACTGTTATGATCTTGTACATGGTTGGAAATTACAGTAGACTGCTACTGGACTCAAAAACTATTAGCCAACTAGAAAACTCTGCTGGTTGAAAGTGATAACCCATAGCCTTTCCTTGGTATTGGATTTCTACCCTGGTTATTCCTCTAAAGGATTCAAATTGCACTAAAAACTAAAACTGAGACCTTATGTCATTCCTGGTGTCTGAATCACACAGCTCTCCTCTAAAAGTGCCTTCTTCTGAACTTGTTCTTCAATACACAATCTAGGGCCCAGGGCTGTTCCTACTCTACTTCTACCTCTGATTACATTGGACCCCTGAACTGGAACTGAATAGTTAATAACAAAGCTACCAGTTGGCATCTACTACCACAGCCTGCATGAGGTTGTGGTGCCCTGAATGGTACTGGGATTTCATCTTACCCACTGCACAGATTGCATCCTCTTTCAGGCCCTATTAACTGGAATGCCCTCCATATAGGGGTCCTTGCCACACTTAATCAATCAACATTTGCCTACTATGTGCCAGATACTGTGTTAAGAGCTAAAGATATAAAAAAGAGGCAAAAGACAATCCCGGTCCTCAAGAGTTAGATTTATCTAATTCTGAGTGAGTAAAATTGAGTGTGCCTCCTTTTCCCCTCAGTTTTAGTTTTACTATTTCCTTCTTTAATTCATTTAAACTTTCCTTTAAGAATCTGGATGCTAAACCATTTGGAGTACACATATTTAGTACTGACATTACTTCATTGTCTATGGTGCCTTTTAGCAAGATGTGGTTTCCCTCATTAT
Organism: Pseudochirops cupreus; assembly: GCA_028627135.1. Lineage (NCBI taxonomy): Eukaryota > Metazoa > Chordata > Mammalia > Diprotodontia > Pseudocheiridae > Pseudochirops > Pseudochirops cupreus. Next base: position 144,770,441 of record CM053581.1, on the reverse strand, counting down.
TCCTTTTAATTAGATCTATTTTTACTTTTACTTTGCTGATCATGACTTCTACCCCTGCCTTTTTTACTTAGCTGAAGCATAATAAATTTTGCTACAGTCCTTTATTTAACTCTGAGTTTTTCTCTGTTTCAAATGTATTTCTTATAAACCATATATTGTTCAATTCTGGTTTCTAATCCATTTTGCAATCAACTTCTATTTTATGGCTAAGTTTATCTCATTTACATTCACAGTTATGATTACTAAGTGTACATTTTCCTTCATCCTGTTTTCTCCTATTTATCCTTCTTTCTCTCTTTTCCCCATCCCTTTTCTAAAGTCTGTTTTGCTTCTGGTCACCTCCTCATTTTATCTACTCTCTGTTTTATTGACCTTCCCCCTTTTCTCTTATCTACTTCATAATTCTCTGTTTGGTAAGACAGATTTTTAATTACCAATTGAGTATTTGTGTATACATATACATACACACAAATATATGTATATTATGTATACACATACTCTGTCTGTCCAAAATATCTATCTATCTGGACTGTCTGTCTATATTCCTACTCTTTGAACCAATTTAGATGTGAGTTTCAGTGTTGCCTGCCCACCCCCCCCCCCACTTCCCCCTCAACTTCCCTGCACAGCTCTTTTATGTAAGATAAGTTTTCCCATTCTTCCTCTCTCTTATCCTTTCTCCCACAGGATCCTTCTTAATTGTTTATCCAGTTTTTTTTTTAAATTTCATCCCAACATAATCAACTCACTCCTGCATCTCTTTCTACATACAATCTTTTTAACTGCCCTACGAATGATAAAGTTTTTAGAAGTTTCTTCCCATATTGTAAATAATTTAACTTTATTGAGTCCCTTATGATTTCTCTTTCATGTTTATCTCTTAATTCTTCTCTTGAGTCTTGTATCTGAGAATCAAATTTTCTATTCAGCTCTGTTCTTTTTATCAGAAATGCTTGAAGCTCCTCTACTTCATTAAATATCCATTTTTCTCTAGAAAGATTATACTCAGTTTTGCTAGGTAGATTGTAATCCTAGTTCTTTTGCCTTCTGCAATATTCATATTCCAAACCCTCTACTCCTTTAACATGGTTTCTGAAAAATCTTTTGTGACCCTGATTATATGTTCTGTGATCCTGACCCAAACATGCATAATATTTGAATACATTACTTTTGACTACTTACAATATTTTCTCTTCAACCTGAAAAAAACTGAAATGCAACTATAATATTCCTGGGAATTTGTATTTTGAGGTTTCTTTCAGGTGATGATCAGTGGATTCTTTCAATTTTTACTTTACCATCTGGTTCTAGTATATTAGGGAAGTCTTTCTCAACAATTTTTTGAAATATGATGTCTAGGCTCTTTGTTCAATGATGGCTTTTAAATAGTCCAGTAATTCTTACATTATCTATCCTCAATCTATTTTCCAGCTCAGTTGTTTTTCTGATGAAGTATTTCATATTTTCTTCTATTTTTCATTCTTTTGATGGTTTTATTGTTTCTTGAGATCTCATGGAGTCATTAGCTTTCTCTTACCCAATTCTAATTTTTAAGGAATGATTTTCTTCAGTGAGGCTTTGTATCTCCCTCCTGAAAATTTGGTCAGTTTGGGTGTTATTTTCTTCAGAATTTTTTTGTCCTTCTTTTACCAATATATTAATTGTCTTTTCTTAATTTCTTTCTGTTGTTCTCATTTCTTTACCTAATTTTCCCTCTTCTACTTTTTTTTTATTTTGAAAAAAAATTTTTTTTACCCTTCTAGGAACTCTTTTTGGGCTTATGTCCAATTCACATTTTTTCTTTAATTTTTTTGTTTGTAACTGTTTTGATTTTATTGCCATCTTCTGAGTTCATGTTTTGATCTTCTCTTTTAACACAGGAAAGTTTTATGGTCAGGTTCTTTTGTATTTGTTGTTGTTTGCTCATTTTTCCACCTTATTTCTTGATTTTGAAATTTATGTTAAAGTTAGGCTCTGTTGCAAGTTTGGGGGTAGGGGTGGGGCACTGTTTCAATCTTCAGGTCTTTTCACACTGCTGTGTTCAGTTCGTGATCTGGGGAGAGGTGTGGTCACAGCTTTCCTGCTCTACACTCTATAACTTACCCATGAAGTGCTCCTTATCCCTGGGACTAGAAGCGATACTGTTCCTAAGGGCTCTCACTCCTTCTTGACCAAAAGTACGCCTCTCCACCCTTGAGCTATGGTCCAGAAATGGGTATAGGCAATAGAATTGTCATACAATGTCTGGTCCTGCATTCAGTGCTATCATAGAGGTCCCCCATAATCTCTTTCTGCCCAGTTTCTAGGTCCTCTTATCATAGCTAGCTTCAGACTTCCTGAATCTACTGTTGCTTCTGTCACCACCACCTAGTCCCACCACTCGTGTTTTATTCATATGGGCTCCAGGTCAGTCTCCCTCTCACTGTGTCACAGTTATCTCTTTCTGACCTCCTCAGTTTCTTGAATTGGAAGAATGTCTTATTCTAATCTTTTGTTGGCTCTGACGCTCAAAAATTCAATTTGAGGTTTTATTTTAAAGTTGTTTGGAGGAGAATGTTGAGACAGCCCAGGTGAGTGCTTTCTCTACTCTGCCATCTTGGATCTGCCTCCAGAATATCTGCATTTTTGAAAGGAATGCCTGGACTAATCTTTTGTCCTTTTGGATCCTTCTGCTTCTTTCATGGAGCATTGTATTCTTCTAGGATCTCAGATAGTATTGTATTATTCTAGGATCTCAGGCACAGCTCAAGCTTCCAGTGCTTTTAGTCATCTGATAAAGGCCTAAAGACTAGTCCGGAGGTGGGGAACCTGTGACCTTGATGTCACATGTGGCCATCTAGGTCCTCAAGTGTGACCCTTTTAGTGAATCCAAACTTCACAGAACACATTTTGAACAGCATGAAATTCAGAACAGAACAGCCTTGAGGCCACAGCTTCTCCACCCCTGGTAGTCAATGCCTTTTGTTCTGAGTTCTTCAATTTTCTGACCTGTGGAGTCAAGATGGCAGCATAGAAGCAGGAGAACTCCATGAACTCTGCCCATAACCACCTAAAATACCTATAAAATATGACTCTAAACAAATTTTAGAGCTCCTGAGCCCACAAAAGTACAGAGAAGCAAAGCTCTCACTGAAGGCAGCCTGGCAGGTGGGCCGGGAAGGGCTCATCTCAGCATGCTGGGAGTTGAGACCAGTCTCATCTTTAGCCCCAGGGCCACCAGGACAAGCCACGGCTGGGGCGTTCAGGAGAGCAGATCACCAGCAGCTGTGGCAGTTTCGAGAACTATCAACCTGGAAGAACCAAGGACAAAGTGAAAGGTCAGTGGAACTCAGCTAAATTGGGGGGAGAAAAGCAGGTCCAGCCAAATGCCCCGAGGGTAAGAAAGCAGTGGAAGTGGTGGCCCTGCAGCTGCCTTCATGTGGCTGCTTCAAAGCTCTTGGCCTGCAGACTGAAGGGGGGCCAAGCAATCATTCAGAGGCTAAGTGCTTTTGCCTTAATGTGCCTGGATCAGGATCATGGTCTTGGGTAGTGGTCCTGAGGTGTGTGACCAGTGAGCAAAAGCTGGTGGGGGCTGCAGAGACAGCAGTCTCCTAATTGCTCTGGCAGCCGTGAAAACCCCAGAGATTTGGGACAAAGCTGTCCCCTCTGGAAGCAGAGTTCCACAAAGCTAAAAAGTCAAGTAATTGACTGGCAACATGAGCAGGCAAAGGAAGCAAAGGAAACTCAGCAACCAAACTCTAGATTCCTTCTTTAGGGACAAAAACGATCAAAGCATAGAACAAGAGGAAGACAATACAGTCAGAAATCCTGCACCAAAAGTTTCCAAGAAAAATGTAAGCTAGTTACAGGCCATGGAGGAGCTTAAGAAGGATTTTGAAAACCAAATAAGAGAAGTGGAAGAAAAATTAGGAAGAGAAATGTGAATGATGCAAGAAAATCATGAAAAGAGAGTCAACAACCTGACTGAAGAAAATAACACCTTAAAAAATAGATGAACTCAAATGGCAAAAGAAGCCCAAAAAGCCAATGGGGAGAAGAATGCCTTAAAAAATAGAATTTGCCAGATGGAAAAAGAATCTCAAAAGCTCACTGAAGAGAATAATTCTTTAAGAATTAGAGTGGAGTAAATGGAAGCAAATGACTTTATGAGAAATCAAGATACTATTAAACAGATCCAAACAAATGAAAAAATAGAAGGCAATGTGATATCTC
>CM053581.1:144627579-144765729 GCA_028627135.1 Pseudochirops cupreus | reverse complement strand
TTTTGCTTCTTGTATTTGAAAGTCAAATTTCTGTTCACCTCTGGTTTTTTCATCAAGAATTGAAAGTCCTCTATTTTATTGAATTATCATATTTTCCCTTGAAGCATTATCCTCAGTTTGGCTGGGTAGGTGATTCTTGGTTTAAATCCTAGCTCCTTTTACCTCTGGAATATCATATTTGAAGTCCTTTGATCCCTTAATGTAGAAGCTGTTAGATTTTGTGTTATCCTGATTGTGTTTCCATAATACTCAAGTTGTTTCTTCCTGATTGCTTATAATATTTTCTCCTTGACCTGGGAACTCTGGAATTTGGTTGTAATATTCCTAGGAGTTTTCTTTTTGGGATCTTTTTAAAGAGGCAATCAGCAAATTCTTTAAATTTTTATTTTGCCCTCCAGTTCTAGAATATCAGGGAAATTTTCCTTGAGAATTTCTTGAAGGATGATTTCTAGGTTCTTTTTTTGATTATGGCTTTCAGGTAGTCTAATAATTTTTAAATTATCTCTCCTGGGTATATTTTCCAGGTCAGTGGTTTTTCCAATGAGATATTTCATATTGCCTTCTACTTTTTCATTTGTTTGGATCTGTTTTATAGTATCTTGATTTCTTATAAAGTCATTAGCTTCCAATTGCTTTAGTCTAATTTTGAATATGTTATTCTCTTCAATAAGTTTTTGAAATTTCTTTTCCATCTGGCCAATTCAGCTTTTTAAGGCATTCTTCTCCTCATTGGATTTTTGGGCCTCTTTTGCCATTTGAGTTAGTCTATTTTTAAGGTGTTATTTTCTTCAGTCAGGCTATTGACTCATTTTTCATAATTTTCTTACATCATTCTCATTTCTCTTCCCAATTTTTACTTCACTTCTCTTACTTGATTTTCAAAATCCTTCTTGAGCTCCTCCATGGCCTGCATCCAATTCATATTTTTGTTGGAAGCTTTTGATGCATGAGTTTAGACTCTGTTGTCTTCTTCTGGTTCCATGTTTTGATCCTTTTTGTCTCAAAAAAAGATTCTATGGTCTGACTGTGCTTCCTCTGTTTACTTATCTTGCCAGCCAATTATTTGACTTTTGAGCTCTTTGCTACAGTAGAACTCTGCTTCCAGAGTGGAGAGAGTTGTGTCCCAAATTGCTGGGGTTTTTGCAATTGTTGTTAGAACTGCTGTCAGAGCTATGAGGAGGGCACCCTCTCTACAGCCACCACAAGCTCTGGCACACTAGTGTTCCTCACCCCAGGACAACCACCCAAGACTATGACCCAGATCCAAGCAAGGTCAGAGCAAGAGTGATTAACCTGTGAATGGTCTCTTGGTCCCCCTACACTCTGTAGGCCAGGAGCTCTGGAGGCAGCCACACAGCAGCAGTTATAAGCCCCAGGCCTCAGCCACCTCTGCCACCCCAGGTGCAGGGACTGGACCTCACTCTTCTCTCATCCAGTTCCAACAGAGTTCCCTACTGACCTTTTCCTTTCTCTTTGGCATTTATGGGTTGAGAAGTCTGGAAACCACCACAGCTGCCAGTGATTCACTCTCCTGAAGTCTTCTCTGGCCTTGGCCACTAGTCTGGACCAGCGTGACTCACATCAGACTGTGCTTAGCTCCCAGCCTGGCATGATAGATCCTTCCTGTTGGCCTGCGAGGCTGCCTTCAGTGGGAGATTTGTTTCTCTCTGTCACTGTGTGGGTTCTGTAGCTCTAAAATTTGTTTAGAGTCATTTTTTTATAGGTATTAGAGGTGGTTGGAGTGGGGGCTCAAGCAAGTTCCTGCTTTTACTCTGCCATCTTGGCTTCATACCCCTTTCCTATAATTTCTACCCATTGATTCTAGTCCTATTATCTGTTCTAAACAGAACAGTCTAAACCTACTTCAATGTGCTATCTATTCATGTATTTGAAAAATAAAAATTTGAAGACTTAAGACCAAAGTTTTCTCTTCTGAGCTTGGTTTTTACAAAATAAAACTTTAAGAGAGAAATAAAAATTACAATATGAAATATATTGGGTAAATATGCTGCTCTATTAGTATCCTATCTTACCCTTCCTTTTAAAGTTCAACTCAAGCCCCAGCTTCCCCATAATATTCTAGCATACAATGATTTCTCCTATCTCTGCCAACATTGAGAATCACACATTTGGCACTTTAGCAAAGATGCCTGTATTATTCTCTTATATTTCACGTGCACACATGTCTCGTCTCCCCTACTACTTAAATCCCTGAGGACGATGACTGAGTTTTCCCTTGAGCCAGGTACAAAGTAGAAACTTAGTATGTATTTGGTGATTAATCGATCCATGTTGTATATATAGACCTACCTGGGGAAAAAAGTAAATGGTGATAATAATACATGAAATCAGTTTGAGCCATTTCTAGCACTATGGAAGTGATAGTCCCTGTATTATATACCCTGGCCAGATCATGTCTGGATTCCTGTGTGCTACTCAAGGCAGGCAGTATAGTAAGTAGACTCCATGAGATTTGGAGTTAGGAAGACCCAAATTCAAACCTTCCCTTTGACCCTTAAAGGTAATATGACTTAGGGAAGTTATTTAATCTCCCTAAGCTTCACTTTCCCTACTTATAAAATGAGATAATAATATTGCAATATCTACCTCTCAGGGTTATTTTGAGGATCAGGTGAGATGATTTATATAAAGGGATACTTGAGTACTGATGGGTTAAATGACTTGTTCAGGGTCACAAAGTCAGTATAGATCTAAGGTAGGATTTGAACTCAGATGTTCCTGATTCCTAGACTAACTTTGTATATCCACCATCCCATGATGCCTCTTAAGCTTTTGCCTAAATATCAGTTGTTATTAGTTAGTTTGGGTGACAGCATTTTAGGTTAGACATTGATATGTCAGAGTGCATCCAAATGAGATGAGCCAAGATGGTAAAGGGCCTAGAGATCATGTTTAATTGGGATTACTTGAAGGAAATAGGTATGTTTGGCCTAGAGAGAAAAAGAGTTTGTAGGATGGGGCAGGATATGAGAACAATGTTCAAGCATTTGAAGACTGTCATGTGGAAAAAGAATTAGACTTCTTTTTGGCCCCAGAGGATAGAACTAGAAACAATAAGAGTTATTGTAGGGAGGCAAATTTAGGCTTGATGCAAAGAAAATCCTTTATAATGATTCCTAGATGAAATTTTAATAAGCTGCCTTGAAAAGTAATGAGTTTTCCCTCACTAAGAGTTTTCAAGCAAAAATTAGTTGACTCCCCCCCGCCCCGCCTTGGGGAATATTGTTATAGAGTAGATTATTATTCGGTTAGGGTTGGACTACATTATTGATTCCCAATGGTTTTTGTTTGGCAAATCCCTTTCAACAACAACAACAACAACAAAATGTATTGTGGACCCCAACAAAATTTAAATACTATTTTAATAAGGATTCTTTTAGATTTATTCAATAAATGCTTACAGTAGCCACAATGATAATTTTCCCCCAAAAAAACTCCAAGTTAAAATTTATATTATATAATTCTAATTATTAAATAGAAAATGCTATTCTATCTATAATTATGAAAACTTTAAAAAAATTATAAAAGCAAAGATTAATATGTGTATTGGGGCATTCTGTAAGAATTTTTAAAAGTACTACAACAAGACTTCTTATGTTTATAATTATCTGTAAGACTTTATATTAAATTTTTTTATTTTATAATTTTTGAATATAAGTAACACTTTGATTAAATGAAGTATGACTTAGAAGATGTTTAACATAATATAATATTTATATATATGCTTAATTTTTGTGTTGGACTCCTTTAGTTGGATAAAGACTTGCAATATTTGACTTAACACCAAACTGTTTTAAATCTGGCTCTACATTAAATTTAGTTCTATATTTTTATTTAAAACCAATAGTAAAAATGCTTGCTTATTCAAATATGTGGTGGAAAATGGTAGGATAATTTTACAGGCTCTCTTGCTGAGAAATAGAAATTCATTTAAAAAAATTTATCCACTATTTAGCCAATAGATGAAAAATGAATGGTTAGTTGTGGTATAAAAAGCTTTTCTTTTTTTTTTTTTAATTGATTTGTTTATTTACTTTTAGTTTACAAGATTCAGTTCCACAGTTCCTTGAGTTTCAAATTTTCTCACCTCCCTCTCCCTTTCCTCCCTTGGCAGCATGCAGTCAAGTACAGGATCTGCAAATACTTTCACAATGGACATTAGTCTGGTCGTATAGAAGGGTTGTAACCAATGGAGTGGACAATGGGAAAAAAGAAACAAAACCAAACATGAAAAAGAACAATAGCATGTAGATTGTTTCAGTCTCCATTTAAGCTCTGTTCTTTCTAGATCTTTCTCTGAATGTAGATATCTCCTTCCATCCTGAGACTTGTTGAGTTGTCTTATAGCTATGCACTGCTGAGAAGAATCCAGTTTATCAAAATTGGTCATCACACATATGATGTGTCCGTGATTGTGTACAAGTTTTTCTTGGTTCTGCTCTTCTCACTTAGCATCAGTTTGTATAAGACTCTCCAGGTAAAATACGAAGTCCATCTCCTCCCCATTTCTAATAGCACAATAGTATTCCATTACATTCATATACCACAGCTTGTTTAGCCATTCCCCAATTGATGGGCATCCCCTTAATTTCTAGTTTTTTGCCACCACAAAGAGAGCAGCAATAAATATTTTTGTACATATGGGTCTTCCTCGCACTTCTCTGACCTCTTTAGGATACAACCCCAGAAGTGGTATTACTGGGTCAAAGGGTATGCAATTATTTATAGCCCTTTGGGCATAGTTCCAGATTGCTCTCCAGAATGGTTGTATCAGTTCACAGCTCCACCAACAATGCATTAGTGTTCTAATTTTTCCACATCCTCTCCAGCATTTGTCATTTTCCTGTTTTGTCATCTTAGCCAATCTGGCTGGTGAGATAAGGCATGTCAAAGTTGTTTTGATTTGCATTTCTCGAATCAATAGTGATTTAGAGCATTTTTTCATATGCTTATAGATATCTTTAATTTCTACCTCTGAGAATTGCCTGTTCACATCCTTTGATCAATTGTGGAATGACTTGTATTCTTATAGATTTTACTTAATTCATTGTATATTTTAGAAATGAGGCCTTTATCAGAGACACTGGTTGTAAAAATTTTTTCCCAGTTTCCCACTTCTCTCTTAATCTTGGTTACATTGGCTTTGTTTGTACAGAAACTTTTTTCAATTTAATGTAATCAATATTATCCATTTAATATTTTATAATGCTCTCTAACTCTTCTTTGGTCATAAAGTCTTCCCTGCTCCATAAATCTGACAGGTAAACTATTCCTTGCTTCCCCAGATTATTTACAGTATCAGCCTTTATACCAAGGTTGTACACCCATTTGGACTTGATTTTGGTGTACAGCATTAGATGATGGTCTGTGCCCAATTTCTGCCATACTATATTCCAGTTTTCTCAGCAGTTTTTGTCAAATAGTGAGTTCTTATCCCAAAAACTGGGGTCTGTGGGCTTATCAAATAGTATATTACTATAATTGTTGACTACTGAGTCATTTGTAGATAGAAAAGGTAAGAGGAAGGATGGATTTAGAAGGACATTTTTTGAATTTATAGAGACTACGGGAAATCCACATGGAGATCCAGGCAAATGGAGAGGGAGATGAGGACTGAGTATGAAGATTTAAGCTTTACCCATGTAAAGATAACAATTGCATTCACAAGAATTTGAGAGCATAATAACAAGGGGAGGAAGGGAGGGAAAGAAAGGAAGGAAGGGAGGAAATATGAGAGAGAAGGAGCAAGAGAGAGACAGAGACAGAGAGACAGAGAGACAGAGAGATAGAGAAAGACTGAGACAGAGAGAGAAGAAGAGAGGAAAGGAGAGGAGAGAAAAGGAGAGGAGAAGAGGAGAGGACAAGCTGAGTTGGCCAACTGGCACTGACCACAGGTTCCCCATCGGGACAGCTTGTACTACTTATAGTTTGTGGTTTGTCCTTCATTCCTGAAGGAGACCATGACATCAGGAAAATGATGATATGACTCACAAATGAATTGGAGTGAGAGAGGGCTGTGCAAAGTCACCAGCCTCACTTTTTCCTCCAGAGCCATCTGGGTCCAGTGACCAGATAGCAAAATAGAGCAGCATGCCAAAAACCCAGGAATAAAGCTCAGTATGCAGGAGAGGAGAGTCAAGGGTGCCAGATGCTGCAAAGGTATTGGATGTATTAACAGTGAGATCACTTGTGACCTTGGAGATAGCAGTTTCCATCTAGTGTTGGGGCTAGAAGCCAGACTGCAAAGGGTGAGAGGTGAATGGAAGGTGAGAAACTAGAGGCAATGAAGCCAGATAACCTTTTTTATGAAAATCTGGCTATGAAAGAGAGGAGAGATGCAGGATTAGTGAATGAAAAAGCATTTGGTAAGTGTTTTATAATGTACAAAACACTATGTTAAACACAGAATCCAAATAGAAAGGCAGAAAATTCCCTGCTCTCAGAGTTTTTATTCTAATGGGGTAAACAGAGTATATAAGATGATTTAGCTACAGGACAAGATGTAAGGCCCAGGGGTGAAGAGGCAATGCATCTTCTTCATCGTAACTTCTGTTAATAAAATAACTGTTTATGATATTGCATCATTTGAGAGTACCAAGGACTTTAGTGACAAGAACTTGATTGGATAGTAGGGTAAAGAAAAGGATTTTCAAAAATAGCAGAAACCCAAGGATATTTGCAGAAACCAGGAAAGAAACCAGAAGAATCTAAAGTACCCGTGGAACATCTAAAGCTAGGAACATCTGAATATATTGAATATAGGACTAGACCTGGAATGAGGAAGATCAAACCTTGCCTCAACTCTTCTGGGCTGTGTAATCCTGGGCAAAAAATATTCCACCTCTATGGATTGCATTCCTCATCTGTAAAACAAGGGGTTTGTCATGGACTCTCTAAGATCTATTCCAGTTCTAAAGATCCTATGAACCAGCAGGCAGTTGACATATATCTTGCATTAGCCAATTGTTGGGTTAAAAGAGAATAATAATAATGACAACAATAATAATAATAGCTAGCATTTATATGGTGCTTTAACATTCATGAAATGCTTTACATATATTATCTTATTCGATTCTCACAACAACCTTGTGTAGTAGGTAGGGTTCTTACCTCATTTTACAGATAAGGAAACTGAAGCTGACAAAGGTGAAATGACTTGCCTCCAATTACCCAACTAATAGGTGAGACAGGATTAGAACTCAGGGCTTCCTGATTCCAAGTGCAGAACTATACCTTTTTAGCTTCCATCATTTGATTTACTTTAATATATAATATATTGAGGAAATTGAATCTATTAATATTTAGGGTTAAGTGTGAAATATACATTTATCACATATATTTATATATTAAATAGATATGTATTTATTAATTTATATTATTTTCTGGCCCAGATCTGTGATTTCATTGGTATAAGGCAGTATTAGACATATGGCCCACAACTTTCCCAAGGACAGCTCAAACCAGATTAAAATGTAATTGGCAAATATTTTAACAATATAAGTAATGGGGCAGCTAGGTGGCGCAGTGAATAAAGCATCAGCCCTGGAGTCAGGATGACCTGAGTTCAAATCCGACCTCACACTTGACGCGCTTACTAGCTGTGTCACATTGGGCAAGTCACTTAACCCCAATTGCCCTCCCCCAAAAAAGGCAAAAAAAACCCCAAAACAAACGATATAAGTAAAAATACAATAAAACATAGATAATGTTAATATGTGAGGTTTTTAAGTCAATATGAAGTCTGCAAGATTCTCAAATAAAGTTTAGGGTCTCCTATTTCTATTTCAGTTTGACACCACTGGTGAAAGGAAATCTGAGGAAAATCCCTTTACCAACGCAGCTTTTTCTGGCTCAGACAAAAGTTGAATATATAATACTCTCTGTTCTCCCCCATTTCATTCATTTTTCTATTTCAGCGACATTAATTTGTAAACCCCTCCTCTAAAAATTTGTTTTCATTCTGCTTCCTTTCTTATTCCTTTCCTGTTCTTAGGAAAGTTAATTCTCCAAAACTGCCACGTATTACGGTAGGAAATAGTCTCTAACCCAAGTCTGGGGGACCTGATCAAAGCCTGTGTCATTTTTCCCAATGCTTGTCATGTGGAACCCAGAACCTATGATGCCTTGTTCAAAGCTTTCTGAGTTTTACCCTACTAGGTTCTCAACTACCGTTGTTGTTTATCTTTTGTTTCTGAAGGACCAATGACATAAGGGGGTGATGTCTTAACTCATGAGTGAATTGAATTTAAGTGAGGCAGAGGTGTACAAAATTGTTAGTCCTACTTTCAATTGAAGGCGTTACAAGAACCTTCACACGTGATGCAGTCATTGAAGTCCAGTGGCAAGACAAAAGTCAAAACAACTGGTGATGGGCAAGGATGCAGCAGATGATCTTGGCATATTCAATATCTGACAAAACTCTAAGTGCTCCACAGTGCCTGCTTCATCTGTCTTCATGGCCAGTGAAATAAATTGTTTTCATCCACCCATTCCACCAAAGGAACTCTTCACATGCTTGGGTTAGACAACCACTAACTCACTGATGGATTCCTATTGGTTATCCTCAACCTAGTTTAGCCCATTTGCCAAGACGGTTTACTAGGGTGTGGCCTCTGTGCATGTCACAACTTCTTGGAGCCCTAGGTGAGAGTTGAGTGTCAGGTGGACACCCAAAGTAGATGAACAGCTTTGAAAAGGGCTCTGCAAGCCCTCTCCCACCCAAGCTGGCAGTCCTCCTTGAATACCCTATATATACCCTCTCAACTAATACTTTTCTCCTAGTGATACTGACAGCCCCATCAGAATTTGTGGCAAGATTACTGTCTCCCCCATCCCATCTTTTCAATCACTTCATAAAGCTATTAGAGCATTCCCTTCCTGCTAGTAAGACCCACTTGCTTGAGTGACCCTAACCAGCCGAAAATAGACATTTCATTTCTTAGTCTTATCAAACTGAACGTTTTTAACTTTCTTCTATTTGTCAGTGTGCTTGTTAAATGCCCTGCCCACTTAAAGTTTTGAAGGAATGAGTGAAATTCTTCCCCTTCCCTAAACATTCCATTATTTTCTTTCATGTTTAGTAGACATGGCATTGAAAGTTACGTGTTTTATGGAAATCAACAGGTTGGGTTTTTTTTTTCCTTTTCTGCATGTCATATGCCATTTCTCCCTTTGATTTCTTGTAAACAAAGAGGAATTTTGTGTTATTTTGATTACTTCTACAAAATGTGTTGTTTGAAGACTGGTTATAATATGTATCAGTGAGCTAAACTCAGTATTTCTTTCTGATGATATTCTATAAATTCTTGAATTCCATTTTGCCATCTGCTTCAAATATTTCTAGGCATTTTTTCCAGTGTGATTTCTTGAAGAAAAGTATTCAAGTTTTATTTTTGTATTTTTTTTCTGGAAGATCTATAAGCCTTAGATTATCACTTGATATCTTTTCTTTGAATTTGAAGAATTCTCATGTATCTTTCTAATTTTGCTGGTTTTCTTTATTTTGCTCAGTTAATCTCCTGCTGACTGCTATTTTGTTTTGTAATTCTTCCATTCTTAGAGGAGGTCTTGCTTTTTTGACAGTGACTCCATTTTTCTGTTTCCACTCTTTATCCTCTTGATAGATTTAAAATTTTCTTCCTTTATAAATATTAATTTTGTCCTCATATTTTCATATTTTCCCTTAATTCTCTGATTGTTCTTCTGCATCACATGTGAAGGTTCTTGTAACGCCTACATGATCACTTAAGGGTATTTTGCAAAATGCAATTATCTTTATAAAGGGATTTTGCTTCAGTTTTCTTTGTTGTACAGTACTTATTCATTGCGAAATCTCTTTCCTTATGTCTGTTCATTTTTCGTCCTCAGTCATCTTTTACCTTTCTTTATTAGTCACCACTGATTTCCCTATCCTGTCTTTGCTAAAATGTTCTTCCCAATGTCATTTTCTACCTTATATAAGCATAGTACTGCTGTACTCTTCATCCAAAACTTGTAGCCTCAGTATATTGGGGTTGGACAAGATCTCTGACCCTCAAGGGCTAAGGGTGGCAGCCACAGAGAGACTCTGAGAAGTTAATGTAATTAAAATTGCTCTTCAACTTTCCCTGTTAGAGTTTCATGAGCTTCACTCAGTACTTGATACTAACTCTCTTCAGTCCCCAGACCCTTGGATCTGACTTGAAAGAGGTTAGGGGAACATCCCCAAGGATCTTGTTGAGGGGAAAATATGAGAAACCTTTTACAACTGTTTTTATTTTTCTAACCTATCTTTCATGTCTTTTGCTGGCTCCCTATTTCTTCCTATTTGGTATTAAATAGACTTAATTAAGTAAGCAGACTTATGGGTCCTTTTCATTTCTCCATAATTTTCTCCCTTTGGTGCTACACTCTATTACCTCACTTCCTTTCCATCTTCCTAAGCATTAGGGCAGTTCTGATCAATGTTTGGGGAGCAAGGACTGCACATAGGAAACTCTGAAGGGGTTTACCCCAAAAGACAGTACCTAAAGTTTCAGTACAGTATTTGAATGGAGATATGTTACTGTACTGCTAGAAATTATCATATTAGTGGCTTTTCTTTTCTATAAGAATCAATTTGTAGAAGTTTCTTTAATTTTGTTCTTGTCATTATTGTATTTGCTAATTTTGAAGGCTTTAAAAAATTTTCATTTTATTCTAGGGCTGGTAGAGGAAGATCTGTACTCTAAGATCTGTCTTTCTAGGATTTGAATAGTTCTAAGAACTATTTCTTTTTTTTATTTTTGCTTTTTGGAGGGAGGAAGGTAGGGCAATTGGGGTTAAGTGACTTGCCCAAGGTCACATGGCTAGTTTTGTGTTAAGTGCCTGATGTCTGATTTGAACTCAGGTCCTCCTGACCCCAGGGCTGATGTTCTATTCACTGTGCTACCTAGCCTCCCCTAAGAACTATTTCTTAATCATTTAAAGTTATTTTTCAAGGTTTTTTCATGATAGAATTATTCAAAGGCATCTGTGTTTCATCTGATGGGCAGAGAGAAAAAGTAAGAGAATAGTTCATTCATTCTTTGTTTTTCATCGTGCCCAGTGCCAAGGAGGTCTTTTCCATAAGATCTATGATTTCTAAATGATTTTTTCTGCTTTCAGTTTTACACTTCATCACAGTTACGCCCTCATCGCTCTCTTAGACTTAGAGCTATTCTGATTCAAAGGCCTCAACCCGTCCAAAGAGCAAAGTCCTCACAGGGATTCTGAAAAAGGGTTAATTCCTAAAGCCAGTGTCTACAATTTTGGACTTATTAACTAATTAGTGAATTTTAAAAATTAATTCCTAGGATTACTATTCATTTATAATTAAAGATAATTACACAGAATCAGGAGTATAGAGCTCCAGTTCAAGCATTACCACTTCCTAGTTGTATGACCTTGGAACTCTGTCTCTCTGGGTGTCAATTTTTATTTGTATAAATTAGGAATATTAATATATGCCTTCCATTATATCTTTGTTGTCAAGAACATCATATAATGCTTCTTTATTCTACAAAGCATTATAAAATATAATTTATCATTATTATTACATATGTTGGGAAGAAACATCATCACTGAATGAAAAGCTGCTGAAAGTAAACATTTTAAAATATTGATGGCATCCCACCAATTTGGTTTTAAGCTTACTGGTAATAGTCACCTAATAAAGCAAGCTGACAAGAGACAGAAACAATAGCTACCCCCAGAAGGCTGACCCAGACAATTATTCACTGCTAGTGCAAACTCACAGATCTAATTCCCTATCTAATGTATCTGCTGGCTAGCTGGACTTCAGAAGCTTTTCCAGAGACCCACTCACTACCTGTGAAAGGACTAATCCCCAGTGTACTGTCTGCTATCAATTTCCCTTAGGCTCATTCCCTTATCAGGGGAAAAATGCACTTATTCCTTCCTTCCTGATTTCCATAGGTGACAATTAAGCTCAGGGAAATGACTGGAAGACAGACTCTGAGCATTCTCAACCTGTCACTACCTTTCCTAAGCTTCCTAATGGATTATTTCCTAGTCAACTGATAGTAAGCTAGGAGAGGCTTTTTTTTTTAAAACAGGTCACATATTTAACCTTTTGAATTGTTATTGTACTCTACTAATTATTGAAGGTCCATAGCAGAGACAGGCTTACTATTCCAGAGAAGGAAGACAAGGGAAAATAATTATTCTTTGCCCTGAATACACACGGTAACTTTCTGAGAAAGTGGAGTTTAATGGAATATCTTCTGAGCGTTTTCTTCCTCAATGGGAAAAGAGTACAGCGTGCAGAGAAGGGATTTTCATTGCACGTAAAGATTTTTTTTCAAAGCACAGCAATACGGTAGTGTTGGGGAATGGGGATGGGGGTCGGCGCGGTACTCCACGCAAAACTGATCCCAGTGCTTGGCTGCTGTCCCTTCCGGATTTTCCGGAACGCTGATGACTCTGCCCAGCCTGCTCCCTATGCCCCTCTTCCCACCACACTCACCGCACCATTCCCCAGTTCCCAGCAGCCAGAACAGATGCAATGAAAGGGCGGAGCGGTTTTCAGTTCCCCACCAATATTACGGCTGCATATAACTGGGAGTCCCTTGGGATCCAGATGACTGCAGGAATGTATGTAGCCTTAGTTTAGATTCTCCCCAGAAACAAACCTCCCTGCAGAGGACGCCCGCTCTCCACGCTAAGATACAACTTCTTTGACGGCACAGACAGATTTTCTTGCTTCCTCTGTTGCTGTTGTTGTTGTTGTTGTTACAATAATGTTATTGTTGTGCTTGTTGTTCATCTGATGCAATATGTGCTTAATGTCCACAAGGTCTTGTGTGGGCTCAGAATGCTACATTTAGTGCTGGATTAGACCTTAGAAGTGGTTGAACCAGCCTTGGAAGTTCCTTCTAGCGCTAGATATAAGATCCCAGAATCTTCCCCTGCCTTTTTTTTTTTTTGAGGGCCACTGGGGTTAAGTGACTTGCCCAAGGTCACATGTAAGTGTGACTAGTAAGTGTTGAGTGTCTGAGGTCGGATTTGAATTCAGATCCTCCTGACTCCAGGGCTGGTGCTCTATTCACTGTGCCACCTAGCCACCCCACCAGAATCTTAATTCCATAATCCAAACCCCTCATTTTACAGGTGCAGAATCCTGGACTCAAACAGGTTAAATGACTTGCAGATAGTGAACATTATCTTTTTGTCCCCAACACGAAACCCAATATTTTTCACATTCTTCTGGGGTGAAGGAAGGGAGAGCTGAGCCTGTGATTTTCTTTGAGAAATCCCTAGATAGAAACTCTTCTTCTACACTCACAGGAAAATTTATAGTCTTAAACAGTTGGGGAGCACTTAATGATTGAGTGATGGGTCTATGGTCACAGAGTCATAATATTTCTATATGCTGAAGGCAAGAATTGAACCGTCTCCCTGATTCCAAGACCAATCTTTAGCGCTCACTGCCCCTCACATTGTAGATGCATTTTAAATATTTGCTGAATCAGATCAGATTTGGTTCATAATCCCCACTTGTGTTACTTAACATGAAGTCATCTAGACCTACCCTTAAAATACAGGCCTGGCACACAGGGATTGGACAATATATAATTGAACTTAGAAATGGAAGAAATGGATGACCAATTGACTAGTGTTTCACAAACAGTGCTGCAAGAAACTCTGAAATACTAAGGTTTTGTGTATGTGTATGTATGTGCGTGTATGTGTGTTTAGTGAATCTTATGTTGTTGTTAATAGGCATTAAAAATAGTCATGTCACAGGATTTCAATACCAGTATTCTGCCAAAATTTTTGTGTAAATTGATGGAAAAGTTTGAGAACCATGAGACTAGATACATCCTGCTTTCTCTGATGCATATTCTTTAACATTGTCAAAACCAGTCACTTTCATTTTATTTTATTTTATTTTATTTTATTTCTGAGATGAACAGAACTAACTTCTGTTAGCACAGAGAAGCAAAAAGATCTAGTTTCCGGTTTATTTTGAAAGCCCATGCTACAGAAAATGTTCTAATCAAAATGTTCTTGCAAGTTAATTTTCCAAAGCATTTATGACCTCCATAAATCTGGGCTCCTTCTCATGAATTAGAGAAAACCATGCAGCATTTTTAAATGTTCAGAGAGCTGCTTTTCATACAAAAAATGAATCTTAAAAAAAACTATTCAAACTATGGAATTAGTAGGTCGAAATGAAGTTAGCAGAAGACTGATACAACCCTCAAAATGATGAAACAATTTTTTTTTTCAACCTGAGCACTTCTACTTAAGGGCCCTTTGAGATGAAGCCTTTAATCAAGAGAGTGACATCTTTACCACAGTGATTGTTAAAACATATACCCTGCCATTTTAGTTTATTCAGGACACAATATAAATAATTTAAGCCATTTTGATACAGGGTTATATATAAACAAGTCTCTTTGAAGATCATATAATCTCTTCAGCTGCATTCTGTAAATCAGCCTGTGGAAAGTACAACATTGCAAAGTTTAGCAAAGTCCACTGAAAAGTCCCAGTTTGATAGTCATAGGATGAGAGGGTCAGAATTGGAGAGAAATGTCAAGATCAAATAGTCCAGTCCTTTTTCCTTTACAGGTGGGGAAGCTGATGCTCAGGTTCTGGCTACATCTTATACTTGTCTCCTCTTTTGTAAACATTTATCTCAAATTTATTTGGGGGTGGGGATCAGTAAGAGAGAGAATAATGACTGTGAAGAAAAATGGCAGCTTAAGTTTCAGAATACGGTTTTCAAACATGTTAACATACAGCTGCATGCTAAATGTTTCCATTTCTTGGTCTATGAGCAATTCTCGAATGTTTTTGCTTCGGCATGCCTTCATACATATTTTGTTTATATCAGTCATATCTATTAATATTTACAACACTAGAAATTAAAACTTATAATTAAAAATTATTAATTCATTCAAGTAAAAATAAAAACCCATAACATGTTCACATGAATAATATTTTTATGAAAATAATTATATTTCCCCCCTCCAAAAAAATGAATAGTATCATTTTATAATAATGTGTTGTGATAGTTTTGGTTGAAATATAAAACAAAAATTCAGTCTCATTCAGATAGGTAGTTGGAAAAAGGAAGAGAATTTTAAAAGGTTAAAAATATCTTAGTATTATTATTATGTTTTGACCTTATAGGTTCCCTTTAAGGTCTTAGAGTGCCACAGAGGTCTGTAGATCACTCTTTGACAACTACTGTTCTGGTAAATAGTAATAACTTTTCACCATTTTTATCTTATTGCCATAAATGAAACACCAATGATATGGTGCTACTTCTTAAGAACAAAGTTTCTAAGAGGACAACAACTGCCTTCTTATTTATATCGAAACCTAACATAATTTCAAACCCAAACTTTTCTTAATTTATGTTTACCCCCTTATTATATATTTTGCATTTGCGATTTACAACATCCCAGACTTTGATTTCGAGTATAGTCAGCTGCTTTATATGCTTATTAATTTCTGTCCCTTATAAAGAAATATTTCTATAAAAGTTCTTTTCAGAGTATATTTCTGGTGATTAGGAAAATCTCTGTGTTCTCTAGAGAAAAAAAAAAAGCTTTGATGCTACCTTTTGTTTAATGTGACTTTCCTAGAAGAGAGCTATGGAAGTCAAAATTTGGAAAATGAGGTAGACCAAGAAGTTGGCATCTGGGTGGTGCAGAGATAGAGAGTGCCAGTCCTGGAATGAAGGCATTTCATTTTCCTGAGGTCTTATCTGGCTTCAGATATTTACTAGCATTGTTGGTCTTTCATTTGCAAAGAGGACCAATGATATCACAGGTGACATCTTGATCTGAATTAGATTAAAGCCAGGCAGAACTGCACAAAGTGGTCAATCTCACTCTTTCTTCCTGAGTCTTCAAAGTCCAACAGCAGGGAAAAAAAGTCAAGATGACTGGTGGATAGGCTCAGGATGCCCTGGATGACCTTGGTGTGTTTATGTCTGACCAAGTTCTAAGGGCTACACAGCACCTGCTTCCATTGGAACAAATTGTTCTCATCTTCCCAGTCCGTTGGAGAAAGTCTTTGTGTGACTGGGGTAGACACCCCCCTAATTCACCGATAGTTTTGAGGCCTGTCAGTTACTCTCAACCCAGTTTAGCTTATCTGCCAACACAGTTTGCCAGAGTGTGGCTGCTGCATGTGCTATAACTGAACCACAGGTGAGAACTGGGTGAGTCAGATGGACACCAAAGGTGTATGAGCAGCCATGGAAAGGACCTGGCAGACCCTCACATCAAAGGTGCTAGAACACCCCCATGTATGACCCTGAGCAAGTCACTTAACCCTGTTTGTCTCAGTTTCCTCATCTTTAAAATAAACAGGAGAAGAAATGGTAAACCACTCCAGTATCTTTGCCAGGAAAACCCCAAATGGGGTCACAAAGAGTCAGACATGAATGAAAATGACTGAACAACAGGAAAAGTAAGCAAAGATGTGAGGAAGAGGATTAAATGGGGAGGAAAATTTGGAAATCAATGAGGGAGAGCACATTGATTGACTCAGGTTGTCATCTTTACTGCAAGCAGACTTTCTATTATTTAAGGGCCCAAAGAACAATTGATGGGCTGTCTAGGCCTCTTGCTTCTCCTCTTTCTTGGCTTTCTTTCTTGTTCCCTCACTACTTAGTAGCCTTGCTACCTCAAGAGAGAGAAAGTACTGGAGCATGGAATTCGCACCCCTTCATCATCTTACTTTTCAGCTAATCTGAAGTGGCTATGCTGCTCTCAGTATATATAAATTCCAGGTTGGCCTGCCTTTACTAAATAGACTAAATAAACCTTTACTAAACAAACAGACTAAAGAGAATTTGCTCTAGACTAGACTATCTCATAGCTGAGTAGTAGCTGAGTTTCAATTTGAACCCAAGTATTTGGTCTCTTGAATCAGGCCTATACTTCATTGATTTCTTATAAGCATTTCAGATACAATAAAGCTTTATTAACTCAGACTTTGTTAATAATATCTCTCCATTTTAGAGAACTTTATGTATTACAAAGAACTTTAACATATATTTAAATGACATTAAAATAAAAAAAATTATTAAGCACCAATGTTCAAGACAATATAGTCATCCAATGTCACATTTCCTGCCTCCAAGGAATCTTTCCCCTCTAACAGGGAAAGAGGAGGAAAAAACATACACAAATAATTGTAAAACAAGTTAGATTATTATAATGTACAAATATATAGAATGGTATGAGAGATTCAGTGAAGATTCTGTTTAGGTGCAGTGGTTCTCAACCTTCCTAATGCCACGACCCTTTAATACACTTCCTCACGTTGTGGTGACCCCCAACCATAAAATTATTTTCATTGCTACTTCATAACTGCAGTTTTGCTACTGTTATGAATTGTAATGTAAATAACTGATATGCAGGATGTATTTTCATTGTTACAAATTCAACATAACCCACAGGTTGAGAACTGCTAGTTTAGGGGATGAAGAAAGAAGTCATAGAGGAAATGGCTTTTGAGCTAATAATGGAGGAAGAAAATAATTTCAACAGGCTGTAACAAGAGGGAGTAAGTCTAGATTTTGGGGGAAAAAAGCTCGTGCAAGTGTACAAAAGTGGAAAAATATAGGGCAAGATCAGAGAAGTAGGCTAGTCTGAGTGGAACATATAGTGCAGGAAAGGGTGTAGTATGGCGGGGGCGGGGGCGGGAAACAACAAAACAACAACAACCTGGAAAGGTAGGTTGAAGACAATTTGCAGAGGTTCTTGAATGTCAATTATGCATATCTGGTGATCACTGAAATTGATAGTAGGTGAGACTGGGGAAAAAAAAGAGTATAGAGGAAACAAAGGAAAGGATTGAGAAGGGAGCCTTGGGGGAGTCTCACATTTAAGAGAAAGAAGGAAGGAGAACCACGAACATTCAAACAGAGAGGTAGGAAGAAAGTCAGGATAAAGTAGGCCATGAAAGCCAAAGGAGGAGAAAGAATCCATTAGATTATGGGGTGAGGGGTACGGGTTAGAGTTTATAGGATAGGATCCTCTATCAGGTCCAATTCTCTGATAAACAAATTCTATAAATGAGATGGCAAAAGAGATACCTGACTTACCTCTAACTTTTTTCAAACATATAGAAAACATTCAGTTACATTAAAAAGAATTGCTCTTCTAATTAATTTTATTTTAAAAAAAACCTTTTGTGATGGCTCCTAATCATTCTTATAAAAGCAGGTTTTCAAAATCCCATTTGACAGCCTAGTTCCAGTTACTGTACAGGTATAACTGAATTTCTTTTTTAAAAAAATCATAATTCATAATTCAGTTTTCCTTCATTCATGCTGATCAGTGTTATTCCTTCCCCTTTCTCCGTACTAGTATGGTTGAAAGAGGTTCTCAGGATCATGGGTTGAGAGCTTAGAGATCATTAAATTCAACACACTCATTAAAAAAAAGAAAGATCTAGAAACCAACTACAAGAAAAGTAAAGAGACTGAAGAGAATTTCCCTGAGTCTTTCTGGTAGATGAGTAGTAGTTGAGTTTGGATTTGAACCCAAGTCCTTTGTTTCCTGAAACAGGCCTTCCCTATACTTCACTGATTCCTGTAGCAATGTCAAAATGTAGATAGATTTTTTTTTTAACTTCTGTGGCACAGGAAATTTGAGATAAGACTGGAAATAAACCCTGCAAACCCCTGGATCTGGCAGGCTTTCCAAGTCACTGGGGAAGCTGGGGGTGGGAGAGGAGGTGGAATGGGGGAAGTGAGTAAGGAGGACTTCTTGGTTTTATTTTTTGCCTTTTGAAAGTAAAGCACTAGTTTATCTCCCTTTTATTAGGAATAATGTGTTTTCTTCCTGGCAAATGTTTTTTCGTTCCTAAAAAGTCAATAACTGTTTTAGTCCTTTTAAGTTCCATATGGAATTATCAATGAGTCATGAGAAAAATGCTAAAGTCAAGATTATAATGAAATGAATCATTGTTTCTGGCTGCAAAACAGAAGCACTTTGCTCTATGTTCATATTCTGCTGTAACTAACTGGGGAATGGGTCTCCTCCCCACCACTGGAATTGCAATTCCTCCTCAATATCCCTGTGTTTATATTATTGATGGGAAGATAGCTATTTCAACCCTACCACAGGCATTTTCTGCGACTGCATTCTGTGGAGAAACTCCTCCCCAGAACTCCAGCCCATCACTGTGGCATGCTTAGATGCCACAATATGTTTTTGTTCCTTTTCCAAGCAATGATCACTGTTTCAACAGTTACTTTAGGGACACAGGCTCACTCTCCTATTCAGCTGGCATTTAACATAGTTTTAGGCTTATAATTATAAATGAGACATAAACCAAGACCCTTGAGCTCCTTTTTTCCTGACATAATCTTCTAAAAGGTTCTGAAACCAAAAAGAGAAGAAGGGAAAAGGTACCCCAAACAGGAATCCTATTAAGTTCAACTAGATTTAAAACCTGGAAATAGACTGAATGTGTGTGTGTGCGCGTGCGTGCGTGCGTGCGTGCATGCGTGCGTGCGTGTGTGTAATTGCATGCATGCCTACATGCATGCAAATTGCAAAAGGTACTAAAATTTATCATGCCAACTGAGAATATATTTTCAACCTAACTATGCCCTAAACCTGTTTGGGATTCCTATTATACCTAGACCCGTATCTACGGTTATGCTATTTCTCTGAATCAAAATGCAAGAGATCATCCGACAAAGGATCTTTCTTTTGCCTGGGGAAAAGTATACCTTTTCTCATGAAGTCAGAACTGTCCTGGAAAAATAATTGCAGATGTATGGTTGATGTAACCATGTCCTCCATAGGAGTGCCCAGATCCCCTTGAAAAGGGCTTTCTAGAGTTTTGTTTTGACAATAGCTGCCACAGTGAGTGGCTCTTCGTTTCACAGGACACTGGGGCTGAAACATTATCCTATATTTCAAGGAATCCATGTCAGCCTCCCCTTTGAACTAGACCAGAGACAGAGGACACAATACACAGACTTCATGGTGATCTCCCATGAAGAGTTTCTTAATTTAATCTCTAATGGGATTAACAGCTTCATTACATTCACAATCTACCACCTTCTAACTATTGTGGGAACACAAGCTTTCAGGGCCTTATTTCTTTCTGCTTCTGTGAGAACTTTACCTGGTCACATTTTAGAAACTTCTGACATTACCTTTCTCTGTTCCCCATGCCACACCCTAAAATATACTACAATTAACTCTCAATTATCCATGCTAATGGGGAAAGTCAGTAGCAAAGATAATTTAAAAAAATAAACAAGTTCTTCAAAGCATATTTTGGTATTTCCTCTGTCCCTCTCCTAGGAGAATAGGTGCTTCTGAGAGCATGGTAAGTGGGGGAGGGCAATGGTTTGCCTATGGCAGAAGAAATCATGGCAATATGGAAGGCCATAACAGGGAGGGAAGAAAATATCATAAATAATTTGTATAATGCAAAATATGAATTTTCCATGAATAAATGCAGGGATAGAGCAAGAGAAAGCATCTCAGTAAATAGAATTAAAGGTGATGCTCAGTAAACAATCAGAAGACCTTGCTGAAATCCATGTGTATTGTAAAGCCATTCACAATCAGAGGCGGCTCTGAAAGTTCATTATTGAATTATAAAATGGCTCATGGTTAGTTTTCCCACAGGGCAAGGATACATTTACCTTTCTTTTGTCCTGGGCCCCTTTTAGAGGGAGGTTGTAGCATCCTACTCACTGGAGACATACCCCTTTAAGGCATATTTCTACCAGAAACTCATTTTTCTCATTTCTGAGTCTTCTTTCCAAGTATCTACATGGTATATACAGAGTGTCAATCAACCAAGAAAAATTGAACACCTAAAAATATCACTAATCCCATGAGAAAATATTTTTCAAAAATCAGAGTGATTATTATTAATAATAATAATAATCTATAGCCCACTTTATAAGTTTTAATGAACATTTTTTCTCCTTAATACTATTATTGACATTTATAACACTTTAATGTCCACAAAATATTTTTACACATATTATCTCATTTGATCCTTACAATAACCCTGTGAGTTTTTCAAAACCGTCTAATTATCAGGTTGGGAAACCTGCACTGGTCTCATTCATTTTTATCAGGACCACCCTCTCCTTCTTAACCAATTTTACATCTCTCAGCTACCCTTTCTAACAGACACAGTGGATACAGAACTGGGACAGATGTCCAAAAGATCCGAGCTCAAATGTAATCTCAGACACTTGCTAGCTATGTGGCCCTGGACAAGTTATTTAATATCTGTCTGCCTCCGTTTCTTCACTTGGAAAATGCAGATGATAATAACAGCACAGACCTTGCAAGGTTGTTGTGAGGTCCAAATGATATAATATTTTTGAAGGGCTTAGCACTGTGACTGGCATATGGTACGTGCTATGTAAATGTCAGCTCTTAGTTGTTAGGCTTAGCTAAATCTGCTGGCAGCAAATTCTGTCAATTCTCTCATAGATTCCCGTGGAAACCAAATTAAAAGACTAGAAATGGCATTAAAATATATCTATTTAGGGGAGAAGTAACAAGGCAAAAAGGTGCATTCTATTTCTCGATTCCCTTTTTGATCACTTCTTGACTAATTTTCTTCCCTAAGGATCCATCTACATAGGCTGGTTAGTATTTTGACAGCTTATCATATAGGGTAGTGGTTTTGCGGAAAGAGCAATGAATCTGAAGTCAGATGGGACCTTGGGCAAGTTACCCAACTTATCTTGACCTCATCATTATTTTAACAGAAGGGGGTTGAACTAGTTGCAACCTTTATGATTTTCCCAGGGGAAGTTAGTGTAGAATTTCTTTTAGAGGTTAAATTGCTGTCAATTTACATATGCCAATCAGGCAATTCCCAGAAGGCTCCATTTTTTAAGGCATTCTGTGGTGATGAAAAATTTAGGACACCTTTATCTTAGCACTAGCTTGTGAATCGAAAAGCTAAAGTTTTTCAAAACATGTGACTGAATTCCAGAACGAGGGAACTCTTGGAACTCAGAGGATAAGCAATAAAGACAGAAAAGGAGAGTGAAGAGTGTGAGCAACAAATTGTGTACATATTCAGTGTTAACTTGTGAGCACAAGTCCAACTTGGCAGATGTAGAAAGATTAAGAAAGATCATGTATTTATAACATATCCTTGAAACATCTTACTAAAATGAACAACTAAAGTCACTTTGATTGAAAATTTGTCTTCTAGGAACTATTTTTACATTTTACATCTACCTGGTAAAAAAAAAAAAAACAGAGGCAATTTCCTAAGACAAGGAGTCCCACAAAATATGAGCCCCATGTTTCCAAATATTGCTTGTTGCCTTTTGAAAACAACCCCTTTTCTGATCCCATAATGAAAAACAATCAGAGTGACTGGTGTCTCTAGCAGAACTTGATTACTCATTTAAAATACACCATAAGAATCGTAGTTCCAAACTCCCCATCCCCCTCAATCCAGGTGGGAGACATGGTCTAGCCAAATGGTAACAATATTTTAAGTGTTCTCCTACAGATAGTGCTTAGGAGCATCTCAGAAAAGTCTCACTTAAGAAATCGACATGAGAGGTAACCTGGAAAGAAGACTATGCTTTCCACATACAGACAAAGATAAAATCGTTCTACTGCCAGGAAGATTCGGCATCTTTAAAAATGCCTTTTCAACCTTGAACTTTTGTCTGCTTGTTACTACAGAAACCATCTAGCAACCAAAATCAAAAAGAGACTCCACCCTAAACAAAGTGAAACAAAGCAGATACCTCACTGTGTATGTATGTGTGTATGTGTTAAGAAAAGATTCTTAGTGTTCAAAGAAAGAAACACTTTGGGGGGGGGGGAGTTGAAACAGAAAAAGCTCCGATTACAGATGGCAAAAAGGAAAGTAGTGTGTGAGTAATGAGCAATGAGAAATGCGTAATGCGGGATGAGAGTATAGTTTCCACACGCCAGCTAAAGCAAGGTTTACACTCTTAAGCAATAAAAACAAACCATTAAGCCAGTCCAGCACTGTCAGGAAGTATAAAACAGTTCTTGAAACTCTGCAGTTACTATACAAAAGCTTTTCATAAACTTCGTTTCCTGATCTTCATTAAATGCTAACATCAAGCTACCATATGGCAATTAGCTGCCTCCTGAAATCAATAAAAAATCAACAATTTAGAAATAGTTGTACAGTAAAATAGTTCAATAATTATTCTCTCCTAGTGGTGCGGCAAAGTGGTTCCAGTGTAAATATAGTCCAGATGAAGTCCTGGTCCTTAATGCCCCAAGTAAATCAGTAGCTTTCATAGAGACTTCATCAAAACTAATGAAAAATAAAAGGCCATCAGCAAGCAGTGCCTAGAGATGGAAGTCAAAGGTAAGCCATGTACCTGACCCGATATTTTCAGTATATCATCAGTGCTAATAGCTAGTATGGTACAAAGTACAGTTGGGAGGTGTTCCAGGGGATACTTGTGGACCTCAAATAAAAGACAAATCTGAATTTTTTTTTTAAAGTCATTCTACCCAGTACTTAAAAGTTTGATAACCACACATGACCAAATGAATGTGTAATTCAATTACAGGATGTGAGTACTTTGGCTTTTATTGAAATAAGAGAAGTCTATGGATGGTGATTTTGTTTCCTTACAAATTAAAGATATTTTTAAAAGGTACATCCTAGAAGACATGCTGTAGTTTCAAAAAGGGATAAATAGGAACAGAAATTATGTCTCTAAATCTTCACATTTTTAGGAAATCAGAGAATGTTAGAGCTGGAAGAGATCAATTAGTCCAGTCTCCTCATTCTACAGAGGAGGTAACTTAAACACAGAGGGGTTAAGTGATTTGCCCCAGAGTTATACAATTAGTGATAGAACTAAAATTCCTGTCTTTTGAATCCTGCTCCCATCCCCCTTCTTCCCTATTCTCATTCCACTCTAACAGGGAAATCCAATTCTACTGCTGCTTCAGAGAAGAGTTAATATATTCTGAAGTACTTGCCTGTGTTTTCTAAGCCCATGTGGCATCAAGCCCTGCAAAGACTTTTCAAACATCTATTACCTGTGTTAGAAGTTTCATATCAACCCTTAAGCTCTCATTGGTGCTTCACACATAGAATGTTGTTACTAAATTCTAGCCTCAATTTGAGGATAAACAAATGCTTCAAAGTATGACTTCTATTTGCCTCCTTCAAAAGAAAGAAAAAAAAAACTTTTCACTCAAATGTCTGGCATCAGGATCACATAGAATCAGTTCAGTGAGGCTAACTTGAATGTTAAACTTAAAAAAAAAGTATACAGTAAAGACTTGCACCTGCTCCTCTCTCCACAGAGATGTACTGACATGTATTTTGCGAAACTGGCTGAAGTACAAGCCCAAGCAAGCAACAAAGCTGATTTTACAAGATAAGCGACTGAGTGTTTTCATGTCTGAGGGTGGGTGGCTAGAACACAAAATTGCCAGTCATCCTCTTGGGGGAAAATGCCTTTGAAAATATTTGAGGGCATCACTTAAATAGATGGCGAAATACATTCAGAGGGCAGCAAGTATCTAGGCTAAAGAAAAGGAGTGCTGTGTCTATCAAGTGTTCTCCAATTCTAAAGTTTGTAAATCCAGTTCAATCAGAATCAAAAAAAAATCTACAGGATGTTTCCCAAAAATGTGGCACAAAGATTCCAAGATAAATTGAGATGAACTTTAAGGATAAGAACAGCTTGGGGGGAAGGGGGGAAGGGGAGGGAGGGAAAGGAGAAAAGGCAAAGGTGGTTGCTTCAACAGTGCTACCAGAGGGAAAGAAATTCAAGTTTAAAGGAGAGTAAGGATGTATCTTCACCAGTAAGGCCTAGTCCAGGGCCACATCCCAACAGAAAGGAATGTGGGTTATGCTAGTGGGATACAATTTCTGGCAGATCCTCCCAAATTGGAAAGTTTTCAAACCTGGGTCTGGAGTTTCGCTGTATTTTTTTTATCATATGAGGACCTGCCTGTTTAAGTACAGAGAACTTCTTCATGAGGTTGGTGATGAATCTTTGCACTATAGGAACTCTCCAAAAACCATTTAGGTTTGTGCTATGCACCAATAGAGAGCATTACCTCCACCAACAAAACTGAATCCTTGAAGTAAGGTTATGATAAAGGAAGGAGATGAGACAATTATCTTATGCAATTATTTATGATCCATTTTCTATTTTTGGGTTATTCATTTTCTTTTCTTTGAAAATGAATATGTGTATATGTATATGTACATATACATATAAAATATAAATTTCTATTTTCAGATTGTGGCTTTTAAAATATATATACTTATTTATTTATACATATACATAGATATGTTTACATATGTATATAGATGTGTATGTCTGTGTGTGTGTGTGTGTGTGTGTATATATATATATATATATATGTACTGCATGTGGTTATGCTCAGACTAATATTTAAAATCAATGACATTCTCTAAAATAATAAGGAAGGTAAATCTAACGCAAAAATTATCACAATACATTGTAAAGCAATTTTAAGTGATATGGGGATCATCTACTGTTTTGATTTATACAAATTAGTATGGCAAATTAGGTCAGATATCTCTAAAGGGATATTGCAATTAATATACTGCCAGCTTCCATATACTAAGAGCTCAATAACCCTTGCTCCATCTTTTATCAAGGAAAAAATAAATTATTCAAATGGGGTCTTTATATTATCTGCTCATACAGATAATTGCTTGACTTTATACTTTTCTATTGGGACACGACCTGAAGTAGAAGCTGGAGTAGATATTATGCTGAAACAGAAGCTGGAACTGGTGGTTCTTCTCAAGGGAGGCGGGGGAGGAACGGAATAGAGATCTGGAGATGCCATAACAGTCAAGGTACAATGACTGGGGGACTCCAGGGGAAGGAGAAAAGTACAAAACCAGACAAGGAATCCACAAAATTGAATCAGTAATGAAAGGAGATCCATGGCAGAAAATTTGCGAAACTACTACTATTTGGGCCTCACATATTAGCAAAAGGCACATACTGCAATTGCTGGCAGGTTAATGCTTGAAGAATTCAAAATACCTTACAGATTTATGATTGATGTGTAAAGCCACATCGATGGCCGTGAAGTCAGTTACAAGTCTTGGAATGTACTTAACACTGCCTAAGGATTCTGTATGTGAAACAAAAGAAGAAAAAGCCTACAAAACAAAATACTCCTTTTTTCTGAGGTGGGGGGAGGGTCTCAGGGTGGGTGGGAAGCAGCCTATAAATTGTACAAAAGTTGATAGACCTTATTTGGTAGGAGCCTCTTAAAAACAACAGGAAGAAAGTTGGTGCCATAAGTTGACAAACATTTCTACATACGTCCTTTGATTTTAGCAGTGAAGGAACTCTGTGTTATTAAAGATCTCAGCCACTCACCACACAGTTTCCATGGTTTCCCATAAATTCTCCACATAGAATCTACTCGTTGTGCATGTGTATATATACACATGCCCACATATCTAGGCTTATATAAAGAATATAGAACACCTGAATATGTAGACATAGACATTTTTCTTACCATGATTTTGTCTTATATTCTTACCAATCCCATTGCAACACACGTTGAATTAACAAGACAGAGGAAAAGATGGAATTATTTTTGAATAAGATTCTAACATTTTGCATCTAACCTGAGGCTTCATGCCCTCTACCAGGAAATTTGAGAACAGGTAAAACAACTGTGAAGAAAAAAAATTTTTTTAAAGAAAGTTGTAAACACCATTCATCTATCTGCAAGGCACAATGGTGTGGAGGTAGTAAGTCCTCTTTGCTAATGTCACAGGGAAAAAAAAATAAGAGAGTTTATAGAATCAAAGGCTCTCAGAGCTGGAAGGAGTCTTAGGGGTCAGAAAGATAAACTCTACTTGGACAAGAATCTCTCCTGTAACATGCTCAACAAATGGCCATCCAAACTTTGCTAAAAAATTTCCAGTGATGAGAAACACTGCTTCCTAAGGTAGCCTATTTTACTTATGGATAACTCTAATTTTCAGGAAATATTTCAAGTCTACATTTACCTCTTTGCAACTTTCACTTATGGCTCTTAGTTCTGTTCTCTGAGGGCAAGTAGAATAAGTATAAGCCTTTTTCCATGTGATAACTTGTCAATACTTCAAGAGAGCTATCATGTCCTAAACCTTTTCTTTGCCAGACTAAACAACATACCCATTTCCTTCAAGTGATCTTCACGCAGCATGGCCTTTTACCACCCTGATTACAAGCATATTCAATTCATCAAAGTCTTTCCTAAAGAGTAAATTGATCAGTAATAATGATAACAGTAACTTAAAGCAATGAATTGACCAGCAATAATCAATGCCTCTACCCAAATTTGCTGATAGGAACAAGAGAGTTAAATTGCAAGGTGGAAAATGACCAGTATTGAATTTAAAACTGTCCTCCCTTCATGACCTTAAAGAGAGGATTAGATATGTCCTAAGAACTATTAAATAACATTATGGATTTTGAATCCAGATCCTTTCATCTAAATATAACCGTCAACTACACCACAAAATAATTACTTTAAAACCAATTCTGGGCATAGAGTAAAGCAGAAAATCTACGGATAGATTTTTCAGCTCTATCAGGATCAAATATGAACATCGTTCAGTGGATTTGACATGCTTGAGGTCTTGAAAATTTCCATATAAATAGCAGGGTAATTGCCAGGTTCCTTGACTGGAGCAATCAAATTCACCAAGTGTTTCCCTGATTCTGCTGTTATACTTCTGTGCACACAGAGATTCTCTAGTCCAATTGGCAGATATTACTTAAGAAGCAGTATTCAGAATCTTTCCTTTTCTAAACTCCTGTTAGCTCTATCAATACTGAATGAGATAAAATTTCTGAACCCTAATTCTATATTGTCCAGATTTTAGTCTGTTTTGATAGGTCACTTTGGTCTTAAACCTTCTTTTGCAGAAAAAAAAATCTGTCAATGAATATAACATGTTGAATGAAAAAAAAATTCCTTTGGTGCAAGTCTAAGTTTGGTCAGCATCTGACTAGCAAATTTGAAGTAATCCCTTGCACTTTTTTACTCCCTTTTAGATGACGGATTTCAGAAGCAGCAATGCAAACACAAGGTAGCATTGTGAATGCTGTATAAATGCACCATTTTCTTTCACAGATTGGACTTTGTAGAATGAAATGTCAGAGTTCCAATATTTATTATCTGAAATAGGTTTAACATTTGGAAAATGCGTTCAAACATAGAACCTTAGAAAGAAAAGCAAGTGAATTTGACAGACAGCACTGGGGTAGACAGAAACCATGGATGACAATATTTTGTTTCACTCAGGGCAAAATTTGAAGACAGGGATCATTTTAGTTCAATAAGTTCCAATCTGAGGTTAAAAAAAAAAACAACTCATTCCCATCTGTTAAGACAAGGGCCAACAGAAATCGGTTTTAAATATACGTGACCACAATATTAATAATGAAGAACTCTTATATTTTATTTAATGCTTTGGCCAGGACAGCTATTTAAAGGGGTTACTAGTTAAGGAAAGAAGAATAAAAAGCCATCATTCACTTTCCTATAAGTTCAAACATTTTACTAAAGGTTTCGATTGGCCCTGATGTAATCGCTCTGCAAATTAGTTGGGAACTTCGGTATTTCTATTAAATCAGCAATGTCTGGTTCTTATCCAAAGATTCTGCCTAACGAAGATGCCAGTTCTCATGGATTGGACAGCCCACCCTGCAGCATTCCTGAGAATTGTACAATATAATAATCTTGAAAGTCAGCAGAGTGGATTATCCACTTTTTTTTTTCTGGACTTGAACTTGTGACCTTAACAGTAGCACTGCAAAAAGCAAATGTGCTATGCACTTTGCCATAGTAACCTTCCATGTATACTTTTCAACTTAAATACACACAACTGAAACAGCTACAATTTTGGAAAATTATGTACAAACCCTATATTTCTTTTGATTATATATAAATACAAATTAGCTATTTTTCTAAAAAGTGGTTATAATAGTAAATAAATACAAAATAAGAATCTGACCATTATACTTCATGTGCTGGGGTTGAACCCATATAAAATGTACAACTAAAATACATTTAAAATCTTTAAGGAATAATTCTCTGATTAAAATATTTGTTTTCCCAACTTTTTGTAGACATAAATATATTTTCAAAATAGCTGTGTTTTTTTTCATTTCATTACATAAATAAAGTCTTCATTGGGAAATATTAAAGTGTCAACTTGTGGTTTTTTTTTTGCTTTTGTCTAATATATATTTTTAAAAATTCTGCTGTGCTAACGACACCCACATCCCTCCACAACCATATCTTGATAATTCTTTAACACGACTTTTTCATTTTCATCAAGGTAGAGCATGGAGATAGCACTGAGTTCTGTTGGTACACAGCATGCCTTGGGGATTTTGGAGTTAACTGAATTGACCAAAGTCTGAACAATGGCATGATTTGTTGAGTTCAGGTGATCAGCCAATGGAAATGGGCATTCCCCATGGCAGTAAAAGGCATGATACCCTGGTGGGGCAACAATCCAGTCATTCCACCCCACATCACTGAAGTCTACATATAAAGGATGTCGCTTGCAACTGGACTTGAGGCGTTTCCTCTGTTTGTGTTTTGCTTGACGCTTTTCTCTTTTGTGGAGAGGATGTCCTTTGCCATCGTGGCCAAAAGTTACTAGTAATGGTCTTATCTGTGACCAGCTGTGATCGTCCTGATGCAAAGACCTACTAATCCTTACATGTCTCTTGGAGACCGCTCTGTCATCATCCAAGTGAACCACTTCTACCACAAACCCGTGATTTGCCTGTCCCTGTGCAATCCACCTCATCACAGCAGGTGTGACATCAAAGTTTTCCCATTTGCTTGCATTATGATTTACCAACCTTGTGTCCAACAGTCTTGTGATGGGGTATTCAGAGATGGATGTTGCTGGCTTTATAATTTCATAAATATTAATACGATGATGGTGATTGCTGTTATTTTTTAAAGCTTCCTGCACCTGCTCCCGAAAAACCTTAAGTTCAGCTGAGGTGATAGACTCCTCATTGGGGATGGAAGTTAAATTAAAGAAGAAACGCCGGACTGTTTTCCCATTCGTTTCTGGCAGCTTTTCCAAAGATTCTGGTTTGGTTGCAAAAAGGAAAAACAAAAACAAAAAATCCATCAGTAACTGAAACAAATAGTGACAATTGTAATAGAAACGTTTTCTATTTAAACGTTGTAATTCAGCAACTGGATTAGATTCGAAATTTTTTTAAGAAAAACATTTTTTCTTGTCTACGTGTTTGTTTATATGAACACGTACAGTAAGAACCAAAAATACAATTCACTATCATGCTTTTGATCCAATACTGGAGTACTGCATTCCAGGTGGTTATAATAACGGGGAAAGAACTATGAAGCATTACTTTGGAATTCAAGGACTTTAGCAAAAAATCTTTAGCACTGTAGTTAGCAGAGGTCTAATGAGAATGATTAAAACTGACTGAGGATTTACGGAAATTATTGCATTTCTTGAAAAAAAATACGTCTTTAATGTCAATCCCTTAAGCTCTATTCCAAAACATTACTCTACAATTTAGATGATTTACAAATCTTGATATACAGATTTCAGTGTCCTAATTAAAGACCATGAACTTAACATCTGTGATGATATTTTACAAAGCACACCCTGCTATTTCATTCAATAGTCCATAGACAAGGGCATTTATATGAATCTCCTTCTTCAGGGGAAACACATGGGTGGTACTAGGATACTGTGGTAATTAGGTCCAAACGGTATCAAGAGAAATAGCTTCCCATCTGTAGTCTTTCCTATGACCTCTACATGACCCCAAAACGCCAGGTTACTTTTCAGATACTTTCAGGAAGAAGAAACTGGCTTGGGTGTATACGTGTGCCACACATGTGTGAGCATGCATATGCATGTGTGTGTTTCTGGAAAGCGTATTAAAACACAAACATCTACACAATTCTGCAACAGATGAGATTCAAAACCATGATGTTTTTCCTCCCCAAGTTTCAGTAATGTAATATTCATAATGACAGAAACTCATTGAAATTTAGATAATTTCAAGACCTGTAGCTCCTGAAGAAAATATGGTAGAAAGGAATTCACTGGTTGTACCCTGAAGAATGCTCCAATAAATACTATTTTGATCGACCAGGTATGCAAGTTTGTTTCTTTTTCCATTTATACCATAACCTGTGCAAGTGACTTTGAAAATATGGTGTCTCACAAATAACAAACAGATACATATGATTATGATTTAATTAAGCTTCCTTCTTCATTTATAAGTTTCCTAAAAGACAAAATGATTACCAATCTTAAATTATAGCCACTTAGTTAAGGGTACCAAATTAATTAAAAATCTAGGAAAATTTGTTATGTCACAGTTTCACATCATTAACAAGCAGAGACTACATTTTCCTTCCTTTTTTTCTCTTTGTTCTCTCTCTCTCTCTCTCCCTTCTTTCCTCTCTTTCTTTCTTTCTTTTTATGGCTAACCATTGAAGACTAATAGCAATGAGTCCTTTACAAAATCCAGATGCCTTTGGAAAGAGACCTGATGACACAGAATACTGGCCAGGCCACCATTCCAAAGGTAGTACTTGTGTATCAGCAAAAGAGAGAAATTCCTCTTCACTATTTTGCTTCTGTCTTTAGTTTAAAGAGTAAGATTAAGGGGGGAGGGACTAGTAATTTATTTGAATATTTTTGCTAAGGAGCAATTCAGTTCTGATTTTTAAAAAGTCAAAGCTAATTTAAATTTTTCAGAAACCAAATGAATGAACAACAATGTAAATGACATCTTGGCAAAAATGCAAGCGTTCTGAACCATGGTCAGCAGATGAGGAGACACATGCCAGGGAATAGTACAGAAAACTCCTTTGCTTGCATTGGGGAATGTGAATCCAAGAAAAATTATCCCAGGCTTTCTGCAGTCCGTATAGGTCAATCCACCTAAATCTGCTGATTAGATCCTTTGGAAACCAATCGGCATTCTCTATGCTTATGCCAACACACTCCCCCTGCCAAATGCTATTACCATTAGGATGGCTGCACTACAAATTTTTAACTAAACTTTCATGAGTGGCAATGCTTTAGCCTCCCCTTTCTCCATCTTCTGCACTTAAACCTTAAGGCCTTGACTCAGCTAACTCCTCACATATACTTGGTACCAGGAACTTCTAGAGCAAGTTTGGAGAAAAACAGCTAACCATTTCCATGTATATAAACTGCCTACCGCTTCCCTTCACCCTCAGTTCCCCTAACATGACTACATATAAAATATTATCACACTTCCCTTTTGACTTGATAAGGTTGGGGGAAATCTGACTCAAGGAAGGAAAGACACACAACTCTTAAGACATTTCATTTTACTATAGTACACAAAAGAACACAGCAGAAAAGAAAACAGGAATAAACCAAGAAGGTGGAGTGAAAGGACAAGAGAAGAAAGTGACTGAAACACTGGATAAGGAAAAGAAGAAAAACTTCTCAATAAGCAAAGGAGATAAATGGAGGGGGAAAGTGTGGGAGAGAAGATACATAAAAGAAGGCACTTATCAAGAAGGGGGAATAAAGTCTAGGAAGAAAAGTATCAACAGATCAAAGAGAGAAGAATCACTTTAATAAACAAGAAATGAAATCTGAGAGAGCAAAAAAAAACCTTGATTTTCTAGCCTGTACTTTCAAGAGATTGCTAATGTGGAGCTTTTCTATCATCCCTTCAAAGGAGAAGTGGCATGAAGGCAGCCCTGACCATAGTTATGTGAGTTAAACGTGTGTCAGAAAGGTAAACAGTATGCTGTCAGAAACCCACACACCTCGGGAAACAGCCACCTGCTCCCACCTCATCCAAGCTTACCTCGGGTTCTTTACCTCCCCTGTTCCCCCTGAGGCTGCAAAGGAAGGGGATGAATCACTTGTTAAGGGTCAGAAAGACCAAAACAAGGTCCAAAAAGTAAGGGTCTGAGAAGCAGTAAGAAAAACAAATTTAAAGGGAAGGTGGGTAGCAAAGGCACGTCAGGGGTAACTGGAGAAAGTGTGTCAGGAAGAATGGGAAAGAGAAATCCCAAATCTGTGAGAGGAAAGAATACATGAATGAAAAACACAGAGAAAGGAAGAAAGGAGGAGGAAGAGAGGAAGGAAGGAAGGAAGGAAGGAAGGAAAGAAGGAAGGAAGGAAAGGAGGGAGGGAAGCAAAGAAAGAGGAAGAAAGGGAGGTAGAGAGGAAGGCAATAATATAGACAATCAATTATAAGTGGAATACTTATTGCTTCATTTAAAAAAAAAATCTTGGATTTCATTGGTATGAGTATCCCATATACTGAGGCAGATCAGTAAGGGGTGGTAGGAGGGTGGAGTGAGGGGAATCCCTTCCAATGCTTACACATTTTTACGAGTTACTGTGGCCAAAAGAAATAGTCTCTTGTTGGAATGGCCTCCAACAACTCAGAGTCATCTCCAAACCTTGATGAGGCGTAAGACTCAGATACACTAGTACCAGCAAATAAGGAGGGGAAA
Source organism: Pseudochirops cupreus (assembly GCA_028627135.1). Taxonomy (NCBI): domain Eukaryota; kingdom Metazoa; phylum Chordata; class Mammalia; order Diprotodontia; family Pseudocheiridae; genus Pseudochirops; species Pseudochirops cupreus. The sequence goes on along the minus strand of CM053581.1, from coordinate 144,732,184 downwards.
AAATGTACAGTAGTATAGCAAAAAAAAATCTAAAAAGCTTCTTGTTCTTTTTAAATTGTTAAAAAAAAAACAACCAAAAAGCAAAAACAAAAATGAACCCATTTTCTGTCTGCCTACTGACTAAGTGGACTACCAGGGCATATTTTTACCAAAAATAAACAAATTTTAATTAGGCATATCACAGGGACCATCACCCTTGCTCAAATGTGCTTTTCATTGCTCTCCAAACAGACCAGAAAACAAAAGTCTAGAAGTTTCAGCTGAGGTGGACAGAGAGAGGGAGGAGACCTGTGATGTCACTGATATAGGGAATTCCCAGATGAGGAAACTCACTCTACCAAGGCAGGTCAGCACTTTCTTTGTACCTTAATAGTTTTAGGGAGCCACCTGCAATACTGAGAGATTGTGATGTGCCCTTGGGTAACACAGCCAGCATGTTTCTAACGTAGGACATAAGCCACCACATCTTCTTACCTCTGAGGCTAGCTCTCTATTCATGGGTATATCTCAGTGAGTATTAGGCACAAAATGTGGAGACTTAGGCATTGCTGTCACCTTGTAAAGTGCCTTCATTGAGGCAGCAGAATTTTAAGGCACCTGAAGCTCGTAGCAGTAGCTTGGCCAATAAAGCAAGGAAAGTAAAGAGAAGAACAGAACCTTATAACTGTGGCACTCAGCATCAAACTAAGCTGAAAAATTAAACTAATATACAACATGGTCAGCATTCACTTATCTGAACGCATTAAATGCTTTGACTAGGCTTTTGAATGTCCATTCAGATTATGAGTTAATATATACTTGATCTATTTTGTCCTTCCCTTTTCCTGACAAGGGACGATAGAATAAAAGGCAAGAAAATAAAGATAAAATGAAAGGCAAGAAATCTAAGATGGCGGCTGATACTAAGAGTTGGTGGTCCAAGGATCAGAAACAGGAAATTTATCACTATGAACTAAATAGCCATGGGAACAAACAAAGGAGGGCACAGAATAGCATGTGGACAGTTTAACAATATAATGACCACATGACGGGTTCAGTCCCAATTTTATTTTATTTACTTATTTTCATCTGGACCTATGATTTCTTCAGTATAGGATTTCCTCCTTTCACCTAGTCAGTAATGTATAGTTGTCTGGGGCCTTGCGAGGTTAAATCACTTGCCCAGTGTCACACAGTGGCTAAACCCAGGTCTTCCTTATTTCACAATTAGCCCTCTAGCTATTACACCTTGCTGCCTCTTTCCCAACATTAGAAAAATAATAAAAGTCTTTCATGCAAAATCAGCTCAATATTTCCAAAAATATTTGGAAATATCCCCCCTCCCAAATTTATTAAACACTACTATATAGGATTATAGATCTAGAGTTGACAAAAATGAGAGAGAGAAAGAGAGAGAGAGAATGAATGGAGGAGTTTGATGTTGCAGTGGATAGAGTACTGACCCTAGAATCAGGAAGACCTCAGTTCAAATCCAGCCTCAGGCATTTACTAGCTCTGTGATAATGACCAAATCACTTAACCCTGCTTGCCTCAGTTTCCTCATCTGCAAAATTAGCTAGAGAAGGAAAAAGTAAACCACTCCAGTATCTTTGCCAAGAAAACCCCAAATGGGGTCATAAAGAGTCAGACATGACAAATTACTGAATAACAAAATGTATATACACATATGTATATACACATATGTATATATACATATAGACATACACACATATATGTGTGTGCATATATATGTATAATTAATTACTGAATTTCCCTTGTAATTCCACATATTTTAGGCATTTAATCCATGATTCTAAGAAAGGGTTAAGAGGCATCATCAGATTGCCAAAAGGGTCCATGACGTTCTAAAAGGTCAAGAAGCCCTGATCTAAGTTTTGCAGATAAAGATAGATGTCCAAAGAGGTTAACAGCTTGCTCATGATTCCAAAGGTAGTAAAACGGATAGATAGCACGACCTGTAGCTCTACAACGGTGATGCCCAAGCATCACTTGTTTGATTTGGTAGCTCTCCCACCTAAAACTACTCACATAAAATTTGAAAAGATGCTTCCCAAGGTGAAATTACAATTAATTTGCTTTTGAAAATTTCATAAAACTCTAAGAGAAAACTGCAGATAGCATGAAGTGAAGCTTAAACTATCACTGCTCTGATATTTCTGACAATGTCACACAAGGTAGAAATAAAAATAGGGAAGAATCTAAGAATTCCTCTCCAAAAAAAGGCAAGAAAGGTAACATTCCAGGAATTTTAAAATGAGGCAAAAACTCACTGAAAAAAAAAACAGAAAAAAAAACAAAGGGAAGGTAACAGAGAAATTATATTCCCTTCCCCCAACAAGAAAATGCTATTGTCACAAAGAGAAAAAAAATCCACTGTTCTTAATAACACTCTCCTACCTACTGTAATGTGTACTTTCCTCTCCTGAAATAAACCAATGTATCATATTGTCACCTGAACAAGATAGGGGCAAGAAGATAGAATTTATAGGACATACATATGGGACTCAGTATATAAGGTAGGAAATCCTACCACTGTTACCAAAAGACTAAGGGAAAATCAGTTTCACAGTGATTGTCCTCTTATTTTATTTCACATTAACAGTTCAGTCATTCATTTAGAGAAATCAAAAGACTTAGATTCTGGAACCTGGTTCTGTCACTAACTATCTAGGCACAACTTTAGATCCTGAGGCCTCAGTTTCCTCATCAATAAAATGAAAAACCTAGACTAAATCAGATATTCTTAACCCTTCTGTCTCATGGACCCCTTTGAAAGTCTAATAAAGTCCTTGGACGCCTCAAAATAATATTTTTTTAAAATTCATACAATAAAATACATAGAGAACCAATTATATTGAAAAATCAAAATATTTTTCTCATCTGAATTTATGAACCTCCCCTGAAATCCATCCATGGACCCCAAGTTAAGAAGTCCTGCATAAAATGATCTCTAAAACCTCTTCTAGAATAAACCTCCAAAGATCCTACTGTGCAAAAGACAGGATAATAGGTATTTCAGGGGATACAAAGATAAATGTGTCCCTACTTTCAAAGTGCTCACACTATAGATCATTTTGCTTGAGGGCTCACATGCTATACTTCAAAGATGCATATTTTTGTCAGTGTGGATTCCAAAGCAGACCACTACCTCTCTTAGAAGACGATGGTCTTTGAGACTTTATATGGCTGAAAAATTCATCATCTTGTAGCCAATCTGGTGATAAGATTCTCTGAATTTAAAGCCAAACTGGTCTTTGGATAACTGGCTTCCATCACTTGTTCCAATTTTTATATTAAGCTTGATTGAACTAGTGCTCTCCTGACAAAGGAGAGAACCCATGGCAAACTCCATGCTATAGTGTTATCTCGAAATAGAACTTGTATTGGGACCAGCCATACATATTACAGAATAATCATTCAAGATGGAGTATCTAAGTTAACACCAATTCAAAAATTCTTTTGGGTTAAATATGGTTTGAATCTCTGAGTAACATTACTACTAGGCCATTTGTTAGGTCTTGGAATTGGGTGGTAGTGGTGATAATACAGAGAATTTCATGTTTTAATAAGATTTACCTGAATTTTAAAGTTTCTATCATCATAGGGGAGAGGGTAGGAATGGTTCTGAATAGAAGATGGGTCATGGTCCTTGAAGCTTATGTAAAGAATGTGGGGTATCTCACATTTTTCTTGTCTAGCCAGTATTCCACAACCAAGCATAGAGCTAACCCGTGTGTAGGTTCAACAGAACTGACAAACTGGGGGCATCTGAAAATCTGCTTGTAAAAATGTAAGTGGCTTATCTACATAAGGAATTTTAAATGTTCTTCTCACACAGAGGAGCTAATGTTCAGAGCTCAAGCCTTCCCAAGTTCAAAGGAGAACTTTAACAAGAAGTGTAGCACTTTCTTTCCTCTGAAATCGGGACACAAATGATTGTACAACACTAAAAACATAAAGTAGCACAGACAGGACTTCACTGAGTTAAACAGAAGACATGACAACTGATAACAGTGATTTAAGATTTCTTAACACATGATGTGGATTAGCCTTACAATGAATGAAAGAGCTACAAAAATGGCATTTTCTGCTTTGCTACAAATATTCTGGAGCCACCTACAATGACGTCCTTGGAATTTCAGGTTGTAAACTAAGAAAATCAATGATTGCTTCTTATTCTGAGAAACTTTTTGTCCTTCCATCAATAAACAACCTTTAATGGTATCCAAACAATGAATTTTGTCCTCTAGTAAAGAGCGTAATGGCAGAGTTCCACTATATTTTCATTTATTGCTATGTACAGTGCAAAGGCCACTGACATACTTGTAACAGTAAGTATCAAGTACCATTTCAAAGAATGATGACTCAGCCTTGACAAAGCTGTAATAAGAATAATATCCAGATTTACAAAAAATAGAAATATTCACAAGTTTCCATCACATTTGGTATGGAAACAATCTGTGCATGGGTATTTCATCTCCTTATCTAAATTAGGTCATGATAACCTGATTTTTTTTTTACTGCCCATCCTTTTTGACATGCAATCTATGAATTTGATAAATAAGATTCAATTCTACACATGCAAAGCAATCAATCTTACTTGGTAGAAGTAACTTACTTAAGGTCAACTAGGTAGTATAGCAGACCTGCAACCAGCCACCTAAGTTCAGACACAGCATCAGACACTCACTAGCTGTGTGACCCTGGGTATGTCACTTAACCCTGTTGGTCTTAGTTTCCTTATCTATAAAATGAGCTGGAGAAGGAAATTACAAACCATATCTTTGCCAAAAAAGCCCTAGATGGATTCACCAAGAGTTGGATATGACCTAACAATGTTTTACAGCTTAACTAAAATTTATCAAGCTTTCTTGGGGAACAAGTGATGAAAAGTGATGAAAAAGTGATGAAAGTGATGAAAAAGTGATGAAAAAGAGAACGTCAAATTCAACTTAAGTTTACATGTATTTGTGGGAGGCGGCCTGGTTCAGCTGGAAGAGCACTGGCTCTAAAGTCAGAGAACCTGTATTCAAATCCTTCCCCTCCTGCTTACTGTCTATGTGAATTTTAGGGAAGCCATTTCATTTTTCTTAAGTCTCTAAATGAGGGGGATGGAGTAGATTGTCAGTGAGGTTCCTTCTACTCTAGAGCTATGATGGTAAATGTGTACTCCAAATGGCATCTCCTGTAAGACATTATGTAAAACTTAAATGACCTCAACATTAAATAAGAGACATAACCTTTCTAGTTTTGATTAAGTTGAAGTAAAGTTTTCATATTAAATGGTCTATTTCCAGAGGAGATATCAAAATATTCATTCTTGTTACTTCTTTATTTTAAGATAAAATCCATTCCAGTCAATATCAGGTGAACAACAGAGGAAGGCAGAGAATTTCAATGGTCCCAAGAATTTGGTGACAAAGGTCATAGCTATAACAGTAACATTATAGCAAAAATCAACAGAGCCTTTCAGAATTTTCAGTTACTGAATACTAAAGAATTTGAATTAGATGTTATTGTCCTGGGTACCAAAGTTCACATGCCTGAGAAGTGAGCTTGAAAATGAAAGTGACTATCAAGTTAAGATTTTCCCTTCTTGATGTGGACATTTGAATGTAAGAAGCTGCTTTTGTTCTTCTGCCTGCTTTGGGACCCAATAATCACTGAGAACAAGGATTTTAACCAATAAAATTCATCCTCAATGCTGTGAGAAAATGTTTGATGGCTGAAACTTCTGACTTATGTTTATAACTGAGGGCAGGCTATCACTATTATATTTTTTTTTAACAGCACTAAGCAGCAGGAAAAAGCAACTCTCAAAAATAGCTATATGGGTCAGTATCCCATTCTTTTGCTCTCTGTGATCTAATCCTATCAGTTTAACTCGTTACAAATTGATATCTTGGAATATATTTGCCTATCTTACTCTAGTACTGTATTCAATTAGAAATTAAGGAATACCATATCCCTTAGCTGATATTAAAACATCTCTAAAATGTAGATAAAGATGGTACCTACTTCACAGTTTTATTGTGAAAATAAAGTGAGTTATTTGTAAAGTATTTTGAAAACCTTAAAGCACTATATAAATTCTAGCTAAATTAATTAAATTACATAAGCATCTTCCAAATGAATTGCATTCCAATAAGATTTTTACTACTTGCCTAGTTTAAGAAATTACATACAATGTCAATGCTGTGGTTCTGGAAAAAAAAAGCTATAGATTCAGATACTGTAATCAATATAGTGACATGATTGGGCTTTTAACTAAGAAGAATTATATCCATTATCATAAAAATCACATTACCTACAAATTTAGATTGATATTAAGTTAAAAATACAGTTGGTACAAAGCTCTCATCTGTAGGATTCTTAAGATTCCCTTATTTCTACACTAAAACTATCTTAGATTTAAGCACAAGACAAAAAAAGTCACAATGGAAACAATACAAATTGATTATAAAATTGATCTCTCATGGGGAATGGATATGGATTAGAAACCTTCCAAACCATCCCAGAACAACTATAAATTAGGAGTTTCTGAGATTATATAGCATTAAAAATAAGAGCTATTTGTGGGGATTTTTTTAGGTGGACTTGGTCTGAAAATCTCTCACACTGGATTTCAGAAGGGAAAATGAAAAATGGGATGGGAAAGAAGATTTAGAATGAATGTGTCAACACAAACCCTTTTTTAAATCTTTCATCTATTCAAACCCCCCTCCCAAACTAAGAATGTAATTTATGCAAACTTTTCAAATTTACTTTATTAAAAGGTGATCTTGTTTGACCTTTGTCTCTATGCACTACTTTTCACATTACTGCTCCTGTGTGTCCATTAAGAGGGAGTAAGGGGGAGGTGCGGAGGGGAGAGGAGCAATCAGTGTTCATCACAACTGCCTTTTAACTCGAAAGGTTCAGAGTTAATGTTGAATTTGGGGGGGAGGGGGGAGAGTCCCTGTTCACTCCACTAGCACAAAGCATAAAAAACTCAACAGGCAAGTTTCCCTGGCTCTTGTCTTACTGCCATCAACAAATGTTTACTGAATGTCTCAAGATCACAATGTTAGAGCCAGAAGCATCTTTGCAATCACCTAGTCTTCCCACACCCCCACCCCCATTTTACAGATAAGGAAACCGAGATGGGGAAGTGATTTGTCTCACTCAAGCCATGCTGCTAGTAAGTTGTGGAAGGAGATCTCAAGACCCAAATCCAGGTTTCACGACTGTAAACCACCAACCTGCCTCCCACATCTGGAAGGCTCGATTACTAGGCACTACTGAGGACACAGAGATGATCCTTGCTCATGCCTCTCTCCTGCCCAGTTACCTCCCCAGTCCCTCACCTTCATGGTGGAAGCTTCTGACAGTATTAGCCCGGCTGGTTGCTCTCTCCAGCTGGTAGTCCATGGTGGGATCCCCAAGCTGGCCCGAATGCAGGCGGTAGAGGTCTAGCATGTAGGGGGGGATGACCGCGTTTTTGCTGGGGCTTGGTCTCTGCTTCAGCCCGAACATACTGAGCAGCCGCAGCTCAAACTCGCTCAAGATTTCTTCTGACTGCTGCGGCGTAGAGCGGCTGGATTCAGCGAACTTCCTCCGGCCCACCTCCGGGATGAGGCCGGCCGAACTACCCAGCAAGACTTGGTAAAGCAGCAGCGCTAGAAGAGAGCGGATCCCGGCAACCATGGTCAACCTGCAGAGAGGGTTTGGGAAGTGGGGTGGGGTGGAGTGGGGGAAAGGATAGGGGTGGACAGCAGAAAAGCAAGGATGGAGGTGAGTCCCGGAGTTCCGTGACAGATGCACCGCGCCGGCGGGCCAGGACCCTCGCCGGTGGCACGCTTGTCCCAGGCGTGCCAGGTTGCCCAGCAAGTCCGCATCTGGCCCCAGTCACGGCCCGCGCCACCGATCCGGAGAGGTTGTCCCGGCGGCCGCCTCCCCAAGATCTCCGGTCTCCGGGGAGCTTTCCTCCACCTACCCCCGCCTCTAGGGGGCAGGGGCGCCATGACTGCAATGGGGAGTGGGTGCTAGCTGGGGCTGCCATCTCTGGCCGCGCCCCGCCCACTCACTCGATTACCACCACCACCTTCCCTCCCTCCGCCCCCCACCTTTCAACAATCTCCCGGAAACTCCTGTGATTGCCGAGACTTCAACTTAGACTTTAAAACTGTCTGCGATGGAGCAGATCGAATTTGGGGGATCCAGGGAGGGGACACCGGTGCAAAATTTAGGTAGAGAGGTTTTCCATTCCTTCCACACGCCAAAATAGGGCATCTGAAGTGCGGAGATAGCCATTCGGTAAATGTATAGGCTCCATTTCCCGTGGCTCATGTTAACAACACAAGGCACTTAGCTCAGAGATACAAAAACACATAGCACAAAACTTTTAGAAACATTACACCCGCCATACATAATTTCTTAACACCTACATATTAACGTAAACACACTGCATATCGCTTTGTAGCATAAAACACACAATGCGTATGACTTCCTGATACGCACACACCGTATTTTACTTCCAGGCATGCTACATTCACAATGTATGACTTCCGAACATACGTGATTCAGGGCAAACAACTTCCACATACATATGAATACATATATATACACACACGCATACATATATATGTACACATATATGTATGTGTGTCTGTATACAAATATTTTATAGGCATGTTGTAACACTTCCTTTTATACACACATAGCACAGACCTTCCACAAGGAAAAAGTATTGTATGTACACAAACACGTTTGGAAGGCTATATAAAAGTCTAGATAGTGTGCCTGTGTGTGTTGGGGGGGGTGTCTGTATTATTTCAGATGTCAAAGTAGTAAAAGAAAAGAAAAAAAGGAAAGGGAACTAAATTTTTTGTCCTGATATCTCTAGAAACTAGAAGATCTTTCCCTCTCTTCCCAAAATAAGTAGCAGGAAAGGGCCAACACGGAGGGAGGTGGAGGAAAAGTTCTCAAGAAAGATGTGTAATAGGGACACAGGGTACCTGGCTGGAAATGGGAAAGGGCTCTGAGTCTAACGGGTGAAACGGAGGGGCAACCCTCTTTAAGAGTTTTTTTTTTTTTTTAAATCATCAGCGAAGTGTTAACAGCCATAATAAAATATCCTGCAAGGGGAGGGAAGGGGCGAAGGAAGGAGGAGCGAAAAGGGAGTGCACTTCAAGTTGTCTTGGAGTGGAGCCGCCAAGGAAGGAGGGGGGGGGACGGTGTAAAAGGGTGGGGGAGCGAGAGCCAGCTGCAGCTGGGACCGCGCTGCACGTGGGCACTGTAGGGTGTTTACCTTCGGCCGAGCTGCGCCCGCCGGGCGGGGGAGGGAGGGACGAAGGGAGTTTGTGTCTGTGGAGCTTGGGTAGCTGAAGGCAAGTGGAGGTGGGCCCAGAGCCTCCGTCACTGACTGGGAAGCGGGTCAGTATAGGTGCGAAAAGCTCTAGCATCACTGGACCCCACACCCGCCCCCTCTTCGCGGTGCAAGCCCTCCCCACCCCCAGAGAATCACTCCTCTACCTTTAGGAGACTGCCGATTGACTAAGAAGCACACGGGGGCACGTCCATTGAAACAGCCTCCACATGGAAAAATCTCTGGCGGTGGAGACTGAAGCTGTGATTTTTGTATCCGTTCCTGCTCCCTGGTGCCTGCCGAGGAGGCCCCCCCTTTCCCGGGTGGCAGCAGAGATGATCGGAGTCTCCAGGAAGAGAAGCTGGGGGTCCGAGAGGGGGAGAGGGTAAAAGGAAAATAAATTTTCCCCGCGGTTGAAAAGCCACCAGTTTTGACGGGGGTTTGGGGGTAGTTATTTTCTCTGCAAATTCAAGAAGTCCTCAGCCAAGTGCTGACACATAACAACAGCGAGAAGGAGGGGGAGGAGGGGGGAGAAGGGGAAAAAAAAGTTCTAAAGTCGTCCTTAGGAAAAACCACCCGCTGGCTGCCTTCTCCTCCGGGACGGATAAAAAAGGGGGGTTGTGTCTCTCGGACCCTTCTCTAGCTCCTCTGCCGCCCATCGTTTTGGGAACACATTCTGAGAGAAAGGTGCCCAGAGGTGAATCCCTGCGGCAGAGGGTGGGCTGCGATCGCCTGGGTTGTACCTGTAGGGGAGTCCTGGGAGGTTAGTCTGAGTAGGGGTGGCAGCGGCAGAGGCAACAGCGGCGGCAAGGCTGGCGTCTGCAGGAGAGTTTTCTGCTCTCGGTGTGTTTTTTTTCCGCATCACTTGGTGTTACTCCAAACTTGCCTCTCTTACAGCTGTTAAGCAGAAAATAGAAAATCTCCAAAGTCCAGCCCGCCTCTGAAGCATACTTTCAGCAGATGGTTAGTCAGCAGGCAGTCCCAGTCAAACCAAGCTGGTGGTTTTCCTTTTCCTAATTCTTTTCCCCCTTTGCTTGCACACACGACAATCAACAAGTTGTCTTGTCCTTTGTGTGAGTAGGTAGAGATGAATCATGTATCTATATAGAAAAATAAGTTTTCTTCTTTTCAAATTAAAAACCGGGCGCTTTGCATCCCTAGACGGAGAGATGGGCACTTGGCCGCTTCGGACTGGTGTGTGATACTGCAGGTCCAAGGCATTAAATTTCGACTCCCCCCCCCCTCCCCGATACTTCTTTTCCCCTCCCGGTTTCTCTTTAGTCTGCTCTTGAATGGCGAAGCAGTTCGGGATGGGTAACAGAAGACACTTTACTCTCGAGTTTCTCTCGAGTGCACACACAATTTTCCAGCCTCCTTCTATGCGCGTGTGTGTGTTGTCTTCTTGCTGTAAATTGATTGAGGCGGTTTGATGCCTCCTTATGCTTTTTGTTTCTTGGCTGCTGCTGATGTCACGACCTCGGGGGCTTGAGACTTCTCTGCCAATCACAGGCGGCCTGTGGGAACTGGGACTCGCCGGAGGGAGTGAGAGCAGGGAGAGGAGAGAGCTCCTGCTGTGGCAGGAGCAGCGGCGGCGGCAGCGGCGGCGGCAGCAGCGGCGGCAGCAGCGGCGCTGTGGCAGCGCAGTCCTTGCTTTTAAAGGGGACGCCGCCTCCTTTTCCCTCCCAGGCCCTCACAGCAAACCACCCCACAGTCTTTCCCTTTCTCAGTCATTCCAAATCTGAAGATCTGTAAGGTAGAAAAGGAACCAAAAGGTATAGCCCAGAGGAATGGAACCTTTTGATAGGGGTGGGGTCTAGAGAGAGAGGGAGGGAAATGCTAGGGTAAGGGGGTGGGCTGACAGGCACCCATACTCAATCCTTAAAGGAGAAAAGAAAGTTTATTAAAAATAACTATGATGATAAAAAATAACAAGCTTTTAAAAGCTGTAGCTTCCTCAAGGCGATTTCGGAAGTGAATACGGTAACTCCCTTGTTCCCCACCTGGCTCAGGCCCGTTATTTCCCTTTCAGTTTTTCAGTTTCACAATACAGATGCGTTCGGGAAAACTGAACGAAGTTGCAAAGTACAACTTCCTTGCAGAGTGGGGATTCAGACACAACTGCCCTTCCAGTAGTCACATCTGTCACATCTGTCCTCCGTGCTAAAACATACGCATGAGTCAACAAGGTCATCGTGGGTGCTCTTTAAGTCTTTTACATTATATACACATACATATAAACATATTAAATATACATAGATATGTGTATACACACATTTATATAGTGGATATGTTATGTGTCTAAGTGTATTTCAGATTTCTGTTCCTTTCACTTCCCCTTTGATAGTAGGGGAGGGAGGAAGAATGGGGGGGGAATGTATTATTAATCTTTACGGCTGCAATCGCTGCTTGCTAAAGAAACTTATCTCATGCAGCCCATCGGCACGAGATTAGCTGCTCAGATGACAGTAAAATAATGCACAGCGTGATCCAGGCAAACAAGACGATTCCGGTTTGAGGTTTAGAAGAATCCCCTCTCCCGCCCCACTTCTCTCGCCCCCAATCGGGAAAGATGTGAATGTAGTTTCTTTCTTTCTTCTCCTCCGTCCTCCTCCTTCTCCCCCCCAACCCCCAGCTTGGACTTCTCCTCCCAAGTCTGTAGTGGCCCGAGGAGCTATTGTGCCTGGGAGTCTGATGTTGGAGTATTATTACCATCTCCCAAGATTCCTGGATCTCCCTGGAGAAATGACTTCTTTTCTGTAGGACATGGGCAGCAAGACATGCATAGCTTAGGCATTCACTAAAGTTGTCAGGAAAAAGCTAAAGTTGGGGAAGGCCAAATCCATGAAAACTGTACTCACTTAATAAGACCCTGCGCCTACAAGCGGAGAGGTAGAGCAAAGTCAGATCAGATAGAGATTTGAACAATGATCTATTATATATGTGTGTATTATTTTTTCGGCAGGGAAGCTAAAATAATTCGAGGTTACCCTTACATAAATCGGATTAGATCCCCACAGAGGGGGAATTAAGCATTTGCTGCTTCCAAAGGTGTGAAGGTTAAAAAAGGCATTTGGGGGAGGGCTACACATTAGTAATATGAAAGAAAGTAAGAATAAATGACACCATAAGGCGGGGGGAGGGCGGCGGTGGTAATCTAGTATTGCTACATTACAGAACATAAGAAAAACTATTAAATGAATTTAAATGACTTCATTCAAATAATTTTACAATCAACTAGAAAGAATGACATGTTCTATTTTGAGATGTATGAGTTAAGATCTTTTTTAATTGTAATTTTCCTGTGGAAAACATATTTTCTTCCCATATTAAACTCAAATAAAGTTAACTACGGTTTTATCCCCTCAGTGAATTGTGCTTATATTCCAATCAATAGGTAGCTTTCAAGTAAGAAAAAAAAATTATTAATAGAATAATCCCCCAAAAAAGATGAAAACAAACTTTTTTTAATGGAACAAACCATTTGACAAGCTCCATAAGAAAAGCTAAGGAAAGCTCATTTTATATCCTGCATAAAAAAATACGGAATGACTTCACTGTCAATCTCCCAACCAAATTTCCCAGTTGCTTTTTATATGTTATTGCATATCTATTGCAACTCAATTTCCTTATATTGCTCTGTAAGAATCCTTTTACTGGGTGTGCCAATCCAAGAGTAGTATGGAAATCTGAAAGTGAAACACTTTTGCGTGGCTTTCTCACTATCTTCAGACAAGGGACCTTTAACATTTATTCACCATACCTGTAACCATGCCTGCCTCTGGAGAATAGTTTACTTGTGATAGAATTCATAATAGCAAACTTTACCTGGCTAAAATAACCTGTTTCTTTTTTCTTTTTTCCTTAAAATAGAGGGGGAAAGGAGAAAAGGTAACTAAAATTCCACTGAAGTTATTTACCCTGCTCTTGCTTCGGTTTATAAATAGCCACTAAGAATGTGAAGGTGGAAGGGGAGAGAGGCCTATTTAATACTGCTGTCACAAGGAGTCAACAGATTTCTGAGATACCCTGCAATCTGCCTTAGGAAACACTACAGTATTCTGCAATAGTCGTCTGTTTTTTAGAGATGGCTGCCCTCCTGTGGTGAAAGCATGTCAGGACACTTCTGTTAAAGTAGTAACTGTAGATCCCTGAATTTTCTTCTAGTGTTGTCATACATAGACTAGGCTCTGATTATCTTGTCAACTTTGTATTTTGCTCAGTAGAAATCATCAAAAGTACTAGTCTTTAAGTATATGGAATATGCAACATTTATATGCTTTCTGCTAGTGCTTTTGGAGACAGCAATTTTTTCTGCCTAAAAAATTAATTTCTCAATATTATCTAATGCTTAGAAAGGTTGAAAATTATTTAGACTAGTGGAGGTGAGACTGCTTTCTTACCGAGTTTATTAGCTCTGCCAGCTCATGCTAGGAGGGCCTATGGAGTCAAAGGCAGTATGAAAGTCCCTTAACTGTCTTAGGTGGGAATGGAAAGTCAAATATGTTACTTCTCCCTTTTGAAGTTCCACCCAAGGGATTCCTTTTGGGGGGGAGGGGGAGACTAATCTGAGGAGTGACAGCCCCAGCTCTCAGAGAATAAAAAAATGTGAGTTGAGTTCTCTGAGTTTAGAGGAATCAGAGTTTGAGTCCTCTGATTTTCACATGGGCAGATAACCCAGAGTAAAATTAAGTGCCAAAAAGAATGATAATTTGGCAACTTTTCCTTTAGCAATTTAGTTCAGACAAAATCAAACTTTATTGTTTCCTGCAGCTATTAGGGTGTTCAAGTGTTGTTACTGCAGGCCCTACCAATTATGCAAATTAACACTAAATAATGATCATAATATGTTTTAAAGGTCACTAGCACTACATGATCATTCTACCTTGTAATTGTTGTTCCAGTTAAATCTGAGGTAGTTATCAGGAGAAAAGCTTCCTTGTATTTTAGCATAGCTATCACCACATCCCTATCTCATCGTACCATCGGGATTCTTTCCCAGGCCCAATAGACTATAGTAAAGGATTCCATCTGGTCCGTATAAAACTTACCTAAACATGAGGTGGCATAGCTAGCTAGACTAGTAGAAATGGGCAGTGATTTTTATACAAATCCCAGTATACTGTGTCACATCTGAGTTATTATTGGGACGTACAGGATTTTCCTAGGTAGCAAGTGAAACTTCCCTCATTGAACTGCTTATCCTACCCACCAACGTTACATAAGATCATACATAAAACATTGGCATATGAGAATATGGTCCTTCCACTTCTGATTACAAAACTGACAAGCTGCTTGATTTTAAGAAATTCCCAAGCTTACTGTGTTTCATCTATCAAGTAGATAATGCCTGATCTATCTACCTCACAGGAATGTTACAAAGATCTAAAGAGATCATGTGAGTGTATTCTGAGGAACTAAAAGGACTATTCAAGATGTTATTACTCATTTTAGGCGCTTTGGTGTATAAATACTGTGTGCTTTTAATGAGGGGTAGGAAGGCGTAGTGGATAGAATGCTGGATCTGGATTGAGTCCCCTTAGTTTTAAATCCTGACTCTGATATGAGTAAGCTGTGTGGCCCTGAGCGAGTCACCTAACCTGCTGGAGCCTCAGGCAGATCCCTGAGATGAGATGTTGTACATGAGTTCCCACGCCAAGGAAATCACAGGTCCTTGACCATATTGATGTGTTTTTAATATCTATGCCTATAATGTTGTGGTATGGCTTTGATTGACATGAAATTACAGGGCTATGTAGACTTTGCTTTATATAATACTTATCCTCATTTCATCTGTGTGTGTTTGGTCTCCTCACCAAAATCATCAGTTTGCTGTGTGCAAAGACTGTGTCTTATCCTTAGAATGTAATTAGTGTCCAGTGATCACTTATTGAGTTAGATTAAGTTGCTGATTGGTTTGTCTAAATAGTGTAGTTTGTAAAGATCAATATATGATATTTTATAGGTATATGTTCTTTTCATTTTTATTGTGTATTTGTTTTCAATTAATTTAAATTTAAGAAGCCTATTATGTGTGAGGCACTGTGTTAGGTGTTTGGGAAACAAATTTAAAAATGAAAGCACCCCTGACCTCAATGAGCTTGCTTTCTATTGAGAAGAAACATCAGGTATATAGAAAATTAAATTTAAAATGTATACAAAGGGATTTTAGGGAGGACACAGGGTCTTTTATGAGAGACAGTCTGTTAACCATAAAATAGCAGCTCCAGAGAGTGCAATAGTAGGGTAGATTAGAGTGTGATAGGGGCCTTGGGGGATGGGGCTGACATGGAAAGTGAATTAGAAGCCTTGGAATGGAACTTTAGCCTAGGAAGTCTATTACATGGAATTTGAGAAGAGCCACATCCTTTATACTTCAGTGATAATATTGACTTGATTATCAATCCCTGAGTAGAGGTGGAAAGAGGGAAGTATTTATATGACTAGTGAATTGAGCATTGGACCTAGAACTAGGAAGAATTCACTTCAGATTTGACCCCAAACACTTAATAGCTGTGTGACCCTGAGCAAGTCACTTAAGCTCTCTTTACACTGTAAAATGGGGCTAATAATTGCACCTACTTTACAGGGTTGTTGTGGGCATCAAATGAAATAATATTTATGAAAAGCACTTAGCACAATACCTGGAACATAGTAGGTTTCATGTAAATGCTTATTGCCTCCCCTTACTCTCTTCCCTGTTATGTAGTGTGGCCCAGTGGAGATACTATTTGGGGGTAGAGGGAGAAGATCCAGTTGGCTATAGAATGGTGAGGAGATTTGAAATATTTGAGATATTCACTCAAATCCTCAACCAAGTCACCTGTGGCTCAGGGTTCATTCCAGTGGGGGTGATTCTGGAAAGCCCTTGGTCCTGGACCAGCTGCCTGTGTGGAGGAGGAAGGGAAAGACCACTAGGGTAGATGAAGAGTTGCTGGTCATACCTTCTTGTCAGGGTCCTAATGAGATGAGTACTGAGACCTAAAAGTTTATAAAAGGATAAGGGTATCCGAGGCACTCACTTCTAGATTATAAATAGCCTAAGGATATATCTGTCTGCCTATTTTCCTATCAAACTTGTAGATAATTAATACTAGTTAAATTTCAAAGATAAGTTCTGTTGATTTCTTTACAATAAATATTTCTTCTTCCACTTGACAAATATTTATTTTGGAGTCTTGAAAAGTTTTGTCTAAGCTGTGTTTTAGTAAAATTGATCTGATAGTCAAATCAGCCAGTAAGCATTTATTAAGAACCTACTGGGTGCCAGATGGGGTGGTTAGGTGGCATGATGGATAGAATGCTGGGTCTGGAGTCAGGAAAGCATCTTCCTGAGTTCAAATCTGCCCTCAGATACTTACTAACTGTGAGACCCTGGGCAAATCACTTAACCATTCAGTTCCTTATCTTTAAAAATGAACTGGATAAGGAAACAGCAAACTGCTCCAATATCTTTGCCAAGAAAACCCCCAATAGGGTCACAAAGTCAAGCACAACTTAAAAAAAAAGCAACTGAACACATGTAATTATTAAAATATTCCCATAGATTTAGTCAACATCTCTATTTGGATAACTCTCTAATTTACCTACCTATCTTTCTTCTGTCTCCTGAGGTTCATTTATCCAGAACCACATTTCTAGTTGTTTGCTAGATGTCTTTACCTATCATAAGTCTAGACTTT
The DNA here is from genome assembly GCA_028627135.1 of Pseudochirops cupreus. NCBI lineage: Eukaryota > Metazoa > Chordata > Mammalia > Diprotodontia > Pseudocheiridae > Pseudochirops > Pseudochirops cupreus. Next base: position 144,715,159 of record CM053581.1, on the reverse strand, counting down.
AGAGTATATCCCAGAGGTCATTTAGTGTAATCCTTTCCTTTTATAAATGAGGAAACTGAATTGAAGGCTGTGGCCTATGTAAAATGACACAGTGAGTAATCACTAAGGTGAGACTAGAAACTCAGGAGCCAATATTCTTGCTACACTACTACATTTATATATGCATCAGTATATACTATTCTATACTATTCAACTTCTCTCTTTCCCCCTAAACTCACCTGGATTCCTTATTTATTTTTAAAGTCCTCTACAGTAGTTAGAGTGTTGTACCTAGTGTGTAAGGAAGACATATTCAAATCTGGACTCACACATATTTGTAAAGCACTTGACAAACCTTAAAGCATATAAATTATAGCTGCTTCTTCTTCTTCTTCTTCTTCTTCTTCTTCTTCTTCTTCTTCTTCTTCCCCTTCCCCTTCCCCTTCTTCTTCTTCTTCTTCTTCTTCTTCTTCTTCTTCTTCTTCTTCTTCTTCTTCTTCTTCTTCTTCTTCTTCTTCCCCTTCCCCTTCCCCTTCCTCCTCTTCTTCTTCTTCTTCTTCTTCTTCCTCCCCTTCCTCTTCTTCTTCCCCTTCCTCTTCTTCTTCTTCTTCTTCTTCATCTCCTCCTCTCCCTCTTCCTCCTCCTCATCTTCATCTACCTATTTCTATCAAGGACACTACTACTCTTCCAGTCACACATGTTTGAAACCAAGGTTGTTGTTGTTGTTGAGTTGTGCCTGACTCTTTGTGACCACATTTGGGTTTTTTTTTCTTTTGGTAAAGACACTGGAATGTTTTTGCCATTTTCTTTTCCAGCTCAGTTTATAGATGAGGAAACTAAGGCAAACAGGATTGAGTGACTTGCCCAGGGTCACATTAGCTAGTATGTGTCTGAGATCAGATTTTAACTCAGGAAGAGTTGGTTGGACCCATCCATAGATCCACCAACAGAATATCAATGTGCCTGTCTTCCCCTATCCCCTCTAACATTTTCCCATGCCTTGCCTTGCCTTGTCTTCCCTTTCCTTTCCTTTCTGATGGCCCAGCACTCTATCCACTGTGCCACCTAGCTGCTCTCTTGAAGCCAAGGAGTAATCCTCATATCTTCACACTTATTCATTCCCTGTTTTCAGTGATTTTCCTGATATTGTTGACTTTGCCTCAACAGGTCTCTCTTTCCTGACCTTCCCTTCACCCATAACTACCTTAATCGCTTCCCACCCAAATCATTGCAATAGCTTCCTAATTTGTCTCCCTGTATCCAATTTCTCTCCTTTCCATTCTATACAACTGCTAAATTGATACGTTGAAAGAATAGTTCTAACCACGTTGCCCTTTTGTTCAAGAAGCTTCAATGTTTTCCTATTGCCTCTAGGATAACATACAAACTCCTTTGTTTGACATTCCAAGCCCTTCATAAGCTGGCTCCAGTCTATCTTTCCAGGCTGATTACATTACTCCACCTCATGTACTTTCTGCTCCAGCCAAACTGAACTACTTGCTTTTCCCTGTAAATTCCATTTCCTGTCTCTGCACTTTTTTAACATATTTTTATAGATACCTTTTGATTTTTATATTGTATTCATTTTAATATATTCCTCCCTCTTCTATCTGGCATTCTGTTTCTTTCTCCCTCTCACCTCTCTCATTAAAAAAAAGAATTATAGAACCCCTATTTCATATAGCCCCAGACAAGCAAAACTAATTCTCACATTAGTCTCATCTAAAAATATGTTTATTATTCTGCATATTAGTCTATCATATTTCTATCATGAAGTAGACATTATTCCTCTTCATAAGTCCTCTGGAATTATGGTTGGTTATTTTGTTTATCCAGGTTCTAAAGTCTTTTAGAATTGTTAATTTTTACTATATTCATGTTAAAGGATAAATTCTTCCTCTGCTTTTACTCATTTTACTCTGCATCAGTTCATACAAAACTTTTCATGTCTCTTTGAAACCATCTTTTCCCTCATTTCTTATAGCCTTATAATACTCTGTTGCATTCACCTACCATAATTCATTAAGTCATTCCCCAATTGATTGGCACCCCCTTAGTCTGCAAATTTTTACCAAGACAAAAAATCCCCAACAAACTGCTATAAACATTTTGGTACATATAGAAACTTTTCCTCTTTCTTTGATCTCTTTGGTGTATAGGCCTAGTGGTAGTATAGCTAGTTCACATGGCATGTACTGTTTAGTAGCTTTTTGTGCAGAATTCTAAATTATAGAAGCTTTCTAGAGTGACTGGACCCATCCATAGATCCACCAACAGAATATCAATGTGGCTGTTTTCCCACATCCCCTCCAACATTTTTCTTTTCTTTTCTTTTCTTTCCCTTCTCTCCCCTTCCCTTCCTTTCCCTATCCTCCTCTATCCTGTCCTGTCCCTTCCTCTCCTCTCACCAATCTGATTCATATATAATATCGGATTTCTTTACTTTGAATATTAACAATGAGTAATTTGGAGCATTTTTTCCATCTAGATTCTATCTTGAGAACTGCCTATTCATGTCCTTAGACCATTTATCAGTTGGGAATGACTTTGTTTAGGCTTTCCCCCATGCCTGGAATTTTTTCCATTCTCATCTTTGCTTCATAGAACCCTAGGCCTCTTCAACACTCTGCTAAAATACTAGTATTTACCTCGAGGCCTTTTGAATGTTTCCCCTTCCTCCCAGATTGCTTTATATTTATTTCTTTGTGTATCTCCTGTATTTATTTCTCTATGAACATGCTATAGCTTCCCGTAGAATATAATCAATTGATCACTTAACAAGCATTTATTAAGTGCTTTCTTTATGCCAAGCACTCTGTTAGGCTCTGGGGATAAAAGTACAAAGAATGAACTATCATTACGTTTAAGGGGTTAATATTCTCTTGTAAACTCCACAAGGGCAAGGACTGTCCCACTTTTTTATTCACATTCCCCAGGGTCTGGCATAGAGCTTGCCCAATAGTGGCCAGTTGATAAAGGCATAGCTTCGTGTAAGAGGTATTATAGAAATAGAACTGATGGGATTTTATTTGATGTGGGAACTGAGAGAGAATGAAGATCTAAGGATTATTCTAAGGTTTTAAGCCTGGATGATTTTGTGAATAAGAAAATTATGGATCCATGAGCAGAATAGGGTTGCACAGAGGAGAAGCTGTAGGGTAGGGGTGCAAAGATAAAGCCACATTTATAACAACTAATTTTTATAATAATATCTGACATTTATATAGCATTTTAAGCATTGCTATGTGATTTATCTACATTGTCTCATTTAATCTCAACAATTTTATGAAGCAGGTGTTATTATTTTCCTTTTATAGTTGAAGGGGACTATGGGTCCAAGGTCACAAAGCTATCGTTGCAAGCAGCTTTCAGGCTCAGGATATCTTGCATACAAGGGCTGTATTCCTTCCTCTAGGAGTCATACTGCTTTACTAAAACCTTTTAGAACAGGTTCAGGTTTAGTTTGAAAAGTGCAAGTGGAACATCCCAAACCCCCTAAAACCTCTTCACATTTCCCCTCATTCTCTGTTATTCTAGTCTCTGAAGATATGGCCCTTCTTGAGAAGGCCAGTCTAGCTGCTCCCCCAACCCTTCCCCTCTAGGATCCTACTCCTTGGATCATCTCCAACCCTCTAGCCATCCTCCACCCTTCAATCATTCCTACCCCTTTTCTCCGATTTTCAGTCTCTGTTTCTGCTGATGCTTTCCCATTGCTTACAAATATGATCATTTCTGCAAAGCCATTAAAAATTCCTTCATTTGACCCTTGTTACCCCCAACATCACTCTCTATTTTTTCCTCCCTTTAACTGCCAAACTATCCTGAACCTTAGTTTCCTCATCTGCAAAATGAGAGAGTTGGACTTCATGAAATGTGAGGCTCCTTGTAGCTCTAATCCTATGATGGTAGGATTATGAGAGGTAACATGGAGGACTGGCCTTGGAGTAAGGAGAACCTGGGTTAGAATCCTGCCTCTGTCCCTTACTAGTTGTTTGATCTTGAGAAAATTACTCAATCACTCTAAGATTTAGTTTCTTCATCTTCAATGGAGATAAGAAAGGAAGTATATGCATGAAAAGGTTGTGTTGGGCCTTCTTTGAGATAATGTGTACAAAGTGTTCTCCAAACTTTAAAGTAATATGTATGCATATGTCCATTTTTCCTCTTCCTACTCTTGCTCAATTATTTTTTTTCACTTTTTTTTGGAGGGGGGAGGGCAGGGCAATTGGGGTTAAGTGACTTGCCCAAGGTCACATGGCTAGTAAGTGTTAAGTGTCTGAGGATGAATTTGAACTCAGGTCCTCCTGACTCCAAGGCCGGTGCTCTATTCATTGCGCCATATCACTCAATTATTTGTAAGCAATCAGGTGCATGTCTTGTGTTTCTGCCATTGGACTATGAACTCCTTGAAAGCAATGACTTTTTAAAAAATTTCTTTGTATTCCTAGTATTTAGTACAGTACCTGGAGTAGAGCAGGTGCTTAATGAATGCTTTTTGATTAACAACTCACTTTTTTCTCAACAACTTATAATCTAATTTGTGATTGCACCACTCAACTAAAACTACTTTCTCTAAGCCAAATCTGATGGATTTATCTAAGTCCTCATTCTATTGATCCTTTCTATATCTTTAGATCATAGCTTATGGCACATTTATTTTTGAATATTCTGCTTTCCTATGGCTTCTGTACTATTTATCTTTTCTGGTAATTCTCTTACTGCTCTCCTTGCAGGATATGCATCTATGGCACACACCTTAAGTATAGGTGTCCTCCCAGGGCTCAATTCTTCACCTTTTCTTTTCTGTCTATACTCTTCCTTTCCTTAGTGAACTCATTCATTCTTGTGGGTTCAAGTATTGCTGTGCAGACAACTCTAAAATCTATATCTAGACCTTCTCGCTCTCGCTCTTGCTGTTTCTCTTGTAAGTCTGGACTACATCTGTACCTATTAGAAATCTTTATCTGAATGACCTATTAGTATTGCAAAATCAACTTGCCCAAAATACAGATGATTATAATCTCCCCAGATCCTCTGATGTTCCAGACTTCCCTAGTTCTCTTCAAGGCATCACCATCCTCCCAGTCTCTCAGGTTCATATAATATCAAAGACAAGGGCAGCTATGTGGTACAGTGAATAGAGCACTGTCCCTGGAGTCAGGAGGATCTGAGTTCAAATCCAGCCTCAGACACTTGACACACTTATTAGCCATGTGACTTTGGGCAAGTCGCTTAACCCCAATTGCCCTCCAAAAAGTAAAAAAAAAAAATAAATAAAATAAATAATATCAAAGACATTTTTATGTCCAGAGGAGAATGACCAGCATAGTTAGGACTTGAAAACCTATTCAAAAAGTTGAAGAAGCCAAGAACGTTTAGCCTGGGGAAGACCAAAAAGATGATATGATATTTGTTTCCAGGTATTTGAAGAAGTATCACATGAAAGAAGGATTTGTCTTGTTCAGTTTGGCTCCCAGATGGTCAAACTATGGGGACAGCTAGGTGGCACAGTGAATAGAGCACCAACCCTGGAGTCAGTTGGACCTGAGTTCAGATCCAGCCTCAGATACTCGACACTTACTAGCTGTGTGACCTTAGGCAAGTCACTTAAACTCAATTGCCTTGCCTCCAAAAACAAAACAAAACTTAAACAGATGGACAAACTAGGAAAAATGGAGAGAGAGTCCAGAGAGGAGGGTTTAAGAATAATGTAAGAAAAAGCATTCCAACAATCAGAGGTATCCAAAAGCAGGGTCTACCTCTGGAGGTAATGGTTTCACCTTCTCCATATTTCTTCAAGAAAACAGAATAGATGAAACTTACTTGTCAAAATCAATGAAGATGAGCTTCCTGTTCAGGTACAGGTTGCAGAGATGAAATCTAAGGTAACTACCAATTTGGAGCTTCTATTACTCTGTTTTGGTAATGAGATCATTGGTGACATCATTCAGTTCAGTTCAATTTAAGGAAATTCATCAATTTAAGGAAATTCATCATTAAGCAGCTATTATGTGCTAGACATTGTGCTAAGTATTAGGAATGCAAAGACAAAATTGAAATAATCCTTTCCCTCAAGGATCTTCCATTCTACTATCAGTAGAGTGGTGCAGATAGAAGCCAGGTTGCAGGGGATAATTAAGGAGGCAGAGCAGGCTGGGAGTGAATGTAGTACTGACTACAGACTATTCTTGTAAAAAACGTTTGTCCCTGTAAGAAAACATACAGATAGGAGGATGTTACTTCTAGGGGTTAGTAGGATACTGGGAATGATTTTAGTACAGAGGAGACTCAAGTATACTTGATGACCAGAATGGACTATTTTTAAAAAGGTGCTGATATTTTTAGACTAAACAAAAATTTTTAAATGTGTGGGAAAATCTGTGTGTTTCTAAATGGCTAGGAAAATTCAGCAGATGAATCTATGGATTTCTTTAGTACACTAGGTACAGATCCACAAACGTAACCTTAGAAGTCTTCTTATGTAGGTGTTGATGGGGGCAGTCTCTTGGACCTGTTAATGTCTCCCATAGTCCCAGTATTATAAGTGAGACACCTAAAAGGAGCAGTTGTGGCCAGAGTGAAAAGGTGAGGCTTCTACTAGACAGCTAGATCATAGAATGGAGCACCACTAAGTTGGAAGATTGGGTAGCAGGGGTTTAGAGTAAGAATGTATGAACAATTAGAATGAATGAAAGAAAATGGAAGGATTTTTATAGATAATTTAGTACAAGCCTTTTATTTTACTCATGAGCAAACTCAAGTCAAGAGAAGAGAAATGAGTTGCCCAAAGTCACATAGATGGGGTGTATTGAAGCCAGGATTTGAACTCTAGTCTGCTGACTATAAATCAGTGTACTTTCCATTATAACACGTCTGCCTAGAGCTGTGGTTCTCAACCTTCCTAATGCCACGACCCTTTAATACAGTTCCTCATGTTGTGGTGGCCCCCAACCTTAAAATTATTTTTGTTACTACTTTGTAACTGTAATTTTGCTACTGTTATGAATCTATCTGATATGCAGGATGTATTTTCATTGCTACAAATTGAACATAACCCACAGGTTGAGAACCGCTGGTCTAGAGAAATAAAGCTTTCAGTTGATTATATGGCATGGTCATTTAGAGACAGTCACTTCAAGATCACATATCAAGGTCTGAACACATCTGGCTTAGCTCTGAATTTGATGGGCATAGTTTCATTCCCAAGCCTCTAGAAAAAGGGTTAACTCTGTCTCTCTCTCTCTTTCTTTCTCTCTCTCTCTCTCTCTTCTCTCTCTGTGTCTCTGTGTGTTTGTCTCTCTGTGTCTCTGTCTGTCTTTTTGTCTGTGTGTGTGTGTGTGTGTGTGTGTGTGTGTGTGAACCCTTTGTCATTCCAACGAAGGCTACAGACTGCATTGCAGAGTAATGATTTTAAATAAACAAAATACAATACATAGGATTATAAAGAAAATCAGTTCTATTGAAAGACAGTCATCAGAAGAAAAACACACACACCACCACCACCACCACAGCTGCCACCAAGTTCATGGACCCAAGTTAAGAACCCCTGCTCTAGAAGGAGCTGGCTGCCTGCTGGTCCTAGAACATGGATGTGGCATTCCATGTTCAGACCTTGAGCTTTTGCACTAGCTGGAAATGTAAAACAAAAGGAGTAAATAAACTTTCTCCTTAGGGGCTTCAAATGAGAGATAAGTGACTTTAGCTACAAGTGGCAGCAAGATTGTGCGGAAAGTATCTGGTTTGGGCCTCCCTCACATATCTGCTTGTTTGTTGTCTTTCCCTTAGATTGTGAACTCCTTGAGTGCAGGAACTGTCTTTTGCCTCTTTTTGTATCTCTAGTATTTAACACAGGGCCTGGCACATAATAGGTGCCTAATAAATGTTTATTAGCTGACTGACTGACATCATGCTCTAATTCTGATACACTGAATATCTCCAACCTTCTTTGGCTGTGTTTGGTTTTGGTCTCCCCCTCTGTGTCTACTCTGCATCCCTTTGAGACCTCAGGAGTCTTTCTAACTCTTTTGTTCTCTCTTCCCCTTTTCTTCCAATTCTTCTTTTTCTCTTCATGTCTTTTTCATGTTTCTTTTTCTAATCAACCAATCATTCAGCAAGCACTGTGCCAAGTACGTATCTGACATTGTGCTAGGAGCTAAGAATTCAGAAACAAAACACACACCAAAAACTTCCTGTCCACAAGTGGCTTACATTCTATCAGGGGAGAAAACACATATGATAATAATTATGTAAAAGACAGATATAAATGCTAGGTAATTTTGGAAGTAGGAACAAACATCTGAAGAAATCTGAAGAGATCTAATGTAGAAGGCACCTCTTGAGCTAAACAATCTCTTATGTGTGTTTTTTAATCTCCTTTTTTACATGTCATCTTTTCCTACTATCCCAATGGAATTAATTTTAGAGCTTTTATTTTATTTGGATTTATGCTTAGGACCTAGGAAAGGTATCTATTTATAATCTGCGTCAAAATCATTGCGAGAAGATATTTGTGGCTGCATCATTGGACTATAGAATTGAATCATATGCACTCCAATTATCAGAAGGTATTTTGATAAGATATCTCTATTTGCTTAGCTAAAGGGGATAGGAATAGGGATGGACTCGTCATTCCATTGGTATAGCGTGTGTCTGAATAAGAGAATTCCTTTTACCAACACAAGTAAGGACATTCTCTGAGACTTATAGTCACTTATAGTTGTAGAGAATTGCTTGGGGTTCTGAGAAGTTCAATGACTTGCCCAGAGTCACACCATAGAACTAGCCCCCAGATCTTCTTGCCTCCAAGGCAAGCTCTGTTTACTAGGAAACACTGCTTTATATTAAGAGATCTGTAAATTATCCATGTTCTTTTTAATCCTGTATAATCTAATCTATAAATAGTCCCTATTCTTTGAAAGTGGCTATGTGTGTATTTGTAAGTTCACAATGACATAGAACCTTAAAGTTGGAAGAGACCATAAAGGTCATCTAGTCCAATCCATATCTGAAAAGAAATACCACCACCTGATTCCTAATGATAGTCACTTAGCCTCTTCTGGGTGATCTCCAGTGATAGGAAATTCATTACCTTTTACAGTATCACATTTCTCTTTTGGACAGCTCTATGGTTAGTCAGTTTTCTACTCTGATACCTCATCCCCATGTTAAGGTGACTTTGGTTTCTCAACGCAAATTGTGGAAGGTTTCATCAAACTGGAAAGGATCTGAGTTTGAGCACAGTGATGGACAGTTTCATTGTCTTCTAGGGACCAGGTTACCTATGTCCAGAAAGATGCATTACTATAAGATTGGCCACCAGGGAACATATTTTGGGAGTGGGACACAACATGTTATAAAATCATGCTTAATCTCAGATAACTAATAATGAAACATACCTCCCCCTTTCTGGTGTCAACCTACTTGAACAAAATGTTATATATGTTGTCATGAAAAAAAGTTTCTGCAATTAATTTTTCTTTTTAGTAACAAGAAAGGGTTTAGTCTAGAAGGGAGAAGGGATCTTTCCTGCAGAATTGACTACAACATAAAAATGACAACTAATAAATTATATGTGTATGTATATATGAATAACTATGGCAGGGACATTATCATACTGATAAAATACTGGATTTAAGAAAAAAGGAAGGGAGGGGCCAGCTAGGTGGCACAATGGAGAGTGCCTGGCCTGAAGGCCCATCATCCTGAGTTCAAATCTGATTTCAGACACTTACTGGCTGTGTGACCTGGCCAAATCACTTAACCCTGTTGGCCTCAGTTTCCTCATCTGCAAAATGAGTTGAAGAAAGAAATGGCAAAGCACTCCAGTATCTTTGCCAAGAAAACCCAAAATGCGGTCACAAAAAGTCAGAAATGACTGAGACAAACTAAACAACCTAGTTTTCTAGTTGTAAACCCCATCCAATTTTACATATATGTAAATATGTATATATGTGTATACACACATATACATATACATCTATGTGTGTTACAAGCTCCTTGTGGGCAAGAAAATGCTGTCTTTCTTTTGTATTAGTCTTGGGACTTAGTAGGAAGTTAATAAATATTTATGGATTTCATCTCACTTGCCAAGAATTCAAAGAACTTTTGCATATATTATTGTATTCATCTTGAAGTAAAAGAAGTGGAAGGCGCTGGACATAACTGATCATAATTTAAAAAAGAAATTAATGTACTCTTTCTAGTTCAAGTAATGTTTAATGTTTTGTATGTACAAGGCACTGGGAGTACAAAGACAAAAATAAAGCAACCTCTGCCCTCAGGAGCTTCCATTCCATTGAAGCATAAGAGAGTTACAGAGAGGAAGAACACAAACAATTGAGGAAATAGTGCCAAGTCTTATAGAAAAGCTGGCACCTGTGCTATGTCTTGAATTTTCATAAGAATCTCGGGAGGTGGAGAAAGGAGGAAGTACGTGCCAGGTATAAGGAAAAAGGTATTCCTAATAAATGGAGTTGGGAGAGAGAATGTTGAGTTTGCCTGACTGATAGTAGTCTGGTTTGCATGAAAATTAAACTATATGAAGAAGAGTGACATGAAAAAAGTCAAGACAAGTAGGTTGGAACCAGATCATGGAGGGAATTGAATACTGGTCCTAGAAGAAAAAAGGAACCACTGAATTTTTTTGATTAAAAAGATTCATGGCTAAAACTGTTTTAGAAAGATTGTTGTGGCCATTATGTATATTAAAGATGGGCTGACTAGGGTCAGGAAGACCAATGAAGAGGCTATTTATCAATAATTATCATCATTTCTATCAAGCCCACATGAGAAATATAGAATGTGGAAACCATATGAGTGGAAGGAGAGGGTTCTATAAGGAATGCTGTGGAGGCAGAAGAGGATTTGGCAACAGATTGCAAATGAAGGATGATGAGGAAAGGAGAAGAATCAAAGATGACTTTAGAGTTATAAACTTGGGTGACTGGGAGGGTGGTGGTTTCCTAAACAGAACCAGATGAGTTTAAAGGAGGGAAGGGATTTTGGGGGGGGGGGGGAATTAGGGAGGTATGCAGTGAATTTCATTTTAGACATGCTGAATATGAGCTACAAATTGGGCATACATGTCCAAATGTTCAGGAGACAGAAAGGTAAGAGTTCAGGAAGGAGGTTAGGGCAAAATACACAGATTTGGGAAACTTATTCAGTATAAGTCAGACTTGAACCCACAGGAGTGGGTGAGACCATTAAGGCAAAGGGTATAGGAAATACATTTTAGTATATAAGAAATGACCGGTAATGGAGCAGCCATTTCAGAATTAGCTTTCTAACTCTGCATCTAGCATGTAAAGTCAGATTAAAATGGGAAAGTAAACAATTAGAAGAAAGGATTAGAACATGAACATTTGTTTTTTCATTACAATAGTTCCAACCTAACTTTTGGAAATAAGCTGTTGATTCCCAAAGTTATTGAGCACAATGATTACCATGTCTTAGAAAAAATATAATTCGTGTAAAGGAATGAATGAACACAAAATAATTTGTTAAGAAATTACTATATGTAAAGTCCTTTGCTAAGTGCTAGAAATCTAAGAGAAAAACCAGGCACTCTCAGAGAAGATTATTTCAAAAGAATAGACATCATGTACAGGACTTTTACATATACACACATGCGCACACAAATCTGTGAAGACATCAGCAATTAGCAGTCTATGAGTTTAATGGATATTTTCTCTTTATACATTGGTGATATTGTTGGTATTGTTGATGAAGAGAAGGGAACATACAGCTTCTTTAGTTTTTATTTTTACTATCAGACTACATCTTGATGGTTAAATCATCAAAAGGTTCAGAAAAATGCAAAGTCCCACTTTTTTTTTCAAATAACAAATTAGACTTGATAAGCAAAAGTTTATCTCGAAAGCTCTTCTTCTCAAAGTGCCCACTAACACTTTAATATTATATAAGATTCTACAACAGTTATAAATTCAGAGAGATGTTTGATCAATATTTTTTTCATCTATTTATCTGATTTAAAGATCAGACTGTGATGTTATCTGTATAGGGAACTCTATGTAAGGAAACTTCCTCTGTTGATCAATCAATAATCATTTATTAAGTGCCTATTACATGCCATGCACTATCAATGCAAGTCATTACCTGCTTTGCAACTTTATAATCTTAAAAGTTTTTTGGGGTTACTAAGATGTTAAATGACTTGGTCTGTCACATAGCCAGTATATGTCAGAGGGAGACCATGAACTCAGATCTCCTGACTCTGAGACTGGCTTTCCATCCACTATGTCATGTTGCCTCTCACATGGTCTATATATGCTCATCTAAAGTGTTCATGAATGTCCTAGAAGATGCTTTGTGCAGAGTTCAAATGAAAGGAAGATTTCATACTGTGGATAAGGTTCTTCAAAGTAGCTGAGTGCATAGCTAGGTGGTGCAGTGAATAGAGCACTGGGCCTGGAGTCAGGAGGACCTGAGTTCAAATCCAGCCTCAGACACTTAACACTTACTAGCCGTATGACCTTGGGCAAGTCACTTAACCCCAATTGCCCTGCCCTCCCCCCTCCAAAAAGCAAAAAAAAAAAATAGCTGAGTGCTAGACAGCTCTAACCATACACATTAGGGGGAAATATGTATGTCAAACTCATCCTGGCTCTTTGACATGCTGTTGATGTTTTTCATCCAAAAAATTCCTGGCATCAGTTTTATTCATCATGTATCACTTCAGAGAAAGAAAAAAAAATCCTATTTATAAAGGTTTTATGTTCCTTGAATTTCTAATAAGCAGATATTTAAGTGTTAGGTTAAGCATTGACTATAATCTAACTCTAGGTTTATTACAAGGTTTTATTATGTCATACCCTTAGTATTTCAGCCAAATCAAACTCCATCAAACTAGATGGCAGAGTAGATAGAACACTGGGCCTGACCCTAAGTTCAAATTCAGCCTCACACACTAGCTGTGTGACCCTGGGTAAGTCACTTAAACCATTATCTGCCTCAGTTGCTTTGATTGTAAAATGAAGGTATTAGCAACTATTTTGTGGAGTTGTTGTGAGGAGCAAATGAGATAATATTTGTAAAGCACTTAGCCCAGTGCCTGGCACATAGTAGGTGCCATATAAATGCTTATTCCTTCCCCCTGCCATTAACTATTCCCTGAACTTGACCTGCTGTCTCATCTTTCCATGTATTTTTTGTAAGCTGTCCCTACTGTCATAAATATACTATGTCCTCATCTCTATCTGCCACAAGTATTTTCTTTTAAAGCTCATTCCAGGTGCAGACTCCTCCTTGAAGCTTTTCCTAATTCCTGAGAAAATGTTCTCCTCTTCACATTTTCTAATAGTACTTTTTGCCCCTACTTTACTCCCATTACATTCTACATTGCATGATCCTATTTTCAAAATTGTCACATGCCCTTAAGTATAATGGGATTTCCTTGATGGTAGAGACTACAATGTCTCCAGCCCTTAACACAGTGGTTGCACATAGTAGGTCCTTAATGAAGTTTTAAGCCCATACATAATTTAAACAGTGGCTTCCTGTTAGAAAAGTGTTTTTCTATGCTGGGTAGAAAGGAACTGCAAAAATAGCAGAATAAGAACGATAATGAAGAAAAATGGTGTTGTATAGAATGCTGAGCATGTTTTTATCTTTCCTGCATTTTGGAAGCTCTATCCATTAATTAAAAACTAGCACCTTACTGGAAAAGAGGACATCACCTCCCCATGGACCTTAAGAATGGGCAAAACTTGGAATATGAAAGATGAGGGCATGTGACTTGACTTGACCAGAAGTAGTAGGTGGGGTTTCAAGATATGGATATTCTGGGATTGTTCTTTCAGGTCAAGCAGGGGAGCAGAGATTTAGCTAAGTTCCAGCTCATTCCTCTTTTCCTTTTGGTTAAACATGAGAGCTCTCTCTTCCTTTATAGTTGGCCATGATAGCATCAGCCCCTTATCTCTGTTCCTATTCTATTCTCTACCTTGCAGCCAATAGGAAAAAAAATTCTGTGACTCTGTTTTTCTCTGTTCTGCTTCTCTTTCCTTCTGACTGAACAGAAGAACAGACCTCTTCCACCTTCTGTTTTCCTATTTTTCCCCCTAAATCATCTTGCAGCATTACTACGCTCTTCCAGCTGGCTCAGGTGACCGACTCCATAGTAGACCCTCACTGGATTTAGGAAAGATATTCATTCATTCAATAAACATGAATTAAGGACCTAATATGGGCCAGGCACTGTGCTAAGTGCTGGGGATAATAAGAGGCAAAATGCAATCCCTGCCTTCAAGGAGCTTACATTCTAATGGGGGAGACAACATACATACAAATATAGACAAAAACAAGCTATATATAAGATAGATAGGAAATAGGTAAAAGGGAGAAAGCACTGGAATTAAGAGGGGTTATAAAAGACTTTTTGCAGAATGTCGGATTTTAGTTGGAACTTAAAGGGTTTGAAATATCATGGTCTTTATTGTCAAGAATTATTATTAAGAATTATTAATCATCAAGATTATTGTGAAGAATTCTATTCTTATTTTTTGAAAATGTATTTGTATGTTTTATTGAGCTAAGAATTTTCGTTGCTTGTCTATATGCTCGAAAATTATACTTTTTTTTTGTTTGTTATTGAGGTAAGAATTTCCTTCATAGTCAATATGCCTGCAAGTCTCATTAAATTTTCTCTCAAGTAAAATTCCATCTTTAAAAAAGTTACTTGAGGGTAAAAAAAAAATCCATCTTTAATTTGTAACTGTCAGCTTCAAGGCACTTTATTGCTAATGCCTAGCAGATCCCAAGTATAATGTCAGATTTGGGGTGGTGAACATTCTATAAGAGACGGTAAAAGAGGGGGAAGATGCAGATAGATTAATGAAGAAATTATCATGTTCCTCTCTTGACAACAACTAGTAGAGAATTCAGGCAGTATCTATTTGCCTTTAGTATCATAGCCTTAATAACAAAGGGTCACTGAAAACTTTAATTATCATTCGCTAGAACCATTTTGTCAGAACAACTTCAATCACAAACATATTCTAATCACAAGTAACAATATGGAGCTGGAATGACTTTGGTTCCTAAAGCCTCTTTGATGGTCACTGGCTTCAGGAAATGAAGCATCTTTGTAGGATCTGTGCTAAATCAAAGTAGTCATTTAAAGATATATTAAAGGGTCAAGTTTGCATTTGTAAACAAATCTTCTCACCAAAATATTTTTTCCTGCACTAATTGTTGAAAATATCTGAAAAAAAAAGATTTTAACTTGATGGCTGCAGAATCCTCCTTGATAGGGAAAGTCATGTCAAATGTAAAAAAAAAAAAGGCTTAGCAATGTGCTTTGAATGTACAGCAGAACATATATTTTCTGTTTGGCTGGAAAGGAATTAATTAAGGATGATTCACTCAAGGCGCTACCCAGTGTTACTTGGAAAACTCTTGGTTAGGGGAGGCTACAAAATGTCAGTTAGAACAAAGAACTTCCTTAAGGAAATACTTTCCCCTCCTCCCTCCAATTTCCCCTTTAGAGAAAATAAGAAAGACAACTTAAGGTCATGTTATTAAATGACATTAAAGCACATATTGATCATGAACTGTACTACCTACTTCTCAATGGATAGGTGATGGATTAAAAAGGCAGAATGAGGCATATTTGGACATGGATAGTGTGGGAAATTGTTATGCTTGCCTATGACTATTCATTAAGAGTTTTTTTTCTTTTTAAAGATGGAAGAAATGTAGGAGGGGAAGAAAATAAATGCATGTCAATTGGGAAATAAAAATAAAACCATCCTGTGTTAGTTTCATAGGAAAACTACATATTAGACTTAAAATTCTTCCTCCATGATTTCTCTTTGCCCACAGAAGCAGAGTCTTCCAATGGAGGTGGGAAACTAGACTGAAAACTACCTGCCTAGCTCATACTTTTCCTGAGTGAATTCCAAACTTTAGAGGGTTGTATTTCTTCCACTCTGTTTGAGGAATTTTTTTTCATATCGTTTCATGAACTCCCAACTTCAATTATCTGGAAGGGTACTAATGGAATTGAACTTAGACGTGTAATTAAATAGCAGGCACTGCTGATTAGGTAGATGCATGCTGCCTCAACATTGATGAAGTAAAAGTGTGCTGAGGCCTCAACAAAAACTAAAGAGTGGTATGAAATGAAGGGAGCAGCTAGGTAGTGCAGTGTATTGAGCTCTGGGCCTGGAGTCAGGAGGACCCGAGTTCAAATTTGACTTCACACACTAACCAGCTTTGTGACTGTGGCCAAGTCATTTAACCCTGTTGGCCTAAGTTTCCTCATCTGTAAAATGAGCTGGAGAAGGAAATGGTAAACCATTCCAGTATCTTTGCCAAGAAAACCCCAAATGGGGTCATGGAGAATCATACTGGACTGACTGAAATGACTCCACAATAATAAAACATGAATTCAAAAGATTATTGAACTTCTTCCCAGTCCAATTATGAGAGTTCCACTTTTTTTCCTTACTGTCACTATTTTCTGACTTTCTCCTAGTGGTCTGAGAGCAGAAATTGCACTTTTTGCCTCTTTCTAGAGATAGGAGAATCAAGACTGCTCTCACTTACAGAAAGTCTGCCTCATTGCCTAGAATGATGGGAATTTGCCTCTTATGAAGGAGGTCACCTAATCATGCTTACAGAATTCTGACAGAAATCCAGTTCAAGGCCTTGAATTTCCTTCACTCCATTTATCCACCCATTTAAGACTTCAGTAAGTGACACGTATTTTCACTGAATTATATACTTTCAAAGGACATAATAGAGAGAATAATATGACCTCTGGACTTCAGGACTGAGGAGGACAGTAGAGAAGAAAGCCAGAAGCCATTATATGTTTTAGCTAAATTGGAAGGAGACAACATGGTATAGTCACACCAGGGTGGGGAACCTGTGGCCTTGAGGTCACATGTGGCCCTCTAGGTCCTCAGCTGCAGCCCTTTGACAATCAAAGGGCCAAACTTGAGGACCTAGAAGGCCACATGTGGCCTCAAAGCAGAAGGTTCCACAACCCTAAGTGAATAGACCATTATACTTGGAGTCAGAAAGGCCTAGGTGGGTAACCATAGGAAAATCAATTAACAACTCAACCCCAATCTTCTATGGAACAGTTATAATAATATTGACATTTACATCACAGGTTTGCCATGAAACTAAAATGAAGTTATATATGTAAAATACTTTGGAATCTTTACTGTACTTTATGTAAATATCAGTCATTATTATCTAGGAAATAATCAACAGAGGCATGGTAGAGTTTAGACCCCTGGCTCTAGCAACTCAAACAATTATGATTAGTTAAATACCTGTTGTGCCAAAAACTTTCTACATCCTGCAGGAGGAAGAAGAAATATAAGATGTGCCCTAGAAGAATTGAAAATATACCTGTGGAGAGGATATATAGATATATTAAACATATATAGGAATATTTAGATATAGATACATAAATATATAGGTATCTCTACAGATATAGATACATTAAAAATAACTCATTTGGAAATGTCATAAGGAAGTGATTCACTAAATAGTTAAGTGTTCCAGGAAATAAAGAGTGGAGGAGATGAATTCTGGTGGGGCCATCCAGAGAAAGTCATCTGAAAGGGGCAACATTTGACCTGGGCCTTGAAGAATGGGTAGATTCGTAGAGTCACAGAATCTAACTAGATTGTAAGTTGTAAGAGGGCAAGAAATATTTATCTAAGTTTTGCATTTTTCCCCTTATAGTAATCACTTTGATGAATGCTTATTGAATTGAATCAAAGCTCACAATAGGAAGGGTTCTCCATGGTCATCTAGTGCAGAGGTGTCAAATATGCTGCCCAGTAAGATGCCACTCACAGCATTCCCAAATGTTGCCTGAACCAGATTAAAATGTAGTTCCTACATGATTTTAATGTGTTAGTGTATTAATAAAAAAAGAATATTTAAACATGCCCAATTGTTTAAGTCATTATTCTGCTCATAGGGATCCTTATATATGGCTTAGTGAGTCCCATTTCCATTTGAATTTGATGCTAGTTACTTATTTAGTCCAACATGTCTGGAACAGGAATCCTTTCCACTCTGTCATAAAGGGTTGATCCAAATTTCCTCTAGAAGTGCTTCAGAGTTGGGCTCACTACTTCCCAATGTGGCACAATGGGACATCTCTAAGTACGGAGAAGTTTTTCCTTTATGTTGAGCTGAATTAGGTCTTTATAACACCTATTTCTTGCTCCTCGTTCTGCTGTATGGGAACACACAATCTGTATTCTCATAGGATAAAAGTAGAATTAAAAAGGTCCTTAGTGACCATTCAGTCCAAACTCCTTATTTTACAGATAAGAAAACTGAGACCTAGAGAGGCTAGGTGACTTATTTATGTCACAAACTGACTAAATTTCTGAAGGAGGATCAAATAATAATTATAGCATTTATATACAACTTTAAGCTGCATAGTAATATATGTGTGTATTTCTCTATGTATTATATATAGGCAGAATATATATATATATATATATATATATATATAATAGATATGGATAGAGTATACATATATAATAGATATGGATAGATGTTACATGTGCGTGTATATAAAAGAGAGAGAAAGAAAATAAGGAAGGAAGAAAATAAAGAAAGAAAGGAAGAAAGAGAAAAGGAAAGAAGGAAGGAAGATAGAAAGAGAGAGAGAGAGAAAGAGAGGTCAGAGATATTAAATGAATTGTGAAGGTCCCACAGTATCTGAGATATAATTTTAACTCAGTTCTTGATTCCAAGCACCTCCTGTGGCCTCAGGGAATGATAGCCCTTCAAATTTTGAGGTTTATTGGGATATTCCACCTATGTGTTATTCTTTCTTCAGTTTGAACATGCACAGTTTTTTTGATTTTTTTTGGGGGGGGGAGGGCTAGGCAATCAGAGTTAAGTGACTTGCTCAGGGTCACACAGCTAGAAATTGTCAAGTGTCTGAGGTAAAATTTGAACTCAGGTCCTCCTCTACAGTTTCTTTGAACATACCATGTATCACCTAGTGTTGAGACCCTTTATCAACATAATTATCTTTCTGAGGATGCGTTCCAAACTATCAGTGCTCTTATTACAATATGCCTTAAATTTGATGTAATAAAATAGTTGCAATCTAACCAGGAGTACAGCAAAACCAACACCTCCCTTGATATAAAAACTCTATTAATGCAACAAAAGATCTCATTAGTTTTTTTGGTTGCCACATCATATTAATTGACTTTTAAAAATCTTTTTTGTAGACCTTTTGCATTTTCACCATCTCTTCTATTCTCTTAATGATTCTTAAAGAGTTTTCAATTAACTAAAACCTCTAGGTTTTATCAAATGAACCATTTTCTGGCCAGAGGCTCAACTTGATTTTTTTGAATGTGTATAGGACTTTACATTTATTCTTATTAAGTTTCCCAGGATGGTTCTAGTGTCTATACAGTGTGAAAGGTGACCCTGGGTTCTTAAGGTCTGTGACATCAGAGTATTGTTGTCTAGAAATATCTCCCAAGCTGAAAAAGCTTCAACTAATGGACCAGCAATGTCCCATGTTATCCAAAGTGCAATCAAGTTCAAAACGCCAATTCACAAGGGTTTTGGTCATGAGGTAATGATTTTTCTTGGGGGGGGAAGGGGAACACTGCAATTCATAAGGACCTTTTATTAAGATATAGAGGATTTGGGGTGAGTGTTAATCTAAAGAATGCCCATATGGTACTTTTGGACCATGAAT
The DNA here is from genome assembly GCA_028627135.1 of Pseudochirops cupreus. Taxonomy (NCBI): domain Eukaryota; kingdom Metazoa; phylum Chordata; class Mammalia; order Diprotodontia; family Pseudocheiridae; genus Pseudochirops; species Pseudochirops cupreus. The sequence continues at coordinate 144,695,457 of CM053581.1, read as the reverse complement.
TCTTGAAGTATGTTAATTTCATCTAATTAGACTTATGCCATGGCCACAGCCTATTATCAGATCTTTTGATTGACAGGAAGGATCAGGGAGGTATTCTAGCTGATCACAGAGACAAGAAAACACTTGATAAATTTAAGAGTGTATGAAGAGGTCAATTTGACTTGGCGGATGGGTTACATGCAGTAAATTTTTTTTTATAAAGTTAGATACACAATCAAATGAAAATTGTGTAGTACTTACTATTTAAGTCCTATAGAATTTTAGAGGAAGAACAGTCAGTCCAGGCTGGAGTTGTCATTAACAGGCCATTTGAAGGACATGAGACTGGAATTGAGCCAACAGCACACCCTTCCCTTCTTCAAACACCTCTTCTTCATGATCACATGGATAGTTACAGAATTCAAGGTGTCACAGAGTCAAAGAGCATTCTATTCCTGTCTGTTAGATGTTTCTTTATTATGATCCAAAGTTTATGAAGCTGATAATTAATACTTATACAACACTTTAAGGTTTTCAAAGTCCTTTCTGCACAGTTACCTTGTGTTATAGGTATTGTATTATAATTCATGATTTGGAGAAAAGGAAATTGGACATGAAAAGGGTTAAATAACTTGCCCAATACTGCATGATTAAGTATTAGAGCTGGGATTAAAACCCAAGTGTCTCTTGACTCCAATTCCTGGTCTTTTTCTATTAAATAAAGTAAGACCTATTTCCTAAAGATGTTCATGTCATAAAAATGGCAAAGTAAAACATAGCGCGGGAGAAACTGGTGGATATGTGATTCCTTTTCATTTGTCTTCTGTCCGATTTACATTTAGATTTTTTAAAAAAACAGCTATTAAAAACAATTTAGAGTCAAATCACTCTACTCCGCATTTCAGACTTCCACAAAGTAAAGAGCTGTTGCTAATATTTTGGTGAATTTGATCCATGTAGAAAACCAAATCAGACAGCTCAGACACCACAGACATGCTCTATTGCTTAAGAGTTAAAGCAGGACTTCTTAACCTGGGATCCATAAGCATTTTTTAGAAAAATACTTTGATAACCACGTATGTTAAATAATTTTCAGATGGGTTTGATTTCATGATCCCATTTGGTGTTTTCTTAGCAAAGATACTGTAGTGGTTTGCCACTTCCTTCTCTGGCTCATTTTATAGATGAGCAAACAGAGGCCAACAGGGCTAAGTGACTTGCTCAGGGTCACACAGCTAGTAAGTACTTGAAGCCAGGTCCACTGTATCACCTAGATGCTCTTTGATAATTATATTCCAATGTAATTGATTTCTCTTGTAATCTTAATAATTTCATTTTATTAATTTAAAAATTAATTTAGATTTTTTTAAAAAAATTAATTTTATTAATTAAAAATTTAAAAAAATTAATTAAACTTTTTTTTAAAAATTTAAAAATAAAAAATTGTTTTTTAAAATGGCTTCACCAGATTGCCATAATGTTTAGAGGTTAAGCGTCCCTGCTCTAAAGGAGTTCTCACTAAATATCCTACCACTAAGTATAACAGCCTCATAGATTAGGTTAAAAAAAAGATCCAATTTCACACATTGCTCACTAGTTTCCTATTATGGAACCCTGTCACTAGAATGACTGACCCCAGCATTCTTGTGTACTGGTTTTCTCTAGGCTCTAGGCTCTAGGCTTTCTCTTGGCTCTGCTATCTACCCCTATGAAGTTAAACAAACTACTTAGCCTTTGTAAACCTCGGTATTCCTCACCTTCACTGTGAAATAAAGACCTGGGTCTAGATAATCCCTAAGATCTCCTCTAGCTCTTTCGTCCTATGACCCAAAATGGAAATAGAAGCTGAAAAAAGTGGGGTCAATGTGGCAATCAAAAGTATTTCAGAGTAAATCTAATACATGAGAATTCAAATGGACTAGACTTACTTACATAACTTATAGAACACATCAAAGGACTAGGACCAGCCTTAGATTTGCTGATAGGTGTGTTGGTCCTTTGAAAATCAAGCATTTTTTAAAGATGTGTCTTTCACGTTCCCCATAATACATATCACCCAGGTTACCAGGGCCTTCAGTCAGCCCTGCCCATAGCAAACAGTTCCAACCTAGTTCCACAGAGGGTATTTAAGACCCTGAGGTTTCCTTTTCTTTCTAATGTTTTTGTCAGAGTAAGAAAGTCAGAGCATTGTAGCTAATATCCAGTTAGAATATACCATTGCTGTTAGCTAATACAAAGACCAATAGGACCAGAACCTCTGAGACTTCCAGGAGGGCTTGTTATATATTGTGGTGGTAGATATTCTTACCTGTATTTCCATGTAAAAATTATAATTTTCCCCATAGAACAGAAAACTGTCATTTACACATCCCTCCAGCTATTTTTGGCTTTGTTGAAGGAGTCTCATCCATGTAAAACGATGTGCAGAACAACTACAAAAAGGTAAGAGCTCTGTTGTATGTTCTGCTGGTAAATAGGCTAAGTAACCAAAATCCACTCACGCTTCTCCTCCTGTAGATTATGAATCTAAGTCATTGCCTGACTACACATTGATTCAAAATCCTGCCTATTAAGTGAAGTAAGGCCCAGGGCACGGCCATCACCATCCCCATTCTAGGTGGTAGAATTAATACTTACTGTTCTTTTCCTTCGAGAAAATTCCCATTCACTAATGGAGAAGCAGATAGCTTCACCCCAGGAAGGCAAGGAGCAGGAAGGGGTTTTTCCCCTCCAATCTTTTATTTGCTTATGTTTCGTCATTACAGACGTACTGATGCAGAAAATGGGCACTAGCAGAAAGCTATGCTGAACACCTTAAGATTTGAATGTCTCAGTAGAGAAGCTGGAAAGCGAGCGGCCAGCAGGCAGGCCTGACGTCCTGCTTAAGCAGATTGTCTGTGTGGAAGCTTTATTGCTGCTGCAGATTTAGAACCTATGAAAAGGGTTTCTGTGCCCTGCTTCTGGATGGAGCCTATCACATCACCAGGAATTCCTGTCCTCTAACACATATTAACCAATGCTCCTTAATTAGCACTTGCTATATTTTATTTTGGGTCAGTAACGTCATGCTTTCTGTTCATTGTGAATTCTTTTTTTTTTTTAAATCTCTTAAAACTAGAGAGAACGACGTAAAATAATAATTCCAAGGTTGTGACTCTTTTGGTATGCACTCAGCACCACTGGTCAGTGAGCGTGATTTGTTCACTTTGAGTTCCCAAGTGAACCCAGCAAGCTTCAGGCTTTGATTTGACCACATTTCCAAATCACAGCTTCTGACTAGAAGGATTGTTGTCAGGGGAAGGAGCTATGCCATAGAATCATCAGTTTAGGTCTGGGTGGGGCCTTAGAGAGCATCTGGTTCTATCTCTTCATTTCACAAATGAGGAAACTGAAGCAAAGTAACTTATTTAGGGTCAAACAGAAATAACAACTGAACCCCAAATCTCATGCCCTGTCTACAAGATGATATTTCTCAATCTTTTGGGGGAAGGGACTAGACCTATGATTTCACTGGTGTAAGGAATTCCCAGGGAAGAAACTCCCTCTACCAATGCAAATTAGTACCTGCTTTCCAATTTGCAGTCTTGGGATTGTTTCCTGGGGCCACTGAGAAGTTAATTGATTCCTGCCAGTCACAAAGCCAACGTGTCAAAGGCAGGATTTGAACAAAGGTCTTCCTGATGGCTCCCTATCCATGAGATCTTTCAGCTTCATCTTTCTGCTGACTCACTGAGGTCAGGTTAAAATGACTCAGAGAATATCATCCACAGGTCAAGATTATCCAGCAAAAGGACAAATCAGTAACCAATCAGGTTACTAGGCTGGGATTAGAAATATAGGGAACAATATCTGGATGAGATGACCAAGCAAAGAGGAAATGAGGCCAGGAACTCAGGAAGCCTGAGTCAAGTTGACATATCAAAACAAGAAACCCATCATCCAGAATGGAAATACTCTGACTTACAGGTAAGAACAATGTAGGACCATAGAAGGCAAATCCCTTCCCCATCCCCCCCCCCCCCAAAAGAATCACCTGAGGACCTTAAATCTCTGCCTTCATTTTGGTGGTATCTCCTTCTCTACCTGGCAGTGGCTTGCTTTTTAACTTTGATTACTTCTGGACAGATGTGATATATTGCAACACCTTACCAAGTAAGACTTTGCATATTTTTTCCTGGGAAATTGATCTGCAGTCAGAGTCACATCTACCTACTGGGAAGGTGGGATGATCTGCAGTACCCCTATTTTTGAATATGGGTAAATGAGGGACTCTTTCAGATTCAGTGAGTCTGGAATGTTCTTCTCACATGTGTTGATTTATTGGAAGAGCCTTAAGCTATATCTTTGTGATGCTAAAAAAATCATTTTCCTACTGGACTGTTTTAATTATTTTAGTTAGTTTATTTTAATCCTAATAATCAAGATGCCTGGCAGCTATCAAGAAATTTATCATTTCTAAAATGCTTTCACACACACACACACACACACAAACATATACACACATATATATATAAAGATTATTTTATCTCAGTTGATTCAACAATCCTCTAAAAGAGGCAACTCAGAGATTATTATCCCTGTTTTAGAAATAAGAGGACAGAGATTCAAGAGGCTTTATGACTTTCCTAAATTTGCATAACCAGTAAATGACTGAATTGTACACTTCTATAACACGAATATATTAGTATGGTGTTTGTGTTGTGATTAAAATATTAATAATCATGTTTGTTTTGAATATTGGGCAATAATATATGATGTAGAAGAGCAAAGAACCAAGTCTGTGAGAGAGTATGTTGGCCCAAAGGAAAGCAAGATACTCATTCTATTGAAATCTTAATGATGAAAAAAGAAAAGATATAAATGAGAAGAGACATGGTACCTGCTACTCTTTGAAGAAAGAAATTGTCTATTTTAGGAATCCCTTTGGGCTGGTCCCTTTAAGGTGTGGGGAAAGGAGGAGGGAACACATGGCTGGAATAATCTGACTCATAGTCAAAAGGAAGCCAGGTGGAGACGTGTGCTATTTTAAGGTAACCTGTCTACTTCCCTATGTCCACCTGAGCTTTGTGCACTCCTGATTGGTTCTCCAGTCTCATCCTTCACTTGTGCATTCCTGGTTGCTTTGCTTTTCCCACATTGACCCAGCTGATGACTCAGTATCTTTTTTCTGACTCCTCCCCAACTTTGGTATCCCAGGTGCCCATCTGCATTTCTTTTGGTTTTACTCATCTTGCTTCTTCTATCTGGTATCTGATATGGTTGGATCTCTTCTCTCTTTGCCCTGACTGACCTCAACCATCCAAGTCTTTGCAGTTGACTATTAACTCCTTACTTCCTGCTGCCGATAAGTGGAACATGAGGAAAACCTAGATTGCATTTCTCAAACAAATAGTAAGCATCTTTGAGGCAGGGAGAGGCAGAGACATGAGTTTAAAGTCTCAGCTCTGACACATACTAGCTGTGTGTGACTCTGGGCACGTCACTTAACCACTCAGTGACCCTGGCAAACTTTCTGAGACCATAAGTTGTAGAACAGTTGCTTATTTGCATTACTAGACAACCTGTCCTCCGAGGAAGTTCCCTATACTATTGACAACAGACCATGGTCAAGGTGACTGGCCTAGGGCGGGAAAAATTTCAAAAGGAAAAAATGTGGAGAGAGGAGTCCTCTGGATATGGGTGGTGTGTATACATGTGTGTATGTGTATATGTGTGTTTGAGATTTATTATATGCTACAAACATGAAGTTGTTTGAGAAGGTTCAGAATCATCCCTCCCTACAGCTAAGGAAACTGATTAGATATAACCTCTTAGTCTTCTGCCAACCCAAAACTGTGAAAAGAGTATAACTTTACAAATATTACTTGCTTAGAAAAAATAATTTCAATTTCTTCAATTTCCAGATGAAGAAATTGAAGCTAATTGACATGAAGTGAGTTATTCGATGTCATAGAGGTAATCGGTATCAGTTTCTAGAAGGTTCAGGATGAAGTGCACTCCCTACCTCTGCTCAGAGGAATGACGGACTCAAGTTCTAAAAGGAGGCCTACGCAGGAATTTGTTTTGCTTGATCATTCATGTTTAATACAACGGCTTTGTTTTCTTTTTGCTCACTTTGAGATTGAGGGGAATAGGGAGAGAGAAGACAACCAGGATAAAGTTACCAAAAAATAGAAAGAAAGAAAAAGAAATAGAAGATGGTCATTAAATTGGAAATGCATGGACGAGAATAGAAGGAAGGCTGGAAAGAATCACAGACTAGCAGGACAGCTTTGAAAAGTGTCATGTTGAATTTATTACATGTGTTATAAGAAAAACAAGGTGCATATAATAGATTTTCAGTTTCACATACAACTCCATCTTACCATCCTACTGTATATATGAAAGCATTTGTTTTAGTTGACGTCTGTTAAATTCAAAATAAAAAAGAATGGCAAAAAAAGGTAGTAGCACCTGTACATTCAAGTTCTTTCAGCTCAGCACTCATTCTTAGGTACCAGATTGAGTCACCCACATATTTCTACCATTTTCACAAACTGTTCTTCATCCTTTACATTATATTTGAGGAAATAAAGTTTGGGAGAGTAGGGCACCCAGAGCTTACTTCCTCTAAAATAACTATTTTTCTCTAGCATTGATGTGGAAGAGTAGAGGAGATAAAGTGAGAACATTGTAGTTGTATTTAAGTGCTAAACCCAACAGTAATCAATTCAGTTCAACAAATTTTTGTTAATTTTATGTCTAAGGCATTATAAGCATGAGATAATAAATGTAGGAATGGAAAAAGAATAAGTTTGGTGGACTTGCCTATCACACAAGTGTTTGAGGTCAAATTGGAACTTAGGTCTTGCTGATTCCAAGCCCTGTGCTCTATTCATTGAGCCATCTAGCTGCTTCTTTAAATTATCAAGTATTTTATGGTCTCTACCAGAGATGTAGATTTGGTAGTCATTTAAAAGGAGGTGATAGTAAAGTGAAGGGGATAGTTGAGTTAAAGGTAGAAGGCAAAACCACAGGGAACATTCACATTTAGAAGACAGGAGGAAGATGAGTAGTCAGTGAAAGGGACATCAAAGAAACAATTGGAGAGATAAGAGAAGAACCACAGGGTTATAGTGTCATGAAGAGGAAGCCATGGGAGGAGGAAGTAAAAAGGAGAGGGTGGACAATGGCATCAATTGCTGCAGAGATATCAGTAGAGATGAGAAGAGATTGTTGACTTTTATGATAAGGTGGCTATTGGTGACATGGAAGGACATGCGACCTTTGACACTGACAATATAACCACATGCAAGTCACAACTTTTCTGAAACTACCTGTAGTAACCACCACATTGAGTTTTTATGATGAAACAATGTGTCATATAATCTTTTGCCAACCTTAAAACACTACTAGATGAATATCACTTATTAATCAACTATTATAGAGTTGTAGGGGAGGGTAATCAGATTACAAGGGAGGAGAAGGAAGCAGAGGCCATCAGTTAAGATGGCTCTTTCTTTACATTTGGCCACAAAGTGGAAGGCCTCTAACTTGATAGCATTGTAAGTCTTAGAGGAAATTTGTTGTTGCTGTTAGCATAAAGAGAACTTGAATCTATTCATAGGCAAAGGTGGAAGAATCAGGGGATGATGTGACATAGAGAGGAGACTTTTAATGCCAGAGAGACAATGTATTAAAATGAAAAAGAGAACTAGATTTTAAGTCAGAGGACCTTCATTCAAATCCTTCCTCTGTCACATCTGATCTGAGAGACCTTGGTCAGTAAATTAACTTCTTTAGGACTTAATTTCCTTATCTGTAGAATAAAAGGGATTGGACTCAATGGCCTCCAAGGTCCCTTCCAGCTCTTGATCTGTGATCTTTGAATGGCCTGTTATCATGGGAACTTTTATAGACAGTTTTACAAAGTGATGTGAATGAAAGGTCATGTGATGGAGTCCTAGAGAATAACCATAAGAGAGACTTAACCTAACAAATAGGAAGTTGTGTTCGTATAGCCATGTGACACCTAGTTCACAAAGTCCATCTTTCTTGACTGTCAAACATCGCTCTTCAAATCTCTCTTTTCTTTTCGAATAGAAAATGAAACCTGTTGTGTTAGGAGAGGGAAAAAATGTTAGAAGACCATAAACCATTTTAAAGCAATAGATCATAATCTCCTTAATTAGCTCTTATTTAACAACAGAAGAGTTTTAAATGGTTCTATTTTTTTTGTACAAACAATAGGATGATAAGAAAGAATAAAAACCTCACAGATTTATAGAGAGCTCAGTTATGGCTCAGGTAATTTGTTTCTGGCCAAGGTTACTCGGTAAAAGTGTCATGTGCTTCAAGTATAGACCTCCTCTCCCCATTTTTCGTATGGCTTTCTCCCAGCAATAAAAATGCTCTTCCCTCTTTTTCTCCTACCACTCTCAGATGGAAACATTGAATTCAGGAATTGTGAATGCTTTAATATAATTTAGGTATACATATAATTCCTCTACAATAGCTGAGGGCAGAGGGGCGTGGAAAGTTATTTATACAGCACAAATAAAATTCCAGAAACTAGTATAAGAATAATATATGGACGAGAAGTATGAATAACCTTGCTTAGAAGGAAAATGATCTAAATATGTTCTCTCAATCACTAAGCACTTTTTAAGTACCTACTGTGTGCTGGGCTGTACCAGACAAGGGGTTACAAATGAGAGATCCTCTGTCTTGAAGGAGCTTCTATTTCTAGAAAATTTAGGTGAAGTCAGCATAAGACACATATATGTGAGTCAGCCAGTCAATAATTATTCATTAACACCTTGCATGTGCTAGACAGTATTCTAGGTGCTAGAGATGCAAAGACAAAAATAGAACACACTGCTGGGAAAGAAGTTCATGGCTATACTCTTGGATACTAGGGAATGCTGAGGGTGGTAGATTTCTTGAGCTCTAGAGTTTTTAGTTGTAGTAGGGCAAAAGCTGATTGAGGATACTCAATAAACCCAGCACCACTAAGAGCAGGATGCCACTGGCTGCCTAAAGAACACCAGTACAGGTTGGAAATGGAATGTGTCAAGTCTTCTAGGCTGAGCAGCAGTGGGGTTTTGGACAGCTAGTATCCACCTCACTTCTATCCTGGGTGAGACAGGAAAATCTACTATAAAAAAAATGGAATAGTCCTTTCCTTATAGTTTCTCAGGTGGTTGTAAATATGATGCAGACAACATGACCCCTTCTCCATGGCATACATAATGCATGTAGTGCTTACCAGAATAAGAATTTTTGATCTTGGAATTTAGGATCTTAAAGATCAATCATCCCACTTCAGAAGGACTGCTAGGTGATGAGTGGATAGATCACTGGGCTTGAAATCAGTAAGGTTCATCTCTATGGTCTCAGATACCTACTACCTGTGTGTGTGACCCTGGGCAAGTCAGGGTCAGACAAACCCTATTTGTCTCAGTTCTTCATCTGTAAAATGGGCTGGAGAAGGGAGTCACAAACCATGCTAGTACTCTTGCCAAGAAAACCCCAAATGAGGTCATGAAGAGTTGGATACAAATGAAACACTCAGTAACACCAACAAATTCCAATTCAGAGTCTCTCAAGTAGAAGGGATCTCACTTTCAACTAGACTAAATATACCTGAGTAGAAATCCCCTTTGCCATATTTGTGACATGCAATCTTCTGGCCTCCACTTAAAGATTTCTGGTGAGAGAGAACACCAATTCCTAAGAAAGCTGATACCACTTTCCATTGTCAGGACGTTCTTTATTCTGCCATTGGCCTTAGAACATTGGTTCTCAACCTTCCTAATTCCGCGACCCTTCAATACTGTTCCTCATGTTGTGGTGACCCCCAACCATAAAATTATTTTCGCTGCTACTTCATAACTGTAATTTTGCTACTGTTATGAATTGTAATGTAAATATCTGATATGCAGGATGTATTTTCATTGTTACAAATTGAACATAATCCACAGGTTGAGAACCGTTGCCTTAGAACAAAAGTGGCTAATTCTCTATTTATTACACATCTAAGGATGGAGCCTGGACTAGATTACTAGCTGTCTGAGTGCTTTTTTCACTAAAACAATCTCCGTAAAGGGATGAAATCACAGGTTCAGTCTCATTTTTTTCCATCCACTTTTTTCCACACTAAATGATATAGTTTTTTGTTTTATTTTTGTTCACTAATGAATAAAAGCTTTATTGAAAGACAATGCAAAAAAAAAAGATTAGAACTGATGGAAAACAGAAGGCTATTGATGAGTAAATATCTTCCAACAACCTATGTAGAATAGTCCTAATTATGCAGGTTCCTCTTCTTCATAGTTTATCTTAAGTAATATATTTTTAAAAGAAAGTTCTCTGAATTGGGCCTGCTGCTGAAAAGGAATATCAGTAATGAATAGTTTGGCGTGAAACACTCAAACATTTATATCTCTCCAAGATGCATTTTCTGAGAGAAGGGTAAAAAAAACCGTATATACAGTGGCATCCCTTTTTAGATCTGGTTTTAGGGGGCAGAACTAATATATCATATCAAGTTTTCATAGTACACAGTCATAAAATTTCATGATTTCTAGTTTCTAATGAGATGAATTATAATGTAATTCTCCCATAATTGGGTAGAAATTTATGACAAGGCCAGCTGAGGTGTAACATTATGAACCTATTATAAGAGAATATGAACCATTAAATTCAACTGAAGGTTATGTTGCCATCTTGAGTTCCTTAATATTATATGTAAAGTTATTTGGGTTCCCAATTGTAACTGCTCACTAAAGCCCTATCAGAGGAAACAAATAGTAGGCTGCCAAGCTGGCTTTTGGAAACACTAAACCTGGCCTTGAATAGTAGTTTTTAGAGGAAGAAATAAAGAGACCACAATTCCACACTCCAGAGTCATTTTAAGTAGCAAGATCAGGATATAATAAGCACACTTGCTCATTCATAGACTGAAGTTATAATCAAAATCCCTAGAGAGGAGAGAAGATGGCTAAAATTGGATTTCCTTAGTTTGCTTAAAAGTACTGAGACAAAAACTAAATACCATCTCAAGTGCTAGAACGTATTTTTTTTAATCATACATTTATCCATAGTCCCTTGAGGAGATCAAAGACTAATATACAGAGTTAACAGTGACACTAGATAAATGCTGCTGAATTCTTTTTCCTAGAAAAGCATAGTGTCCCATAGTTTCCCAGGTAGGTGACTATTTATCCTGTTGGTGGTAGATGGGTGTGGGGGAAGAAGGGAGAAGTCCAACCATGCATGCTATTTACCCAGTGCTTACATAGTAGAAATTTGCAGTTTAGTGTGTTTTTTTCCTCAAGATATACTGATATAAAATAATGTTACATTTCTAAGTTGTTCTAATGTTGTTCAGTCGCTCAGTAATGTCTCTTTGTGACCCTGTGGACCATACTGTACAAGGAGTTTCCTTGGCAAAGATAATGGCATGGTCTACCATTTACTTTTCTAGAAGATTAAGGAAAACACATTAAGGCAAATTTGTCTAGAGTCACACAATCAATAAGAGTCTGAAGTCAGATTTGAACTCAAGTCTTCCCGACTCTAAGCTTAGTGCTCTATTCACTGAATCATCTATCTGCTTCTAGAAATACTCAGATCTACTTTTCCTACAATGGAGATTTAGCAGCCACAAATAGTATTGGGAGGATATAATGTCTAATATAGGATTCCTGCTTTAAGAAAACCTAGTAAGCAAATATTTACATATAAAATGAAAGGCTGATTTGTTTTCCTTTCCCAAATTATTTACCATAGGATATTTTAATTTAAAAATATTCTCTAGATCAGCGGTTTTCAACCTGTGGGTTATGTTGAATTTGTAACAATGAAAATGAATCCTGCATATCAGATATTTATATTACAATTCATAACAGTAGCAAAATTACAGATATGAAGTACCAATGAAAATAATTTTATGTTTGGGGGTCACCACAACATGAGGAACTGTATTAAAGGGTCGTGGCATTAGGAAGGTTGAGAACCACTGGTCTAGATAATTTTCAACAATAAAACACAGATCTCATCACCTTTTAACCTTCCCTGCCTCCTTATCTTTTCATGGACTATGTCTCTTACCTGGAATGGACCCCCCTTAACCTCTATTTTTTGACATCCTTCTTTTTCTTCAAGGTCTAGAACCGTCACTAAGTCAGTCAGGCAACAAGCATTTATCAACTGCCTACTATGTTCTAGGTACTGCACTAAGAGCTAGAAAATAGGCAAAAAATATCCTCTACAATGGCCTTCCTTAAACCCAGTCAGACCTCACTTCTCTCTATCATGACTCTCTCAGGCTACTCTTTTTGAACTTCTAGTAAAGATCTAAGTTCTACCCTAAGCTCTGCCATTAATTAATTATATAACATTGGGTAAATAATATTACATTTCTAAGCATGTTTCCTAATTTGAAAATTATCTATGAATTCCCTTCCATCTGTGATACTCATTAATGAAATAACTTCAGAGAAAAGGTAGGATTTGAGCAGGGTCTTGAAGAATGGGTAGGCATTGGTTAAATCAGGAGGCAATGATAAGCCAGTTCAATTGGGAAAAATGGGGAAGCACCAATTAACATATGTGTGTCTCAGGGCAGGAGGAGACATTAAAGAGACCAGCCTGCCTATAAGGGTGGGAAGTTCTCATGTCCAACTGAATGAATGAATAAAGAAGCATTTATTTAGTATGATGTGCCAACACAGTGCTAAGCACCAGGATTACAAATAATGTAGCTCCTGATTACCGTGAATAAGGAATTCCCTACAATGGTTCCATCTATTCAAATTTGCACTATTTAAAGTTATAAATCTATAAAATATGATGATAAGTTACAGTCCATTGGGAAAACGGAGTATAAATTCTAAGAATGTAATCAATTAAGGGGAATCTAACTTACAAACAAGCAAGCTACAGATAGTAACTGCTAGCAATAGACTTCATCTCCAAATTGAAAAACAGGGATAGATAATGTTTTCCACTATTCTCTCCGAGTATGCTAAGATTAGTCATTGTTATGATATTGAAAAGAATAGAGTAGTGTTGATTTGGCAACTGTCTACAAGCATGTAAATTGGGAAATAAAGAAAAATCACCCTTCCTCTCTGAAAGAAGAAAATCAGTCTACTGGTATTAGTTAGCCTCCTAAATCAATACATCTTGATCTCAAACTTAATAGGAGCCAATGTTTGCCTTTGTCTCAGGGTTCAAAGTCCAGACTACAGTAGTTGGCTTTTAAGTTTGTTAGAGGCTTAATTCTTTTGCTCAAAATGGAATGAGGAATACATTAAACCCATGAGAGGAAAAACATGATTGATGAACTGGCTTATATGACTACAGTTCCTTTAGCAACAAAAATATTTGGTAAGTTCACTTATTATTGAGATCAAGCAATGAGTCTGGTTCTAAATGACATAAAATGGTTTGAGTTAGAGTCTGATAATTGCTATTTGCAGTGAACATAAATTTTTTTTGATGGGAGGAGGGGTATGGATAAAAAATAACCAATAAAATCTGAAGTAAAGCTCACATCTGAGACTTGAGAGAGAAAGAGAGAGAGAGAAGGGGGAGGAGGAAAAAGATGCATGAAGCCGGAGGAGTGGTTTTCCCAAGCTGATTTTTCTTACTGGGTGACCCAGCCTCACTCGGAATGTTACCCATGTGATCGACACAGACCATGTCAGCAGCACAAAACAGCACAAAAGTGTGGACTTTCTGCAGCATCATTAAAATAATTGGCAAAAAACAAGTTAAGCTCCCCAAGCTCTTCAGAGAGGTTAATAAGCTTGTTGGAACCCTATTCCTGTAGTAATTTCTCCTTTTCTTTCTATCCTACCCTACCCCCAACCTCTTTGTATCTTAAAGATAGATAGGATATCTGTCAGCAAAGGACGAATCAGGCTAGAAAGACAAAGAATAAACCCTTTGTTTCAAGCAATTGAATGGCGAGTACATATCATACTACTTAGATTTTAGGGCTACTGTTTTTGACTACCACTATTGATCCAAGGAAAAGAGTCTACATTCTCCTGAAGGCTGAGAGCTTTCTCTACTAGCCCAACGCAAAACAAATTCTTTCTAGTGTTCTTACATTTTCCAGCAGTGATGGAAAGTTAGGTGCATGATGGCTGGAGGTTAGAAGGCTGGTCTGTTAATTTGAGTCAAGCCATGTAGAGCTAGAGGAGGGAAGAGGCATCTTCTTCTATCAGAGAAGCAGCAGTGGCAGTAGCTCTAACACAAAGTGTTTGAGCATGTAGTAAATGAAGTTGCCTTCATATCGCAACAGTAATTGCTTTGGTGTAAGGAAAGGGCGGGGGGAGAGAAAGAAAGAGGGAGAGAGAGAGAGAGAGAGAGAGAGAGAACTATAAGGGAATGGGGCTCCTTGGAGCTCACTGCCATTCATCCCTGAATCTCTTTCAAGCAAGGGAATACTTCCTTTAACAACAAGTCCTCTGGCCCACTCCCAAAGTCATCAGTATAAATCACTGCTGAGGAGTGATTGGTACAAGAGGAGTTTATGCCTGCCCTCACTTCTTGAAGAGAGTGTATGTAACCTAATGCCTGATACAATTACACATTTCCACTGAGGAAGAATTATCCCTTCAGCAGAGATCCAACACAAAGTTTTAACATTTTCACAGTGGTTAATTTGGAGATGAGAGACCCCTAAGACATGAGAGACACGGAATACAGAAAAGATCCAGAACAACAGAGGAAATCATAATATTCCTGTATTTATGGTCAACCATAACCAATTATTTGGGTTCAGAACTTATCCCTGTGTAAAGTGTAATGAATGAATTACGTTGGACCCTTCTTGTGAATAACTTACTCAGCAAATAGTTAATGAGGTCATACATACAGGTACCAGTTAACATCATTCTATTCTACAGATATAGATGGTACTCTTACTCTTGGCTGGACATTTGATAAATGTGTATCACTGGAAACAATATGGATCAATGGGATGAGTATGGCTGGATCAGAGTAAGCACTAAAGGTAGCTCACATTTATGTAATGTATTAGAGTTAACAAAATTCTTTCTTCAAAATGACCCTATGAGGTGGGCAGTCCTGCTTATGCCATCTTGATTTCAAGAAGAAATGAGGGCTTTGATCAAGTAAGTGACTTCTCACAATCACATAAGTAAGTGGTAGTGTCAGCACTCAAACTCAAGTCTTCTGATTTGAAACCCAGTGGTCTTTTGACTGAATCAGAATGCTTTCTTCTTCTGGAAATAGATTTTAATGTGAATTGGCCTGAAAGTAGGTACCTCTTTTCTTTGTGTCTGTGATTTCTTGGTCTAGAAAACCCCCAATGTGGAAACTTGTCCCAAATGGGTAGCTCATTTATAATGTATAGTCTTAGAGTGTTGTTTGGCACTGGGAGGATTAGTTGCTAGCCCATGGTCATATAACTAATTTGTCTCAGAAGCAAGACTTGAACACAGGACTTCTTTACTCCAAGGCTGGTTTTCCATTATGGGGAGTTAATTTTTATTAAGAATATAATGAGTTAGACCATAATATAGTGAATTTGGGAGCCCAAAATTCATTACTGGTTGCATGAGATGTATTTATTATAGTGATTACTGGGGTGCCTTTAGAGTTGTTTTATAATCAATCTACTTTAACAAAAATCCTTATTCAGTGGTATCAACCTCTTGTTAAGAATCACTAGCTAGAGGCTCCTTTTTTTCTTTCCTAATTTAAATTCATGCCCAAGCTAGTTTCAGATATTTCTACCATCGAAAGAAAGGCCAGGCAAACATGAGATTCCTATGTCCTAGAAGTAGCTAAGGATAAAGGGGGAGACAAATATACTAGAAAGATGAGATGAGGGTCAGAAAAAGGTCAAACCAAGTATACAAGTAAATTGTTTTTCCCTTTTAAGAGTCATTAAGCTTCTGAAGAAAAAGAAGAACAAAAAGAGGAAGAACAAGAAGAGGAGAAGGAGGAGGAGGAGGAAGAAGAAAAAGAATAAGATGATGATGATGATGATGGAAAAAAGAAGATAATGATGACTAACATTTCCCCACCACATCATACTAATTCTATTATCTACTCAGACTGAGCAATACATATTCTGCATCTTATCATTCAGCAAGGACAATGGAGAGGTGTGTGGTGGATGTAAGCAGGCTGTAGCAAGTATAAATGAATAATTGCACGCAAAAGTGGTGTAAAGATTTTCATTGGGGAGGGATGTAAGTAGAGGGGTGGGGGTGGCGTGGAGAGAAGGTAAACCAATTAGTAAGAGCAAAGCATAATCAATGGACAGCCTTTGTGCTCCACTGGCATCCACAGGTCATGAGAAATAGAAGAAAGACCCGCCCCCCACATGCACACACATATGTTAGGTGAACTTCAGTGCAAACACCTGGGGGAAGAATTGGATGAAACTGTGTAGAATGGAGAGGAAAGAATGAGCTGCAATCAGCATCATTTGATGAAGGAAGGGTCCACATTAATGAGTGGGGGGAATTGGTGAATCATGTAACTTCTCTGTATCTCAGTGAGCTGAACTAGATAATCTATTTCTTCTTCATCTAACACTCTGTGGTTCTGTGACACGGGCCAATCTATGTTTGGTGATGGGTTGATCAGTTTTGATGGCACAAGCAATATACCTGTATGAGTGGGAATAGTGAAGAGTGCTTGGACATTTTTAAGCTCTAAAAACATAGGCTTGAGGTATGATAGAAATGATCTCTAAGTAGCATTTTAAATATATTAATGAATATTTAGGAAATTTCATTTCACAATGCTGTAAAATAGTGCCTATGTCAGGTCCTGGGACATTTGGTAAGTAGCCACCATAGAAAAGAAGATAAACTGTGTTTTACAGCAATCAGAAAGGAAACCAGGGTACTCTGAGAAGAAAATTTACCACTCTTTGATGGAAAGATTATACCTATGTGACTTTTATTAACAATAAGTGGATGATGGGAAGAATAGTCTTTCCCAGCTGGAAAGAGGGACTGAAGGATAACAAGAGGCCAATTTGTCAGGAGGGGAAAGCTGGGAACTTTGTACCTCAGGAATGTAGATATACTCCAGGACCAGATATACTCCAGCTGACTTGCAATGGAAGGGTGATGCTGCCCTGAAATTACTATGATCATGAGATTTTTTGAGTCTTCTCTAACTGACTTAGTTAAGGAATAATCTTTCCAGGACAGAATTTGCTGACACACTAGGACATGGTGAATTTATCCCATCTCCACTTCCTCCCCATTCTTTGTCTTACCATTGCCTAGTGAATGAACTGGCATCAGTTACCCTTGGGACTGTTTTGTTGTCTTTAAATCTTCAGTATTTACTGTCTGTACTTTCACAATGGTTTCTGGCTCTAGAAAAAGATATGCTGATTTTCACTGCAGTCAGAAGGACCAAACTATGGTAAAGGACAAAGGAAAATCTATGGATAAATAACTCAAGAGTTAACCAAAAGCCTATATGGAAGGTTTCTCTTTTTTATCTTGAGATAAAGAGAGACTTTTCACCTATTAAAATTTCAAAGTTAAAAACTTTCTAAGCACTTTAGATCCAACAAGACTCAATATTTCTGGGAATCAGTACTGGCAATATAAAGGACCATTTCTCTGAGTTCCGCTTGATCTTTCTTGGTCAGTAAAACTAAACTAAACGAAACTCAAAATTTATCTTCCCCCCCCCCCAAAAAAAAAATCCCAATTGATTTTTCAGTCCTGGATGGGAAAAGATACCTTTGCCCGTTTTTTTTGCCTGGTTTTTGGGTAAACTAAGAGAAATGAAAAGGTCTTTTTTTCCTTTGTTTTGTTTTTATTTTTTTTTAAATGATATGATTTCTTCATTTAAACGTCAGTCTCTCTTTCTTTTAGCATCAGCAACAGGGCCTCTCTCAGGAATCAAAGAGAAACATGGATCTTGCAAAGAAAAGGCAAGAAGGTACCTTGAGTATCAGTTACAGTGACTTTCATAGTTTCTCCCATTTAAACTGTAAGAAGCTGGGCAATCTGTGCCTTCTTCAACTGGGTGTTCTGCGTTATTCCAGTGCTTAGCCTAGTGTCTGGCACATGGCGGGTGCTTAATTAATGTTTATTAACTGACTGACTATGATTATTGCTCTTTACTCTATTCTCTACATATTTACTGTATGTTCTTTTCCCATCATCACTTTAAAAATACATTTTTAAAAGCTAGAATTGCATAATCATGGTCAGAAGGGACCTGTGACAGATTGTCCTATTCGTGTGAAAATTGTGTGAGACATTGCCTCCCATTAGCTTGAAAATACTCAACTTCATTAATTGTTACAAAAGTTGGGCACACAGTTTCTCTCCTTAAATAAAGGTGAGAGAACATGGCCCTTTTCTGTTTGGCCAACTACTTTGCATTCTGCTTGCTTCCTGTCTAATCTGTAATTTTCTAAAAAAAAAAGTCAATCAAAGTCATAAAGATAGCACTGATATCTGATACTCAAATGAATGTGATCTTATCATTTTGGACATTTCCTAAGACAATACAGATTGAAACTCATCCTATGTAAGTGTGGTTCATACCCTCCCATAAGTGCACTGTTGGAGGTTCATTCATTCAGTGCATTGGGGACTCTACTAGATTTCTCCAGACATCATGAGAATACTGGTGATATACTGGTAATGGTAAGATTTATGTATATATGGTAATTTTCAGACCTGTGACTTTGTACAATAGCCTGGAGAGGACAGAAGCAACTTGATAGCAACAGAGACACAGGAAGGCAATGTGATTTGTAAAACACACACACACACACACACACACAAGATAAGAGTGGAACAACTAATAGATTTATGGTTCTGATAGCTATAGTCTTTTAGATCAACTTTAAATAATCACTGAGCAAGCAAAGGAATATTTCACTAAAGTGGAATTCAAATCAGATCCTGTTAGAAGTTGTATGAAATGCTTTCAGGTAAGTATTCTGATCTTCTAAAATTTTCACATATAGTAACTTCCAGAGGACACCTGACTTATAAATAGGAATAGTTTAGACAGTTATTATCAAGTTACTTGGTTAGGCCATTAGTTCTTGGGCTAGGGTTGGGAGTAATACATACTTTATGGTCTAGGTGCATAATATTATTTAAAGTAGATGTGATCAGCTGGCATTTAGGGATCCAGGGAAACAAGAGATGATCATTTTGATCATTTAACTTCAATTTTAGCTAAAATGCTAGTATAAAATGTCCATTAGAAGTTTAGATGGACAGATATACCAGTTTCCACTTTCTCTGTTTCAGGCTTCATTCTATCCCTATGTAGTCTCCCGGCACAAGTTCCTCCTTCCTCCCCACCCCAACTCTGCCTCCGCCAACGTTCCTTTTTCTGCTATTCTGAATGCATCAGTGTCCCAGAGATTCTGGCAGTTTTCCTAGGCCAGCTGCTGCCTTTCCAGCTGCTGCCTCTGACCTGTGCGTTCCAAGACTTCTTCGAGGTCATGGGACGAAGTGTATTCTCGAGTGTCTCTAAATTATAGAAACTATGGAGGTTGAAATTGTAGCTTAACCACTGCCTCATAATCCATAGAGTTGCCTGAAAAAAATCGTTGGTGGTTTTATCATTTAAAATGACTATTTTTACCTTCAGCCATGGGGTTATTGGACATCAAGAGGGTAATGAACTCAGCCACTTGTGCCAATCACCAATTTCTTCATCTATAAAATTCCTTAGGATCTATATAGCAATTGTCCATTTCTGGATAGGAAATCTCTAGAGATTATGAAAGGACTAAATTATAGGCTCTTCGGTTTAGAACTAAGAAGGATCTTGGGGGTAGTATTGTCTCATCCTCTCATTTTTCAGATGAGGAAACTGAGACCTGGATTAAGTGTCTTACCTAAGGAAATTTAGGCAGTAAGTGTCATGTGGAATTGAATGTGGAATTTAAACTCAGGTTCTCTGACACTACTCTTTTTACCATACCAGGGTGCTCTTCAAAATAATGAGACTTTGACTGATCAGTGACGTTCCTAGGAAATAAGAAATAGTAGGGCCAGAATTTGAGGTCAAAAAGTTAGAATCCAAAACTAGTGATCCTTCTACTATACCACACTGCTTCTTCTTTGAGCAGATTAACAATGACAAGTTCATGGCATTGCAGAATATTAGACCTGGGAGTGACCTTGGAGATTTACAGATGAGGACCCTGAGACATTACAGATGTGACCTAGAGAGGTTATATCTAGATGACAGTAGCCAATATTGATGAGGGTTAGGGGAGGGGGAAGACTAGAACCATACCATATGAAGATTAATAGAAGGAATTGGGGATGCTTAGCCTGAAGAACATAAAATTGGGAGGGTGGTGAGGGGGATATGATGATTGTTTTTGAATATTTGAAAGGTAGTAATGTAGAAGGGGCCAATATTGACTGTGTTCTGTTTGGACCGAGAGGGCATAACCAGGAGCAACAGATTATTCTTTAGGTGGAGGTTAATCTAGATGACTTTTTTTTTTTTGGAGGGGCAAGGCAAATGGGGTTAAAGTGACTTGCCCAAGGTAACACAACTAGTAAGTGCCAAATGTCTGAGGTCAGATTCAAACTCAGATCCATCCTGACTCCAGGGCCAATGCTCTACTCACTGTTCCACCTACCTGCCCCTAATCTAGATGATTTTTAAAGTCCACTCTAATTCTGAGATTCTGTGAAGGGATTTGTTCAAGCTCAAACAGCCAGAAAGTGGTCAAACTCTACCTTGAACCTAGGTTTTCTAATTCTAAGTACAACATTCTTTTCACTATGCCAGTTTTTCTCATCCCTCAATCAGGGAATCCAGCATGTCTCCAAACATCACCAGCTCCTCTTGTTTCCAATTACTCCATTCATAGATTTTCCATGTCCCATCCTTCATTATTTCTGTCATCTCTGTTTACTTAGCCCTTAAGGGTATATCAACAGAAATGACTATTAACTTGTTTCCATCATCTGTTTGTAGCCATCCCACATCTATTCTCTTATAATGTAAGTTTCTCCAAGGCTCATCAGTTCACTCGGGACAGCCAATATTCTGCATACACTGAATACTCATTCACCAATGGCTAAACAGACAATCAGATCCCTGATTACAATTACATTTCATAGCTGACTTTTCAGCTTCTTTTCATTGGAATGTAAGCTGTTTGAGGACAGAGATTATCTTTCTTTCTGCTTCTATTTGTCTTCCTAGAGTTTAGCAGTTTCCAGCACATAGGAAATGCCTAGTAAATACCTGTTGATTGATCCATTGAGGTTATTGGAATGTCCACATTGAAAAGGAAAATATACTAGCCAGGGAGCTCAATGTTCTACATAGTCAAGCATTAAGGAGATAAGGGGAGTTAAAGTAAAGACTGATTGATAAGGGAAGAACTGGGGAAAGAGAATAAAAGAGGCTGAGATTTTAACTAAAATGAGGAACTCTCAATTCTTGGCACAGCGCCTGACCTGCAAAGCCAGTGAGGTTTGCCCATTACTAATTATCACATAATAATATGTTCCTAGGGTGGGAGTAGGGGGCAGGAGAAGGCTTATAAAATACCACAGCACTTGTGATGTATGGGAGAAGAGGTTTCTGAAACGTATTCCCAACTAGTTTTCCCTCGAGGTTTAAAGGAATAAATATTGCAGACTCTTTATCCTAAGATAATGTGCTTCGAAGGGAGATCTAGGTCTCCTTAGAATAGTGTTTGGAAATGCCTGAAGTTGAGTTGTATATTTTAAACATGTTGACGGGCCAGCTTGTTAAGTTTGCTGGTTGGCTGGCTGCCGCCTGTGAGCGGAAACTGAGTGAGCCATTTGTGGGATGCGTAGATTCTAGTACAGCCAGGACTCAAGCTTTTGTGCAGTCTTCTGTCAAAACAGTCATTTTGGAAACTGCTGGCTTTTATTATTTCCTTTACAGGACCTGTGATTCCCGTGTAAGGTAAATGAAGGTCTTTAGAGATCTTGTTTGATATAAATACCTGAGCCAGACTTAGAGGCAGTTAGATGTCTCAGTGGCTAGAGAGCTGGGCCTGCAGTCAAGAAGACCTGAGTTCAAATATGACCTGAAACACTTATTAGCTGTGTGACCTTGGGCACATCATTGACCATCTGTTTGCCTTAGTCCACTGGAGAAGGAAATGGCAAAACATTCCACCATCTTTGCCAAGAAAACTCGAGACAGGGTCATGAAGACCCAGAAACAACTGACTGAACAACAACAATCATAACAAAGGCTTGGAGTCAGAAAGAAACAGGTTTGAATCTTGCTTTGACATGTATTTATTATATAATCCTGGGGAAGTCTCTTCAACTTCTCTGGACTTCAGTAACCACTTCTGGAAAATGAAGAGGTTAGATTTATTTACCCGTAAAATCCCTTCTGATCTTCTGATAGAGTTTCATTAAAAAAGAAATAAGGAAAAGTGTGTTGCTGTGAAGTCAGTCCTAGGGAATATGAGGAGAGAGGGGAAATTCTAGAGAAGATACTTTAGTACTTTAGAATTTCATCAATTCTTACGATTGAGTTGAGTGCAAGTCAGGATTATCAGTGGCATATGCGCCTAGCTGGTAGATGTTGGCAGTTTTTGTTGCTGCCCTGGGCATAGTATGAGTTGTTGACAAGGGTTTGAATATGAGTTGTTTATGAGAAAGGAAGTATGATGGCAGCAACTGGCTTAGAGATTTACCGAGTCAGGCTTTGACGCTATCAACAAACATATTAGAGACTGTTGGGTTAAATAATTATTCATTGAGGATAAGAATCAAGGCTTCACTATTAAAATATGCATGTCCAGACTCTCAAGAGTATTCAGTTGATGGAATTATAGAGTTGAAAGCATCTTGTTCTTGGAACCAGAAGATTTGGGCTGTAGTTCTAGGTTTGCCATTAACTCTCTATGTGACTTTGGATGTGTCTATCATTGTTGCTGCCTCTCATTTTCCTCATGTGAAAAATCAAGCAGTTAGATTTGATCTCTAGGTTTCTTCATTTCCCCACATTCTATACCTAAATGACTAGCTGTACACATCCAAGGATGCACATGCAGGAACACTCCACTGCATTTATTAGGCACACACCCTACTCATCCATTCAACTGCCTATGCTCCAGGCCTAGATTGAAGCTCTAATGTCAATTGCTTTATAATCCCACATTAATAGGTGTAAAATCTTGCCAAGATCTACCCAAGAAAATGTCAATAATGAAATACAAAATTCCTAACTGCAGCTGTAAAGATAACAAGGAGTAAAACTCTTTGGTATTAGGGAGTGTAGGTGGGAAGCTTCTCACTTTCTTTGTTCTTAATTTAAAACTATCATAATTTCCAAATAGCTAGAAGGGATTTTTTTTTCTAAATAGTTAGAAGGGATTTCACAGACTTCTCAGAAATATTTACTTGGGACATGAGATCAAATATTGAAATTTTGGACAAAAAAAAAGAAAAAATGGTCATTGTGTGATAAATAATTATAAATGGAGAAGGCGAATTTCACAACATTCATTCCTTGGGGTATGTGCCACAGTACACAACTCTACACGTAGAGCAACATGTAAGAGCTAGGTCAATGGAATCATATATTAGGTATATGTTTCTTGTCCCTAAGACAGACGTGCTTATTCAGTTGGTGGTAGTTGAGAGATTCACCATATCCTAGCATTGTTAACAATTCCCATATTTAACTCTTGTTCTTCTCCATTTTGGCTTTTGACAATGAAATCAGAAGTATCTTTCAAAAGGTAGCCTATTGTTTGGAAAAACAAAACAATAAAAAGGCATAGAATCTGAAGGGAAATGATAAAAAAAAAAGAACAAGTTAAATTGTAGATTATAAATGTGCTATACAGAAGTAATGTCCAAAACTGTTTGGTTTTGGTTTAAAAAATAAAAATGTAGATCAGTAGGCCAGGTAAGATTAAGGGTAATTAGAAACAATGAAATTCTATTATTCATTGTTCACTAAATTCAATACCATAAATTGTTCTAGGAAGAACTTCTAATTTGGCACACTGGAAAGGTGTTTGACAAAAATTAGGTTTAAAACATTGTTTGCTATATGCCACAGTAAGGTCAAAATATTTTTGTGATTTGAATTTTTTAAAAGGAAACCAGATAAGGTACCTTTAAAAGCTAAAGTTAAGAGTAAGAATTCTTCAAGAATTTTTAAAAATTTCTTTGGTTTTTATATCACATTAAATTTTCAAACATATTCCTCTTCCTTGACCCTTCCAGAAAAATCTCCCTTATAACAATTAACAAAGGAGAAAAAAGGAAAAGGAAGCAGCAATTCAACAAAATGAACCATGTCAAACAAATATGACAATATTTGTAGTGTTTGAGGCCCGTAAGCCCCTGTCTTTGCAAAGAAGGGAATTCTTTCTGGGGCTAACCTTGATCATTATGATTATATACAATTCCATTTCATTTTGTTCCTGGATAGAGAGTAAGTAAGTAAGTGTATGCATAGAGCAGTGGACCTAGAGTCAGGAAGATCTGAGTTCCAATGCTACCTCAGACACTTATTAGCTTTGTGACCTCAGGCACGTCATTTAATCTGTCTAAGTTTCCTCAACTGTGAAATGGGGATAGTAATAACACTTACCTCACAAAGTATTGTGAGGATCAGATGAGATAACATTAATAAAGCATTTTGCAAACCTTAAAGTCTTATATAATGCTAGCTGTTATGATGACTATAATTTCAATTTACTAGTAATAGTCATTCTGCATATTGTTTTCCTGGTTTGGTTTACTTAACTTTGCATCAGGTTATGAGTCTCCTATGTTCTTGTTGATTTTTATATATTATCATTCATATGTTAGAGTAGAATTCCATTATATTCACAAACTACCATTTTTGTAGCCATTGTCAAATCAATGAGAGTCCACTTTGCTTTGAGTTCTTTGTTTCTACAGAAAGAAAGTGCTATAATGAATATTTCGACGTATACAGGAACTTTTTGTTTTTGACCTCCTTAGAGAATGTGCCTGGCCATTGGATCTTTGAATCACAGGGCATAAACATTTCATTTACTTAGCATAATTCCACATAACTTTCCAGAATGGTAGGGACAATTCATAATCTCACCAAGAGCATATTAATATGCGTTTCTTTCCACAGCCCTTCTAACATTGACTGGTCTCATTTTTTGTCATATTTGCAAAAATTTCTGGATATGTAGTAAAACCTCAGAGTTCTTTTGATTTAAATTTCTTTTATCATTGATGATTTGTGAAAATCTTTCATATGATTATTAGATTTTTCAATTATTATTTTGAGAACTGCTTGTTCCTATCTTTTGACCACCTATGCTGGGGATTAATTACTTGATCTTATATCAAGCAGCCAATTAATCATTCAATTGAACTCCAAAATACCCTGAATATCAGAATCTTTTCAGAGTTATAGACTGAAATCTTCCCTCCTATGATTGATCATTTTTCTCAGACTATTGATTTTGTTAGTGCAGAAGATTAATTTCAAATTTTTTTCAAATTTGAAATAAAAATTATCTATTTTATCTTTTGTGTTCATTTCTGTTCCTTTTTGGATAAAGAATTCTCTTCCTAATCAAAGATTCAAAAGCTACTTGATTTGGTCCCTTTCTGTTTTTGTTGATAGTATGATCTTTAATGTGTAGTTCATTCATTCATTTTGAGCTTATTTTGGTATATCGTGTAAAATATTGATTTAAATTGAATTCCTGCCAAATTTCTTTCTAATTCTCCCCAGAAATTCTTATAAAAATAATTTTTTGTAAAGAATAGGGGAAAGAAGCAAGTTAACCAAAATAAAACAAAACAAAATAACAACAACAACAATGTATTGGATTTATACCACTCAGAATGTTTTGTGATACAAAGAGAATTACAGAATTTTAGAATGACAATGAAAAGTCTATTGCAGGTTTTCTAACCCCATCTCCCACCCAAAACAATTGCAAAGGAGTTAGTTAAGACTGCCTTGATGATTCACCTGTCTGGGGGCATTGGTCTACTTAAGAGTTCAAGGAGAAACAGT
Source organism: Pseudochirops cupreus (assembly GCA_028627135.1). NCBI lineage: Eukaryota > Metazoa > Chordata > Mammalia > Diprotodontia > Pseudocheiridae > Pseudochirops > Pseudochirops cupreus. The sequence continues at coordinate 144,669,462 of CM053581.1, read as the reverse complement.
TATTCTTTCTGAGAGTTCCAAGTCAGCCATTGGTTATTTTGGATATGGCAAGCTCTTAAAAATGGAGTCAATGGAGAAGACAGTATACTTCTGTGATTTTTACATGAAGAATTATTATAAACATATTATAAATTATAAGAACAATTAAATTATTAAGGGGAAATATGACTACCATTAACTGTTCTATGGTTGTTGAACAAATATAATATACTTTAAAATATTTTTTGTCCTTTTTTGGAGGGGGCAAGGCAGGACAGTTGGGTTAAAGTGACTTGCCCAAGGTCTAACAACTAGCAAGTGTTAAGTGTCTGAGATCAGATTTGAATTCAGATCCTCCTCACTGCAGGGCCAGTGCTCTCTTCACTGTGCCACCTAGCTGCCCCAATATACTTTAATATAGAGAGAAGATATTTATTGACAAACTGTAAGTTAATGTTTCTGTTTGTTTTTAATAAAGAAGACTCAGAGTATGAACCCAGGAAAATAAGAGAGAAAGAGGAATGAATACATTTCAAAAACACATCTGCTAAGCTTGAAGCTAAAATTGATAGAAACTATGGCTTCTATTGAGTGGTAAGACCAGATGAACAGAACAGTTTAGAAGACGAGAATGAGAGAAGCCATTAAGTGGATTTTGTTCAGCTACTACACTCACTAAGATTAACTGTATCTTAGATCAACGTAGATTAACAATGGAAGCATCTTTTTAATGCAGAAGCGATAGCCATCAAAAAACTTGGATGGACAATTTTTGAGACAGAAAGATGTCCCTAAAGTTTCTGGTTCTAGAGTGATGAGTTCAGTCATCCTGAATTCATGGATGCTTTCTATGTTTTTCTTTTCAAGTTTTTGTGGGTGCCTACTCAGTCCAAAGATGATGAGTGCATTGATGAGAGGAGATAACCCTGGATTATGTGTGGGTTGTGATAGATTTATCACTGTGCTTTAGTGACATTTATCACTCATTTGAGCACATGTTATGCTATGATTATTATTGCTTTTTACCTTGTTGCTAAATGAATCATTATGTTTAAGATCTAAAAGTGTAATCATTGTGAGTGACTGATTTGGTTTAAATGTAAGCATATTCGTGGGTTCTCTAGAGCTAACATGGAGAAAAAAGGGTGTATGTGCCTTCATAACATGGTTATCCCTAGGAACCAAGAGAATTTGAATATAACTGCACAGTGTGGTGGTCCTTTCAGAACTTAGGTGTGCCAGAGTAAAAGCGCATTTGAGTGAATAAACCATCTCAGAGACAGAGTAGGTACCCATACACTCTGTGTGAGGCGCTACAGTTTAAGTGGCCATTGCACCACACATACATTTATCTCAACATTGTGAGGGTTTGTGGAGGATTTTCACACACTCACATTGGAGAAATCTTCTGATATCTATTAGGTGCTCTTTGCATTGTCAGAAATCAGTTGAGGGATTCTTCATCTTGGATTTTTTTTTTCTTTTTGGATACCCTACTGCAGGGGTAGGGAAACCTGTGGTTTTGAGGCCACCTGTGGCCTTCTAGATCCTTGGATGCAGCCTTTTGACTGAGTCCAAGTTTTACAAAACAAATACTTTTATTAAAGGGACTTGCTCTGTGAAGTTTGGATCCAGTCAAAGGGGTACACTTGAGGGCCTAGAGGGCCACATGTGGCCTCAAGGCAGCAGGTTCCCTACTCCTGCCCTAGTGTCATACATTTGAGAAAAAAAATAAACAAAAAATCTTTGGAATAAAAAAGTTTTCTCAGGGTGTTTCCTTTTACCATCCAGGTCATTTTTGTGATATAATTTTAATTATTTGAATATTTAAGTATTAATACATATTGTTTTAATCTACTTCTCAGTAAAATGGAGAGTACAATGGCTAATATGTTTAATAACATGGGGCTTATAGGTACAGTTCGAACCACAGAGAATTTAAAAGAATACAACCTGACCTACGAAATTTTAAAAAAAAATTGAGGACAATTTACAAAATGCCATTGAAAATATAGGAAAGTTTGCTGTATTGACTTCTATGAATGAGGAAAAAATGAAAGATTAACCATTTTCTATAAATTATCAGAGGACAGAGACCTTTCTGAAATTCCTAGCAGTATCAGTGTTTCAGGAAGTGATTGGAATCTAATTGCAAAACCTCTCACAGAGAAAAAAAACACTCAATAGATTTTAAATAATATAATTAAGGATGGAGTATCTGGAGATAAATTATTAGAATTGAAAGAAGCCATTTGGAATACTAGAAACAACTATAGATGTTAATAGGTTTCCTCAAACCACAAAGTATACTGTAACACTACAGTGGAATCACAGACCTAAGTTAGGATTTTTCTCAGTGAAGGAGACATATCCTCATGGGGAGTAAACATGGGCTGGCTGGGTTAAAAATATAACTGAAGCTTTACAACAATGACAAGTGCCTAAAGTAGAGAAAAAAGGTAGAATTTTAGAGTCTAAAAGGCACAGCATGGTACAAAATATAAAAGCTAAAATACTTGAAATCACTTGGCAAGAATATCTGCAAAAACTAGAAAGGCATTTGGTATTGGTAGAACACTTCAACAAATACATACCAACTTCATTTTTTAAAAAGGGGAAAGATAATATGACTTTAAAAAAGTGAGAGGACAGTTAGCTTCAAAGACTGATGAGAGGAGCAGATGCAATTAGAATGGAACAAGTATGTCAGGCCATGACATATTTCCAAAGACTTAAAGGGAAATCTAGTTAGTCTGGATTATGAATGAAAGTTTACAAAGTTTGATAAGTTGTTAAAATAGTAAAGCATTTCAAATGTTGTGTCCCAACCAGAAGACTGAATTAACTTGTGAAAATTCAAATTGATATAGCTTCAAGACAATCAGCTCATGTGTGTGAGGAAGAAATCAAACCAGAAACCTCTCTTGATCATTCCGAATTAAGAGAAACAACTTATCAATATTGTGATAAAAGAAAGAACAATAGAAAAAACTTTCCACATCAAGTAATCAGAGCTGCAGACCATATAATGCTAAATCAACACCAGCCCAGTATATACAGAGGAGTAGCAGCTATCTCTTTTGCTGTAACTAGCTTAGATGGGCATAGGAAAAAGGAAGGACAAATAGGTGTGCGAGAAAGTAAATCAAGACACAAGTTTCAGCAGACGAATGGAGCCAAGGAGGGAAAATTCTCCAGGTTATAAATACAATCCCTTTGATATCTGCACCTTTGCTCTTAGGCACTGAAGTGATAGTGACAAATGGAGAAGCACAATATTTCACTGTCTTTGACAGTGGCACTAAAGTAACCACTGGGTTTTAGTCAGTCCTTTTATGAATAACATTTGATGGAATTTCCTTTACATCTGATGAAAGCATTGAGAGCATAAATTGAGTGATAAAAATCATCTTTACTTAGGCAATATTAAAGTGAGCCTGTAATTCTGTAGAAAAAAAAAGTGATTGAAATTGACAAAAAATAGACTCTTTAGCTTTAATATGTTCTGATCCTAAATTTTTTTTGGCACCTCAGTCTTAGTTGTTACAAATTGCAGTTTATTTAAAGTTTTATTTATCTATCATAAGCAAAAAAAATTGGTACTTCTAACCAGAAATATGGCTTGTATAGAAGTACATAAGAAGATAAAAATACATGATAGCAGAGAATATGATTTGGGTATGAATTTATTCCAATAAAGAATAGATTTCAAACTATTTGATTTTAGTGATGTTCTGGCACCTGAGGAAGTGAAGGACCGTCTGAGAGTAACTGAAGAATAAGGAAAAACTGTTCTCAAAATGAGAGTTACAGGTAAGATGTGCCCAAATAACAAGTCAAAGAATTCACCTCTCAGAATCCAAACCATTGTAAGAGGGATCATAGAAAATTCCTGTCTGTAATGGATGATTTCAGGAGTTATCTAAAAGAATTACTTATCAATACTATCATCAGATAATCTACCCGTCCTTTTTGTTTCATTTATAGTAGCTGTGAGATTTTAAATTTTATGGAATCAAAATTGCCTCTGTTATCTTTTATGATCTCTTCTATCCCTTGTTTGCTTAAGACTTCTACCCCAACTATAGTTTTGAAAGGAGCTTCTTCCTGGTGGTGGTGGTGGTGTGTGTGTGTGTGTGTGTGTGTGTGTGTGTGTGTGTGTGTGTGTGTGTGTGCAGGGGGGGCATTTCATATTCAGTATCGATTTTGAGCTTAATGTAGAACATGATGCAAAGTATATTCTTGGTCTATGCTATGCATGACTTGGTAGGTTAACTGAAAATAGCTTGTGTATTTTGTAGTTATTTTGAATGGAATTTCTCTTATCATTTACTCATTTCTTTTATTAACCAAAAATTCTAATGAATTTTATGGATTTGTTTTATATGTTGATTCTTTATTAGAGCTATTGTCTCAATTAGTTCCTTTACTCATTCCCTAAGATTCCTAAGTACATATGCCATCTACAGATGAGGGTAATTTGTTGTCTTTGACAATGTTACATTTTGTTTTATTTTCTTATTCCTATCAATTGCATTGCTTGAATAGTACCAAATGATAAATTAGGCAACATCTTTTTTCAAAATTCAATATTCATTAGTGAAGTTGATCTCTTTCTCTGGTTTGTTTCGCTAACTTTTGAATATGATACCCTATATACCTTATGAAAGGAGTTTTGTAGAGAGTCATCTCTATTTTTTTTGAGTCATCTATTTTTTAAAAATAATTTTGTGATATATATGTATGTGTGCACACAATACACATAGTATATATATGTATATGCATATACATATATACATAGATGTATGTATAAATATATGTGTATGTGTGTGTATGTGTATTTCACCCAGGCTAGAAATGCATCAGCCATTCATGGGTCCAAATTCACCAATTATTGTTATAAGAGCTTTGAACTGCTCCATTTCCAACTTGGAGTGGTTCACTACTCTTTAGCCAACATTGTGTCCCCTCCACACTTTAAGGCTTGCCATGTTATTACCAAACTTAGTAGAGGCATACTATTAGCTTAGCCTACTTCATCTCAGAATTATTGAGGTCAAGTGAGCCATGCAACTCAACCTCCTCAATGGCAGGGAGTATGGGCATTCACCATCAGTTCTGCTCTTATATTTTTTTCTGGGTGAATTTAAGTCATTAACATTGAGGACAACAATTTTATAATTGTTAAGCTTTAATTTCGTTTGTTCCATTATATGTACATGAATATACATATACAGTTTTCCTCTTCTGTCATCACTTACTATCTTCAGGTTTGGGTTTGGGGCTTTTGTGTGTGTGTGTGTTGGGGGGGTTTTGCTTAAAATAATATGAATACAGGTTCTTTCCTTTAGCTAACCCCCATAGTCACCCACTACTTGAGTTTCCTTTAATTCTTTCCCATTTCCAACTATTTTATCCTTGCTTTCCTCATTTCAGATAGAGAATAGTAGTCAATCTTCCCTTCCCTCTCTATTTTCTTAACTTCAACGACAATACTTTGAAATGTTCTTTACCAAGAAATGTTCCTATTAACACTTTTTTTTTAACTTCTGTCCCTAGTAGAATACTCAAGAATCTATTCCTTGGAATGTTAAATATTGAAGGAGGCAGTGGAATGCAGTAAGAACAGTTTTGTAACAAGAACGCAAAGGTACTGATCCTTCCTTTGTTAATTTGTTCCCCCCCCCCCCTTACTTATTGCTTTGTCACTTTTGATGACATGACATCTTCCCATTAAACTTACAACCCTCTGCTTAAACCTCTCTGAGAAATGCCCCTTGTATGAATTCCTTTCCTCTCCTCAATCAGATGGTTGCTGGTAAGCACCTCATGATCAGGGATTATATTTTGGAGGAAGAAAGAGGAAATAAAAAAAGTTACTTGACTTAAAATAGAAGAAGAAAAGATGTATTCAGCCCCTATTTCTGTCATTTACTAGCTTGTTGGCCATAGACAAGTCCTGCAAACTCTCTAATCTTTGAAACTGGGCCAATAAATTGAACTGGGTTTACAAAGTAATGAGAATAAAATAAGACTACATACACATACATAGTATATACATATATATATATATATACATATATATATATATATATATATGTAAACAGAAACATAAATATGAATGCACCTGCATGCATGTATGTGAATGTGACTATGACGTGCTAAGTGGACGGGGCCTGCTATCGTCGTTATCTTTGTGTTGTCTTAAGGTACCTAGGATAAGAACTCTTTTTTTTGGAGGGAAGGAGGCAAGGCAATTGGGGTTAAGTGATTTGCCCAAGGTCACACAGCTAGTAAGTGTGTCAAATGTCTAAGACCAGATTTGAACTGACTCCAGGGCCAGTGCTCCATTCACTGTGTCACCTAGCTGCCCTGGAAATTCTTAATAGTATATGATCAATAAATATAGATTTAGTGAGTGAGTTAATGGGTGATTGAATGTTTGTGAAGGTGGAAAATAAAAATCTTGCCATTAGAGATGTCAGATTGTGGGTTTGGTTTTTTTTTTTCAGTCTTGCTACCCCAGGACCTCAATTCCTTTTCATCTTCTACCTGCTCATACTTCTGAAAAGGACACTAGGATGGAAGTAAGTCAATAATAAGAAAAACCCATCTTTCCCTCAACTCCCATATAAAGAGAATAACATTATGATCAAGCTAATTCAGAGAACTCCAAATGAAATAAGGAGGTGAAAGGGCATCTGCTGAAAACCAAAACTTCTTGCAAGCAATTATTTTCATTTATCAAGGGGACAATTGTTCAGTTTTGGAATTATCCAGTCTTTTCTTCTTCTATTTTAAATCAAGTAACTTTTTACTTCCTCTTTCTTCCTCCAAAATATAATCCCTGATCATAAGGTGCTTACCAGCAACCATCTGGTTGAGGAGGGGAAAGGGATCCATACAAGGGGCATTTCTCAGAGAGGTTGAAGCAGAGGGCTGTATGTTTAATGGGAAGATGGTATGTCATCAAAAGTGACAAAGCAATAACATGAACATTAAAGCAATATCCATTAACATTTTTTCAGACTAACTATATGCCTTTTCAACATTTAACTCCTTAATTTCTGATTAGCTTTTCTGAGAGGAAAAAATGAAAAGAAGACAGCCAAGGGTCAATTTGACTACTTGTTACCTGCTCCAATAAAAAATATATTGGTATTAAGGAAGCGGAAACTTTGAGCCAAAATACAGAAAGATATTAATATCTACTCATCGTCTCCTGAATATACCATCATCAATCATTTCTACCACCATGCCTTTGCTCATACCATTCAATTCAACAAAATTAATTAGGCAGTTATTATCAAGCATTGTGTTAAGTACTGAGGACACAAAGATGAAAATGAGAAAACCCCTGCCCTCATAAAGCTACATTTCCCCCATCTGGATGATCTATCTTGACCCTTCCAAGTTTATCTCAATTCCAACCTCATCCATTAAGTTCTTGACTACTCTAAGCACTACTTGCATATACAACTGTTTTTATTCTAGATAACCACAAAATGACTAGACAAGCTCTTGTATTATTATTGTTTCATTTTTACATGCATATGTTACCTTATCTAGATTGTAAATTTCATAAGAGTAGTTAATTTGTTAGACTTTGGATCTTAATAAAAGTCATGATTTATATTGTGCTTTGCAAAGAGCATTTCATAGTCATCTGTTCCTCTAAATCATTCTGTTAGGTCGGTAGATTTTATCTGAATATGATTTTCCTAATTTTTTGGATCAGGAAACTAGACTTCATAGAGGATAAGAGATTTGTCTGTGGACATAAAGATAATAAGTGTCGGAAGTGAGATTTGAATGCAGATATCTTCTTATTCAAAACCCAGTGCTCTTCAAGTATGTCACTCTGCTCTTCTATCCCATTGCTTCCTCTTTTCCCATAGAGCAATATTTTAAACAAAAAGGGTAGGGTACCCAGTAAGCATTTTTAATAAATATATTTCAAATATTTATTTATTCTTCACTGCTAACTAATTATTATGATGAATTGACATTTGGTTATAAGAAGTAAAATAAACATTGGTAGAATTATGCTCTGCACTAGTTAAATTTGAGGGATATCAATTTTCAGTGTAACATTAATCTTCTATCAGGCAGATGGTTTTTGCATGTGTGTGTATGTGTGTGCGCACACATGTGTGCCCACACATGTAAAAGAGAGACAGGGACAGAGAGAGGCAGAAATAGAGGGAGACACACACACACAGAAGGAGAAAGAGAGAGAGAGACAGAAAGAGAGAGAGAGAGAGAGAGAGAGAGAGAGAGAGAGAGAGAGAGAGAGAGAGAAGAGTGGGGTTGATCTATGGGGTCAAATTAATAGTACAGTCATGTTTTTTTCTGTGCTGAAATGGAGACCTCTGAAATTCATGAGGTGACTTTTTCCCTGACTTTCTAACTCAACTACTCCACAGTCCCCATTATCTATACAACAGTGTAAAAGGGGGTGGGGAGTTACATATTGCATAGCCTAGTTAAGTGAGATATTCTTTGAACAAAATACTCTTATTTATTTGAGTAAAATAAAGTGTCAGTATCCTAAGTCCCAGCTCATAGTTAATGAAAGATCCTATCTAAATTATTTACTGAATGTCATACTTCAGGTTTTAATTTCAATATGCTGGGATACACAGGCTACATAATTTAAGAGTCAGACAAATTACAATACTGTGCTTACCCAGGCTTTTCATTTATGTCATTTCTGATGCTTGAGTTAGTGACTACCCCATATCAATAATTTAGAATATATACTTAAATTCTCCCTGTTAAAAAAACTCTAAAAAAGATACTTTTTAAAAGGGTAAATCTCTCATACTGAATGATTTAACAGCCCAATCCTACCTTTGATAGGTCACTGAAACATGCCTTGCATAGTGGGATCAAATGTGCTTAGAGAAGCTTTGCCCCATGAGCCTTTTCTTTCTCATCAGCCTCCTTCAGGTAGTTATTCCTGGTGGGTTGACTTTCTTTTTTCTACTTAACCCATGGTCTATTCTGTCATGAGCCGGAATCCATTCTGCTTCATTTGCCTACTATTTTGCTTTTTTCTCTTTCCTCTGGTTTCTTTCCCATTAGTAATTATTTATTAGCCTCTAAGGTGCAGCCCAAGTTTTCTCACGGCATTTTTCCCATTTCCTCCAGCCCTTTTGGTCACTGCTTAGCATTTGAATGAGCTTCCGAGTTTTGACATACATTGCTATGCAGATTTGGAGCCGTATGCTGGAAAACCTATACAGTTACCGGTCCACTGGCAACATTTCCTCTTGGATTTTTGGCCAAGATGGACTGCTAAAGGAGGAAGTATGGTCAGATGCTTAGTATGTAGAAAGAAGTAGGAGTCTGACTTCTGGCTCTTGCTCCTGGCTCCCCTTCTGACTCATTGTCTGAACCTGGCAAGCTACTTAAGCTATCTCTCCTCAGTGCTGTATCTCTGAAATGAATTCAATACTCTTGGTCATCTATTTGCCCTTACCTGAATTAACTGAATTAAAAACAAGAACAAAATAATAAATCCTATAATGTTTTAAAGTGACTTTTCTTTTCCCTCCCTCCCTTCCTCCCTTGCCCTCCCCCAGTCTGTCTTCCCCCACTTGTCTTTTCTTTTCTCTTCCTTTCCTTCCCCATTCCTTTCACCCTTCCCTTCTCCTTTCTCACTGGCCAGTCACATTTCTAATCAACCCTGAAGTTTTAACCCCATCTGTGTTTTTCCTGGGCCTGTTCACCCCTCCTTAGAAAGTTGAGTGGCTCGCTACTATTGGGGATTTTACTATATTGGTATTAGTGTAAATACTCCATTGATTTTAGCCTTACTGCAACTCAGCTTTTGAGCTGAAGTAATCTACCCACCCCAGCCTTCCTCAGTAGCAGAAATTACAGGCTTGTACCACTATGCCTGGTGTAAAGTTACATTTCTAAAATCTGAATTGAAAACACCATTTCCATCACTCCCCCAAAGAAATTAGTCTTGTTGAATCTGAACTTTGATTGCCTCGGAATTTTCAGGAATAAAATGTAAAGTAGAAGACCGCAGGCCAAATCAAATCAAAACAAAGTGTATTTCCTATGCTTTTCCTCTCTTGCTATTATTGCCTCTTTCTCTGTGCCTCAGGAACCCAATGCCCTACACTTCCCCAAAGCTGTCCTGACCATACCCAACTTGGGGATTGGTTCATTTTGTTGGGTTTGTCCTTCCTTCACATTCTTTCCCTCCTTCTGTCCTGCTCCCAGACTTTCCTGTGTTAGATCTCTCAGGGTACTACTACTCTGATTTGGCTCACTAAGCTCTATTAGGTGATCCTTGTCAATGGGTCAGTGAATAATGGTGACAGTGTCCTAGTACTCTCATTTAACATGTACATTTTAACATAGTATTGTATTCACTGGCATTTTCTAGTTCATTGAAACATGTTCATTTTCACTTTTCTCCTCTCTTCCTTCTTTCTACTTGCCCCCATCATGCTGCCTATAGTTCTCCTTTAAGTTAGCTTTCCTGGAAGAGGGAGGTGGGGTTCTATTCTGATGCTTGTCTTTTATAATACTGTATATCAAAAATCTTCTACATTGTATTACCCCTTCAAATGGTAGAATTCTTTAATGGTAGGAACTGTAGAGTTTTTGCATTTATATTTCCAGAGACTATTATATTACACATAGTACACATTTAATAAATTTGGTTAATTGATTAGGATGAAATAAGTATTAATTTAAAAATAACAACAATCTGTATCTTAGTAATTGCCCTAAGGCAATCTCATATTCTGTACATTGGTTATTCTTAATTATTTAATCAGTAATTGAATCCTAGTCTCATTAACCTTCAATAATTAAGTGTCTTACATAGGCCTGGTAATATACTGGACACCTGTCATCCTAGGACCAGTCTAACTTTGGAGAGGCCCATCACTAGTTTAGCCACAGGGTGATGAGTGTTTCAATCAAAAATGATTTCTAGCAACATCTACTAAGTCAAAGAAGGGTTCCAGTCTTTGTCAATTGAAGAGATATCCATATTGATGATGTCAAAGATTGTTAAAGATCTGAATGATGATGTAATAACTAACATTTGTAGCATGCTTTAAGGTTTTAAAGCATTATAGATGCATAATCTCAGATAATTCTTATAATAACTTTATGTAATAGGTAAGTAAAACAGGTATTTAGAAACTAACCTATATGAAGTTAAATTCAATGGAGTTTTACTGAATACCTACGTTATGCATGCCAGTGTACTAACTGTGCCTAAATAACTTCTACTCTACCTTTCCAAGATTCCATTCCCTTTTAAAAATACAGGAATAACATCCATAGTCTCTGTGGGAGGAATAATTGAAGCCGGTATTTCACACATAATGAGGATAATCATTGCTTACACTTATATAAGTGCTTTAAGGTTTGTAAAATGTTTGAGATACATTAGTCTATCTGATCCTCACAGTTCTAGCATTATGGATACACAATGGTTTCCATAGGGGAGAAAAGTCTCTGAATTTGGTGAACATTTCCATTCAATTTAAGTCAACAATGTGATATGACATGCAGAAAAACTAAAATGATCTTAGACTAAGAAAGGCAGGATTTGAGGTCAGTGATAATCCCTCTTATACTCGCCCCTACTAGCATCATAACTAGAAGTTTACATCTGTTTCTAGGTACCATATTTTAGGAAGTGCAATGACAAATTGGAGAACATGAAGAGGAAAATTAACTAGGATGGTAGGAGTGGAGATTATGCTATTTGAGAACTGGCTGGAGTAATTTAGGCTATTTAGTCTGGAAAGAAAGACTTATGGGATGTACAGGTCTCATCTGAAAGAATAATTAGACTTGTTCTGCTTAGTCAGAGAGGGCAGAGATAGAAATAATGGGTGGAAATTGTAGAGGTGCAGATTTAGGCTTGTTATGAAGAAAAAATTCCTAGCTGTAGGAGCTCATGGTCTAATGGATCCGGCTGAGACAGGAAGGGGGTCATGGCAAGACCCCATCTCTGAGCTTGCAAGCATATTGATGCAGGATAGAGGAAAGAAATGATAACCACCACCATATAAAAGGTGGAAAAAATAGGAAGCTACATTGAGACAGTCTATCTTGCTTCACTACTAGTATGTTGCCTTCTGTAATCCTAAGGAGTTTAGGAACTATTAAAGGTTTTTAAGTTGAGCTGTGATTTAGGAAGCTAACTCTGGTATCAATATGGAAAATGAATTGGAATGGGGAAAACTTGAAGATCAGAAGCTACATAAGAAGAGGACTGTAGTGGTTCAAATACCAGGTGATAAGATCCTAAATTAGAATAGTAGTGAGAATTAAAAAAAAAACAACAAAGGATGTATACAAGAACTAAGGCTGAAGTAGAACTAACAAGGCAGCACTTTTTTATTAGATGCAGGTGGTAAAGAAGGAAAAGCTAAGGATGTTTCATAGGTCTTAAGCCCGAATGACTTCATGGGAAATAGTAGTCATAGGAAAATTAGAAGGAGGAGCAGGTTTGGGAGAAAGATGAGGCATTTGGTTTCAGACATGCTGAGTCTGAGTGTCAACAAGGCATCCAGATAAAGATGTCAAGCTGACAGTTGGAAATGGGATATGGATCTCAAAAAGAAAAGATAGGGCTTGATGTATCAGTTTGGGAGTCTTCCAAATAGAAGTGATAGTTGAAGCTATGGGATCAAATATAAAATCCTGTTTGTCTTTTAAAGGCCTTCATAACCTGCCCCCTTTTACTTTGGCAATCTTCTTACACTTTACTCCCTCTCACTTACCCTCCTATCTAGTGACACTGACCTCCTTGCTATTCCTCGCACAAGACAACCATCTCCCAACTCTGTTCCTTTGCATTGGCTCTCCCCTATGCCTTGAACTCTTTCCTGCTTCAATTCCATTGCCTGACTTCTATGGCTTCCTTCAAATCACCTTAGCTAAAATCCCCCATTCTCCAAGAAGGCTTTCCTCAATGCTTGTTCCTTCCTTCTAAGATTAGCCCCTATTTATCCTCTGTATCAGTTGTGTCAAACAGATGGCTGACACTCTCCAAATGCCACCAGACTCAGATTAAAATGTAGATGAGAAATATTTAATAAGATAAACAAAAATACAATAGAACATCAATAATGTTAATATGTGCTTATCCAAGTCAATTTGTAGCCTGTAAGGATTCTTATGTGTGTTTTAGTGGCCCTGTCAAAATTTTCATTTGACACCACTGCTCTATAGAATTGTATATTGTCTTCTCCATAAGACTGTGAACTTTGGAGCAGGGACTTTTTGTTTGTTTTGATTTTCTTTGCATGCTTAGCACTGCAATGCATGGACATATTATGTACTTAATTAGTGCCAATTGATTTGTTGGCTTGAGAATATGTGATAAGAGAAGTGGGGAAGACTTTCTGGAAAAAGTGTACATTTCCAAGAAAGGGAATCCAGTGAAGGAGACTGCAAAATATCAAGGAGGAAGCAAGAAAAACAGGAGATGGATCAGAAAAGTATAGAAGTCAAAAGAAGAGAGACTTTTCAGAGGGACAGGTTATTCAGTGGTTTCAAATATTGTAGTAAGGTCAAGTAGGAGAAAGACTAAAAAAAGGTGAAATGGTGAGATTATAAGTGGCCTTATGGAAAATAGTTTTACTTGAATGATGGGAATGAAAGATAGATTACAAAGATCTCAGCAGGAAAGTTAGTAGCAAGGAAGTTGAGGTAATGAATGAAATCAACTTCTTTCAGAGTTCAATAGTAAAGGGAGGAAGGGAGATGGGAGAGCAGTCTATGGTGGTAGCAGAGTCAAGAGAAGGGCCTTTAATTGTTGTCAGCCAGTCAACAAGTATTTATAAATAACCCATTTTGGGCTAGGCACTATGCTAAACTTTGGAGATACAAACAAAAGTAAAAGACAGTCTGCTTACAAGGAGCTCACAGTCAATCTTCCTAATACTGTGCCCCTTTAATACTCGTATTATCTGCATGTGGGCGGACCCACCTGAAGTCGGATAGAGAAGTGATGTCTCGATCCCTAAGACCATTGGAAATATGTGTTTTCTGATGGTCTTGGGTGACCCTGTTTGACCCCCAAAGGGGTCGCAACCCATAGGTTGAGAACCACTGGGGGAGAGACAACATGAAAACAATTATGTACAAATGAGACTTAAATTGGATATAATTATCAGAGGGGAGGTGCTAGCATAACGGGTGATGGGGAAAGTCTTTTTGCAGAAGATGAGACTTTATCTGAGTCTAGAAGGATGCCAGGGAATCCAGGAGGCAGAAATGCAGAGGAAGGGAATTCCAGGTATGAAAGAATAGCCAGGGAAAATATAGGAAATCAGGAAGTATAGCACCTACTTTGAGGAATAACAAGGAGGCAAATGGCACTAAATTGAAGAACACATGGAAGAGAGTAAGGTGTAAGAAGACTGAAAAGGTAAGAAGGGGTCAGGTTGTAATGGCCATTAAATGCAAAATAGAGGATTTTATATTTCATCCTGGTGGTAATAGGGAGCCAATGAAGGGAAAGGGCTTTGGAATATAGTCAGATCTTTGCTTTAGGAAGAACCATTGGAGAAATGAGCAGAGGATGGACTAAAATGAGGAAAAGTCTCAAGGCAAGGAGACAAACCAGGAGACTATTAAAATGGTCCAGGTATGTGGTGATGGGGGTCTGCACCAGGGTGGTGGCAATGATAAAGGCGAGAAAGGGGCACATATGAGAAATGCTACAAAGCTAACATCAACATTTGGCAACAGATTGGATATAGGTGGGAGTGAGAAATGAGGAGTCAAGAATGATGCCTGTTTTGTGATCCTAGGTGACTAAGGAAGGAGATGGTGGTACTATAGTTAAGAGGTACCTCTGAGTACTTGTAGGCTTAAAAAAAACTATGACCAGCTCCCAGGGAATAATTCTCTCTACCAATGCAGATCAACACATAGTCTTAGAAAGTTGCCTTGGGAAACTGAGAAGTTAAGTGACTTGCCTATAGGTCACTTGTTCAGTATATATGAGAGGCAGGATTTAAACTTAGGTCTTCCTAACTTAAAGGGTATTTCACTATCTATCAAACTGCTGTCCCCCATATTAGACTAAGGGGAATAAATCAGTGGAGAAGGAGAGATTGAATCTTTAAGAAAGAAAGTATACTTGATAGAATAATGCCTCAGAAGAGGAAAGAAAAGATAGGATCAATGGTAGAGGTAGAAGAGTTTTAGTTTCCAATGCCAGCCTCTAAGACAGGAGGGAAGGAGGAGATGGGTGAATGTACAAGAGATATGGAAGTAATTAGACCAATTTATGTCTGATGGTTTTCTAGTAAAATAGGAGGTAAGATCACCCACTGAAGGGTGAGAGGTGTTGTTGTTGGGTTGTGTCTGACTCTTCATAACCTGTGAACCATGCAGCCCATGGAGTTTTCTTGGCAACAATAGTGGAATGGGTTGCCATTTCTTTCTCCAGGTGATTAAAACAAACAGAGGTTAAGTGACTTGCCCAGGGACATAGCTGGTAAGTATCTGAGGTCAGGTTTGAACTTGGGAAGATCAGTCTTCCTGATTCCAGGCCCTGCACTTTATCCATTAAGTGGCCTAGAAAGTAGTGCAAGAAAAGCTGTAAGCTTGAGAAGTGAGGATATAGTTAGTTAAGTTATAGTAAAGTCAGTGAAAGATGATTAAGGTGAAAGATGAATGAAAACATTGCTGAGAAGTGTTGGTAATCCAGCTAAGCTTATATGATATACATTTGTAAAATTCACCTAGTTTTCTGACATTCTCCAACTATACTCAATATTTCAGAAACAGGAAGCAGAAAGCAGATTAGTCAAATTTATTCAGAGCTAAGAATGTATTGATTGGCAAGATAATTAGGGCATAAGGTCAAGGGGTGAGGGACAGTATGATGCTATCAAGAGTGTAGTTGATATGGAAGACTGTGGGGTTGAGGGTACCCGGGGATGCAAAGTGAAACTAGAAAGAGACTTGAAGAATAGGGAGGGTACATAAACATTCCACATGATGGTGTGGATCCCCTCCCTCACGAAAGGGAAGTTTGAGAAGACAAGGTATGATAAAATTTTCAAATTTTGTTCTTTTATCACTTGCAACACTTTTGTTTGATCTCAACTTTCTATTATATTTAGTATCAAAGGTGGGCACAAACAAGCCAATTCTCTAACCTCCGTGCATTCATAAAGGGTCAGGTGAATTTAGTAACCTTCCCCATCTCCTTACATGAGGGACGGTATTTCTGCCTGCTCTGCATCTTCAGAAGAAATTTTACTTGTGTAGCTTTAGGGCCAAAAGGAATAAACTGGGCCAAAGAGACTTTATTCAAGGAGTTAACCCATAAAGCAAACCTAATGGGTCTTTCTATGCCTGGGTCAGGGTGTATTTGCTTATTCCACACAGCTGCCATTATGAAAGTTAATTAATGACTAAATTCTCACTAATTATGGGGTACCCCAGAGTCCTATTTTAGTGCCTTCACTATTTCTGTTTTCTGCCCTGCTTCCTACAGTATTTATTCTTTAAGATGTCATTGTGCCTACTGTGACATCAGTAAAACAAGTTATGTTGCTAATACTCAGGTCAAAATTTTGGTTCTCTCTCAACTCATCTGTGCAGCCTGACTTTACTTGTCATGCTAAAGGAAGTATCACATGCAATTCAGTCTGATGAATAGTTAAGTCTAATTAAAATGTAGCTTTGGCCTTACAAAGCATCTAGGGTTTAAAAAAAAAAAGTAAGCAGATTTGTAAGTGGCTGGGGGAATTTGGATTGCCACATGATATCCGATGTCCATCAATAAGCATTAAATGAGTCTGAACTGCATGACCAGTCATTCACTGTGTTCTTGGCTCCTTTCAGTGCTATTCATTTCTATCCATAACTAACACAGGGTGAATGGGGCTTTTCCCCGGGGTACTGATCAAACCACCGTCTTTATGCTCTACCTCACCACAGATTCCTCCTCTTCTGGAATGACTCCATCCAAAGTTGGACTTGCCTGATAGATTCCCTCTATCAACTGTTTTGCCCCAACTGAAAGAGTCTCTAGTTATGGCTCTGTGTTCAGTAATTATCCTTTTAAGGTCAGATACATTTTAAAAGCTCGAATGCAAGATAGAAATATGACACAGGCATGTGTGTATCTGTGTGTGCTTGAACTCCTTCAAACTTTGTTCACTGAGCACAGGAATAATAATACACAGGGCATTGATACACGTTACTTTTTCCTCAGGGCCTCATATCATTCACCTATAAATTCTGATATTCTGGATCTCTGTGATTCTACCTTGTGTCTTTCAGATGGGAATACTTCATGCTTCTAGTACCTCTTTTCATTAGTGAAATGTGAAGCTTAATGTGGACATTGTTAAGTTTATCTCGATGTATAATTTACATTTAGACATTTTGACTTGAACTATCCTCAAACTGAGTTAGGGAACTGAGTCCAAAGAGCTCAAGGCAGGGGTTGGATGAGATGAGTGCTTAAAGTTCTCTTTAATTTATAGGGTTCTCTGATTCTTGAAGGTGTTGCTCTAACATTCTGAAGCCATTCAGTGCCCCAGCTGGGGAAAGGACCTAACATGTCTTGCTCTTTGACCTCTTTTTTTTCTTCTAACTTCTACTTCCTAAATAAACAGGATCTTTGAGGGGAGTCTGTCTGCTGGTGCCTTTTCTGTAGCTGAAATCAGAATACTCCATTTGTGACATCATCATTGGCTGTTGTGGAAAGGATTAGGTTATCATAAATAAAGGATTATGACCCTGGATTCTAACTATGGAGCAAATGAACTCACAAGCAAGGAAGATCCTGTTTTCATGCAAACATGCTTAGGCATAAATAGTGAGTGCAATAAAGATGACCTAACCAGAAGCAAGGCTCAGTTCAAGTTCCCTGGGAGAGGTTAGAAATGTAGCACATTAACCTGTCTGATACCTTATCAGTTGGTTCTGGGAAAACAACTAACAGAATTCTTGCCTTCAGAAATCATTAGGATCATATGGTTATAGACTCTTGAATCACCTAGTTCCCTTGATGTGTAAAGTGTGAGATAATGATGAGGAAGTTCCAGATGAGGTTATAAATAGAACTCACAAAGCAGAATAGCCATTTGTTGTCCTTTGGAATTTTAACACTTTTTAACCTGGGCAGTTCAAGTGTTTCACAGGTGTGCCAGGAAAACAAATCCCTCCCTGCCCATAATTTGCCTTGACGAGGTAAACTAGTCTCAAATGTTATATTATTAATAGCCACAAAAGTAAGAGCATAGTTGAGAAATCAAAGGTTGTCTTGCTTGTTTTCATTTTTCATGTTTTTGGTAAAATATCAGCAGCTGGAGTTACTGGCTTGTGGTCAATTATCTTTTATTATTATTATTTTCCTGAGATACTGCCTTCCTAGAATGAACATTACCATTAAGGGAATAAACAAGAGGAAAACTGAACTTTTGTCTTGACTTCTCTTTCATCACTGAGTATTATAATAAAAAGAAAATTCACTTCAAATCAACAAACATTTGTTAAGTTCCTAGCTACCAAGGCCACTGGAGGAGGAAAAAAAGGAAAAAGTAAAACAAAACAAAACCTTCATCAAAATTTCCAGACTCTGCTGGGGCACAAGTTTCATGGGGCCCTCTTTCATCATCTTTCCTCACCCTTCACTTGGTGCAGTACTACATACAGGACACGAGCTATTGACTCTTCTCCTTCTCAGCTGCCTACTTCTGTGGAAAGGAATTAGAATCCGATCATCCCTTTGTGAGGTAAAAGCATGTATCAGAATTGGAGCAAATATCAAAAGGCTCCCTGTTTGCTAGCATTTCCTCATAGGGACATGTAGACAGCGTTATTTATGTGTGTGTTCTTCTCACTCTCCTGAAAATGTTTATAAAAATGACATAAGGTAAAAATGAAAATAAGGAGCAGCTCTGGGTGGAAAAACAAGTCACTAATGAGCAACATGTAGCCTGAAGAGTGTGGATAGAAGTGAGGAAAGGTAGGAGTAATCTCACCTATTCCTCCTATTTGGATATAATAATGATAACAACAAGAGCTAGCATTTATTTAGTGCCTACTATGTGCAAGGCACTGTGCCAGTTTACAAATATTTCATTTGATTGATTCTAACAATCCAGGGAAATAAGTGCTATTAATATCCACACTTTGCAAATGAGGAAACTGAGGCCAACAGAGGTTAGATGATTTTCCCAGGGCCACACATCTACTAGGTGTCTCAGGCTGGATTTGAATTCAGGTCTTTCTGACTTCAAACTTAGCTCTCAATCCACTATACCACCTAGTCATGGATAGAGACTGGGATGGGAATGGAGATTTGTGAACTATTATTGAATAAGAGGCAGTTTTGTAGAGTGGATAGAATACTGACCAAGTCAGCCAGGAAGGTCTACATTCAGATCTTATTTCTGATATTTATTAGTTATATGATCTTAGGTAGATCATTTAATCTTTCTGAGTTATGAACTTGGAGTCAGGAAGACCTGAGTTCAAATCCTGCTTTAGATGCTTACTAGCTCTGTGACTTTTCGGCTTCATTTCCCTCATCTGTGAAATAGGGGTGATAATACCACCTACTTCACAGGGCTGCTGTAAGGATCAAATGAGTTAACATGTGTTAAGTGCTTTACAAACCTACATAAATGCTTGCTATTATTAGCCAAGACAGAGATTGTTGTGACTCATATAGATTCTTGTTTATTTCACTAAATATGAGACTCAAATGCTTCCATTAATCATTAATTAGTTATCAGTCAGACCTCCAAAACAAGGAGTTTGGGTGAACCATCCTAGGACTAACTCTACCTGGATAAGAGAAGATTTGAGAGGAGGCAGGGATATAAATTAAGTATTTGAAAGGCTGACATGGAGAAGAAATAACATGTGTTCTGCTTGGCCAAAACAGGCAGAAAGAGAAGCAATGGATAAAAGTGACAAAGAGGTAAATTTGGTGGAAAAAATCATATAAACCATTACAGCCATGCAACATTGTAATGGTCTGCCTTGAGGAGTAGTGGGTTCTTCCTTAGTGCTTATCTTCCAACAAAGTCTGAATGGTCACTCACTGGGCATCTTGTGGAGGGGATTCTTGTCTAAGTACAAGTTGAAGCAGATAGCCATTGAGATTCTCTCCAACTTTGAGATTTTGTGATGTGTTCTTTTCCTATGGGAACAAGGGAGAAGGCTTCTGTTGAGCAGCTCTCTAGGCACTTGCTCTGGTCATATGACAGAAGCAAATTAATTTGTATACAAAGCACATCTTTTCCCTCAACAAGTGGGTTCCTCATTGTTGAAAGTGAAGTCAAAGGGTGTGTACATCCTATCAAAGTGTCTACTGAGTACTGACTCTTGTGTAAGGGAGTGGTGCCTCACTTCATTCCTCTCCAGTATTCTCTAAAGTTCAGAACATGCAGTAAATATGTTTGGAGATGGGGTTTTCTTGTTGTCATCCTTGGTTCCTTTCTAGAGCTGTTCATTTGTCGAAGAGATTGAACATTCTGTTGATTGGATACAAGCGTCTGTATTCTGTTCTATCATATCATATTTAAACAGTTAAATCCCACCATTTGTCTAGTGTTGAAAAGTTGCAGCATTCCTTTACATTGACTCTGGGTAAGTAAATTACCCTAATACAAGGTACCTCCATAGGGTATGGCCCCATCTGCCAGCAACCCCAACGCTAGTTCCTGTTGGTTTTATAGGTTTCAGTGCAAGACCTGGGCCTTACTATCCAACAAGAGGTACACTGAGGCATGCACACACCCTAATGATGCTTAAGGATGAGTAGTAAGCTATACAGTCTTTTTTAATAATAAGTTTTCATGAGGCCTTTTGTTTTTATATCCCAGTCATTTCCGGGTTACTCCCCTCCTCCCCCAATCAGCCCTCCCTTGGAACAATGAAAAATAGTTAAGTAAAACCAATCAACACAGTGACCATATCTGACAGTGTGTGCAACATTCTACATCCATAGCCTGCCCCTGTTCTACCAAAAGGAAGAAGGTCCAGTACTTGTGTTTTTTTTGTATTTTAAATCTGCTTAAATAATATTATGGGGATAAGAAAGATTAGAGAAGAAAACCATAAAAGGAATAGCAAGAACAATATTGTTAAATACTGATAACAGCATAATCCCTGTAGCCACAAATATATTGTATACAAACTTGTACTTAATGGCCTCAAAACTAGTTCATACAATAGGATGTGGCCTTTGGGAAGATCCAAATAGACACCATGATCAATTTGGAGTGATTTTTATTGGGCATGACTTGGGCAGGACATACACATCCTCCTCAAGCATTCCATCTTAATTAATATCTCACATGGCTCTTATTACATAGATGACCTCCTGCCCTTCGGCCATCTCCACCTTTCTTTCGAAAGATCTGATGGGAGAATTCTCTAATAATCATGGTAGCTTTTAGTCCTGAGCCCCTGCCTTGAAAAATGCTTGGTGTCTACGCCTTTCATGCATCATAGGTCCTGGTTTTGTAAGAGGAAGATTCTTCCCTGAAGGGTTTTGGTGACAATCCAATTTTCACATGAGTATAATAAACTGAAATTACCAGTTGCTATACATCCTGTCTATTGTCCAAGGAGATGCATAATCTTCTAAGAAAATAGAAACAATTCTGCAAAAGGTCATGGGTGGTTTGGGAGTTTCTAAAGCCAAGGACCAAGTCCATTTTGATAGGGAGGGGATTGTGGATAGATGGTATGCTCTTAGACTTTCTTGGAAAAAGTCAATTATTAAGTAGAGTTTACAAGAGCAGCATGAAACATTACAATGATTATTGAATCAGAAAGCATTTGAGAGATATTTTCTCAGACAAAACAGCAAGAGGCATCTAAACTACGGTCTGTCTTACATACAAGGACAATTTTTGCAGAAATGCTATCAGTAAGTATGGCATTTCCTTAACAAATGCCATAGTTCAGTTTTCGTCAACTCTTGTTTTCTAAATCATCACCAGCTTGAACTTGACTGTGAATTGGAAAATAAAATAACGTAATAACACCTTACATATATACAGTGCCTTTTATCTGTGATCTCTAAACACCTCATAAGCATTAATTAATTCTCAAAACACGCTGTGAGGTAGATATCATTATCCTCATTGGACTTATGAGGAAGCAGACCCATGGACAAGGATTAGTAACACACTGAAGGCTATATGACAAGCTCAATTAAGCCTAAATGAAGACTAAAAATGGTCAACTCCAAGGTTATTGGTTCAAGCTGCTAGACCAGGCTTTAAAATAGTGTTCTGGAGTTATTTTGCTACAGGGCTTATACTTTGAAGCAAAAGCTATATGGGCCCCACCCATTTTTTTTAAAAATCACTTTCTTCCATTGTCCTTCTCATTTTGGTCTTCTGCCCCTCATGGCAACAGAGAAACCCTGAAAGGGGCTAGATACCATAAAAAGGGAACAAAGATGGAGGAGCAAAGGAGCTAAAGAACCAGTTATTCATTAGGTCAGTTACATTTCATTAAGAAAACTCAGAGTTAATGCTGATTTTATTTTTCCAGTGTTAAATTTCACTGTGACCATCAAAAGGCTCCATAGTCATCTCTATCTTTCTTACAAAAGATTTGATGGGACTTAAATTTACAATAACTAATAGGGCTTAAAACAGCCTGTAGGCTCTCTTGTATTCTTTCTAGGTTGTGGTTTTTGTTTAATTTTATCTTCTTCTATCTGTTGATAATATAATATACAGTATTCTGTCAAAATGATTCTTCCCAGTGCTTTTTGTTAAGCAAAACTAACATTCACTTCTCTGCTTCTGCTTTACCTATGGCAAGCTGGGACTATGTTTAGAAAGTCCCTTCTGAGCACACACAGTGCTTTCTAAGATTATCTCCCCCTACCCCTGCCCCCCTATCCTTACTAATGTTCCAACAGCCAAACACTCAAAGTGGATACTTACGGCCTAAATCCAGTGCAACAATATTGTGACATCAGAGCTAGAAGAAAACCTTATTAATGAAAGTCCACAAAGACCACTGTAGCAAATCATGTTACAGTAGCTCCACCCAAAAGATCAGGGCATCTCAATGGAAAACATACCCTCCTGGGTATTGCTGTGTCAAATTATTGGAAAAATGAGAAAAATGCATTCCAAAGAGTCCCTTTTTCCATTTCCTCCTTTACCTGCCTCCAAAGAGTCAGCTATCAAAAAATTAAGACCAGTTAGGTGTTAAGTAAGAACAAGCACTTCAGAATGATGTGTGGAGTGAAAAAATATGGCCATAATATATTAGTTCCATGTCACATTACTAAAGAAAGATGCTGCATATAACCAGAGGAAAATCTTTTTTTTTTCTGATGACTTACTTAAAATAGACTATGACTTCATCAGTACTGAATATCTAGTGAGTTCCACCAGAACTCAGAATATCAAACTGAGGAATTTAGGAATTAGGGGAAGGGGCCAGAAGAAATTTTAAAATAGACTGTGAGAGTGTTCAACACCAGTTCATAGATCTAAGCTGTTTAACCTAGAGCCCTTCTTGAGCTACAGAAGTGATCTGTTTTACTTTCCTATTTCGAGCCTGTGACTCACATTACAAATATTGACTTCTATTTTTCTATTAGCATCAGATTTTTTTCTCCAATCCTCCATATTGACTTTGACTATAACTTTGGTTAATATTAAACCTCTCAGGTCAACACATTTTTATAGCTGTTAGCTGCTCCAACCACACTGAGTGGGCACTGGCACGGGTAAGTTACAACCGGGAGCAATATACTAAGAGGGATTCTTCTGGCTGGAGGAGTCACTTTAGTCACATGATTAACACAGTCATATTAAAAGCCTAGAATAACTTTGGGGCAAGGTGGTATACTAGGGTGTCATGGCTAAAACAGGGCAGTCTTTTCTCTACTATCCATAAAAATGAACACATATTACAAAATGAAATATATATATATATATATATATATATATATACTTATACATACAAATATACATATACCTATGTGTATATGAATATGTATGTATATATGTATACACACATGTACAGCATATATATATGTATGTATGTGTGCATAGAAAGGAATAGAGTGATTAACACCCATGGATTTGGAGTGACAGGGCATAAGTTCAGATCTTAACTTAGAACTTACTGGCTATGATTAGGAAAGTCATTTTCTGAGCCTCCATTTCTTTATGTGTGGAATGAGAGGGCTAGGGTATCTAGCCCTAAATATCTGAATTTCATATCAGTCAAGTTTCAAGCTTCTTTTTATTCAAAACTTTGAATAGAACCTACAAATGAGCAAAATTATGATTGGAGTTGTGTATCTTCTTTCCTTGACAAATCATACTTTCTGATAGGCAAATAGAAGAAGGAAAAGGGAGAAAAGAGGAAAAAGGAAAGGGCCAGGATAGTAGAAAAAAAAAAACCACCAGAAAATAATCCCTTGAATAATCTGGAATTGGATCAAGCTCTTTGCTTATACAGCACAAAGCAAGCAGTCAATTCAATTGGACAACCATTAAGCTTAGTATAAAAATGAGGCAAGCAGAATAGAGGTATTTCCGTGTTGTTATTACAAACGAGTTGACTTAAAATACTATAAACTCTTTGAGTGCAGGGCTTTTTTTTTGTCTTTGTATCCCAAGCGCCCTACAAATAGTAGGCACTTAATAAATATTTGTTGGATTGAATTTAGTGAAAATATTCCCAAAGCCATGCATATAGTCTTTGTGGACTGTGACCTAAAAACAAGGTTAAAAACTTTTTTTTTAAATGTACATATAAAATGTTCTCACCAGTGAGATTTGTGTGATCATTTTCCAAATGTTTTAAAATAGGTTTAGGAAATAACTTCATTTTTTTAAAAAAATTCATTGTAAAGTAATTGATTTAGACTAGAAGCAAACTAACTTACCCATGGTTTGAGAAAAGTTCCAAAGTAGAGATAATCCATGCAGCTTAGCCCCCATGTATACTGATTCACCCCTCAACTGTAGTCCAATGTTTTTGAAATGGAAACAGCTGAACCTAATGCAACTTTGGGCTTCAGTCGGCTGCTTTTTGTCAATTTCTCCTACTTGAAACTTTAATACACATTTGGTTTTAGAAGAGAAAAAGAAAGAAAAAGGGGGAAAGGCTACTTGACAATAAACCTTTGTAGGAAGTCTGAGTGATTTGTGATTTTTCTCATGCTTTGGAGTAATGGAAAAACAAGGAGTGTGAGCTTTCATTTTATCAGATCCCTGTGGATGATGAAAATCCATATTTTCCTGTTGCCTAAACTTACTGGAAACATAAATAAATTTTTAAAATCTTCAAATTAAAACCAGCAACACATCTTTTATCTCATTTTCAGTGTCACCAAATTTTCCTTTCCTCCAAAGGAACATTTTAAAGAAAAGAAAAACAACAAAAAACTTCAAAATTAAGTTTTAAAAAAATCCACCCATCACCTTAACCATTACAAGAATGGAAAACTTATGGCTACCAACATAAATTAATATTTTTTTTTCTCAATGGAAACATCTGTAGCAGGATCATTCTTTCAACCTGGAGCTATCTGGTACAGGTGTGATAAAAGTTCATACAAAATTGTCTCGGGTTTGTCAGAAGTCTGGTCAGAGATCTGAGGAGGGACTTGGCACCAGAAGCTGAGGAAACTCCCCCACATAGAACTCATATGGCAACAGGTACTCAAATAAACTCACATCAATTGTATCCCAGATCAGTGAAAATGTAGTTCTTGGCACTGACATAGAATATAGTTGGGTCATACTGGAGGTCAGATTCGGCTGTGAGAAGCATAGTGATCCAAAAAACAAACAAAACAAAAAAAACCATGGCAAAAATATTAAGTGGATGATATAACTGAATGTTTCATTGTCCACATGAAGGAATTTGGACCTCATTAACTGTTGTCGAAATGGGAAATCCTAAAAGATTTTGGCAAACTCACACCTGACATGTGAATTCCATGGAGCACGGCCTACTTAATGGCTGGCTAAAAGAGATGGCAAGCTTCCAATATTAGTATTCCAAAAGGGCATTCTTCCCTACCTACATCAGAAGGGGAATAAGTTAAGCAATTTCCGTCTCGCTCTCTAGGTGAGAACTATTTAGTTAATACCTGACTGCAGTGAAAGTGGAGAAAAATGTAGGTTTTTGCTAAGCAAGTGTCTGTCCATGCTCATGACAATGACGGACTATCCAAATGTTTCCAGTGTGGTCTTTACACCTAATTCTAGTCTTCAACTGGCTCCTAGATTTTGGTCACTGCCAAACTCAATATGGTTTAAAATCTAACTCTTTGTTCCCTATCAATTCAAACTGTATTTGCCTACTAACTTCTCAATCAATGGCACTTCAATTTTGTCGGTCATCCAGCTTCAAAATCTTTCTTTTATTCATTCACTAATCCAACAAATATTGAGTAACAATCTACTATGGTAAAGCTTTGTCATAGATGCTGAGACAGTCTTTGGATTCAGCTTTTCTCTGCATCTTTGACATGAAATCAGCCACCATGTCCTCTAAATTCTTCCTGAGAAACATTTATCATATCTGTTTTCTCTATTCAATTCATACTTCCACAAACTATGGTCTAAAATCATATCTGAATGATTGCAAAAGATGATCTCACTAATCCCTGTATTTCTGCTCTATAATTCATTCTGTTTCCAAACTGGTATAGTGGTCCTTCTGGTAATACTTGGTTGGCCTGCCTTGCAGTGGGGCCTAAGTCATTGAGTGTCTTGGGAGATGTATTTCTTCCTTGCTTGAAAAGAGAAGAAACTAATGTAGCACTAATACTTTACATGTAATGGTCCACTAGAGCAATATTTTTTAAGTAATATTTTATTTTTCCCAATTGCATGTAAAAACAGTTTTTAACATTTGTTTTCTAAAATTTAGTTCCAAAATTCTTTCTCTCTTCCTCCCTCTGATTCCTCCCTCCCTGAGATGGTAAACAATTTGATATAGGTTTTATGTGTGCAATCATGAAAAACATATTTCCATATTAATCATGTTATGAAAGAAAACACAGATTAAAAAAAAAACCTATGAAAAAATAAAGTAAAAAATTATATGCTTTGATCTGCTTTCAGACTCCATCAGTTCTTTCTCTGGAGGTGGATAGCATTTTTCATCATGGTCCCTTGGAATTGTCTTGAATAATTATATTGCTGAGAATAGTTAAGTCATTCATAGGTGGTCATCATCCAATATTGCTGTTAATGTGTACAATGTTCTGGTTCTCTTCGCTTTGCATCAGTCCATGTATGTCTTTCTCAGTTTTTCTGAAATCATCTTTCTTGTCATTTCTTATAACACAATAGTATTCCATCACAAAAATATACTACAACTTGTTTAGCCACTCTCCAATTGATGGTCATCCCCTCAATTTTCACTTATTTAATGCCACAAAAAGAACTGCTTTAAAATTTTTTTTTGTAAAAATAGGTCCTTTTGCCCTACCCCTTTTAAATCTCTTTCATCTACAGACCTAGTAGTGGTAGTTCTGGGTCAAAAGATAGGCACAGTTTTATAACCCTTAGGACATAGTTCCAAATTGCTCTCTAGAATGGCTGGATCAGTACACAACTCCACCAACAGTGCATTAGTGTCATAATTTCCCCACATCCCTTCCAACATTTATCATTTTCCGTTTTTGTCATATTAGCCAATCTGATAGGTTGTTTTAATAGAGTTGTTTTAATTTGCATTTCTCTAATGAATAGTACTTTAGATCATTTTTTTTCATATGACTGTAAAAACTGCTTGTTCATATCCTTTGATTATTTATCAATTAGGGATTCACTTGTATCTTTATAAATTTGACTTAGTTCTCTATATATTTGAGAACTGAGAACTTTATCAGAGATACTTGTTAAAAAAAATACCCCAGCTTTCTGCTTTCCTTCTAGCCTTGACTGCATTGGTTTTGTTTGTGTAAAAAAAATACATTTAACATAATCAAAATTATCCATTTATATCTCATACTGCTCTCTATCCCTTACTTGGTCATAAATTCTTCCCTTAGCCATAGATCTGAAAGGCAAATTATTCCATACTGCCCTAATTTGCCTACGGTATCATTCCTTACGTGTAAATCATATACTCCTTTTAACCTTATCTTGATATACCGTGTGCAATGTTGGTCTGTACCTAGCTTCTGCCAAACTGTTTTCCCAGCAATTTTTGTTGAATACTAAGTTCATGTCCCCAAAACTTGAATCTTTGGGTTTATCAAACATTGATACTATGATTACAGATCACTATGGTCATTTACAATTGTCTGGAGCATGCCCAATCTATTCCACTGATCCACCACTCTATTCATTAACCAGCATCAGACTGTTCTGATGGTGACCACTTTATAATACAGTTTGAGATCTGGTACAGCTAAACTACCTTCCTTCACGTTTTTTAAAATTAATTCCCTTGATATTCCTTACCTTTTATTCTTAGATGAATTTTGTTGTTATTTTTTCTCGCTCTATAAAATAATTCTTTAGTAGTTTGATTGGTATGACCTATAAATGAAGAATGGTTTTTACATTAAAAAAATACAACAAAGTTTTAGTTTAAAATGTAAAAAAATATGCTTAACTCAAAGATGTATAAATCTGGCAGAACAGATTTGGCCCACAGGTTGTAGTTTGTTGACCTCTGACTTAAAAAAAGGCATTAGAGGACATTATTATCACATTTACACGTGACATAATGCTAGGTGGAATAGATGACATCCTACATGACAGAATTATGATCCAAGAATGTAGTGACTGGCTAGAACATTGGGCCAAATTTAACAAGAAGAAATTTAACAAGGATACATCTAAAAGTTTTACACTTGGATCTAAAACAGCTTTGCAAAAAAAATGGAAGGATATATTTCTATAAGTAGGATCAAAGATTTAGGGATCTCATAGGCTGAGATCCTATCCTATCCTATCCTATCCATGAAGGAAGTGGATGAGCAGATGCTGGCCACCCAGAACAAGAATAGCAGCTATTTTGTAGAGTGGATCCCTAATAATGTCAAGGTAGCTGTATGTGACATCCCTCTTTGTAGCCTTAAGATGGCCTCCACATTTATTGGCAATAGCACTGCATAGTGCTGAGTCCAACCCCCTTATTTTATAGATAAGGAAATTGAGTCTGAGGTTAAGTGAATTGCTCAAGGTCACAAAACTTATAAGCATCTGAGTCAAGATTTGAATTCAGGTCTTCTTGATCCCAAGCCCAATACCCCAGCTGAATAGGAACAGGGCTGAGGTGTGGGTGGGATGGGGTGGGGTGGGGTTAGTTAGCTACATGCTTAACAGGAGCCAAAAATGTGATCTAGTAGCCAAGAGAGCCAATGCAATTTGACATTACATTAAGAAAGTCAGGGCATTTAGGAATAAAGGAGTATTAGTCCTGTTTTACATTGTCTTGTGCTTCCAGTACTACATCTTAAGAAGGATAATGCTAAATTTGAGAAAATCCAGAGGTCAACCAGGACAATGACATTCATTGATATAAGGATCAGTTGAAGGAACTTGAGAAAAGAGAATATTTAAGGGATGCCATGAGAGCTCTCTTCAGGTACTTGAATAACTGTCATGTGGAAGAGGAATTCAATTTGTTTGCCTTGACCATAAATTTAGAAGCAAACAGCAAAAGTTAGTGGGAGGCATACTAATGTATAAAAAAAAAAGTCCATGACAATTAGAGCTATCCAAAGTGGGGTGGGCTGCATTAAAATATTCTTTCTCACTCAAGGTCTTCTAGAAAATGCCCACTAGTTGGATTGAACTAGTTGGCCTCTGAGATCCATTCAAATTTCTGTGTTTCGGTGTCCATTATTAGATCATAAAATTTAGAATGTAAAGGGCCATCAAACATCATATGGCCCAATCTCATTTTTTACAGACAAGGAAATTATGATGTAGAGAAACAATCTGCCCTAAATCATAAAGGTAGGTAGGAATTCAAACATAGGTTCCCTGATTTCAAATTTATTACTCTTTCCACTATCCAATATCGCCTTTTGATCTTCCCATTCTCAGAAATGATAAGCACTTGCATCCATACAACATACAACTTGTTCCATACAACTGACTTCTTGTTCCTATATTGTCAATACAGTTCACTAATTGCTTCATAAATTAATCTTGCTTCTCTACTGAGTTCAGGGCTTATATTTCTTCTGTACTATCAGAACTCCAATTTAAGGATATGCTGGAGCCAGCTCATACTAGCTCATGAGAGTTAATTGTTAAATTTTCAGGGTGAACATTTTAATCTTAGAAATCAGTAAATACTACAAATTGGGAGTTGTTTTATTGTGTTGTTGATTGTCTAGACTTTTGAAAGTGATAGAGAAAATGGTAATAATGAAGATGAAAGTTTAAAATGTATCATGCAGAACTTCCCTCCCCCCACCCAGAGTGATAGTCACTAAACATTTACCTGTACACCACTGCTAATAATAGTTTATGGTACTGTAAGATTTGCAAAATGATTTATTGGCATTAATCTACTTAGAGTACTAAAGATTGAGAACAGGAAGGGGCCTTACAGGCCAAGCCAAACTCCCTCATTTTACAGAGGCTGACTCCAAATCTATGGTTTTCCCACTAATTTCTAAGGTTCTTTCCACTAATGATAGTTGAAATTTCACATGTCCTTATGGTTTGGTGCTATATGAACACCTTATCTCATTTCATATCTTTATTTTCCTCCTGCCTGCACACCTCTGGATTCTGCTATCAAATTCCAGAAACCTCATCATCTTGCAAGATCACTTTAACTATGGAACCAAACCTCATCAATAACCTCTGCTCTTGAGGCCCTTTCCTCTGATTAACGAGGATAGAGTTGGAGACTCAGAACCTCCATTTAAAGAGGGCACCCAGGCCAGTTGTCTCTTCATTTTCCACTCAGCTGCATTACTCTGGACTTGGTCATAATTCCTCAGTGCCAGATAACTTTCCCAATTCCTTTTCTAGCTTCTTTTTATGTGTTGCCATCACCCTTTATTTTTAGGTTTCTTGAGGACAGGGATTGTCTTTTTTCATAGGTATTCCCAGCACTTAACACAGTGCCTGGCACACAGTAGGCACTTAATATTTGTTGATTGATTCATTTGATACAATGTAGATAGAACAAATTATAATTTCCTTTTTTTGTAAATGTAGAGGGATCATAGAGGTTAAATTTTTTATTGATAGCTACACAGATAGTATGTATACATCCATTCCTATGACTCCCACATCCTAGTGGGCACTGCTGCTGATATCCAAGGGAATCAATCTAAACTCCTTAATATGGATCTTCACCCTATTTTTGTGATCTCCTTTCCATTAGAACCCATAACAGCCATTACTGGCCTTTTGCTTGTCTGTTCCACTCATTGACTCTTTGAATCAGTTTAATCAGCCAGACACATTCACAACAGGGATACTATGAAATATTAAAAAATAGTCCTAGCCCTTTTCTACTACTAAACCTTTCTCTATTCATCACTCTTGAGAGAAAAAGTTTGTGAGAAAGAATACAGGGCTAGGATAATCAAGACCTTCTGGCTGGTCTTTGCCCTTTGGTTACACAATTGTGTGATCTTAGATCACTTCTCCAAGGATCAGTTTTCTTATTTGGATTAGATGACAACTAATGTCTCCTCTGGTTCCAACATTCTATGATTAGATGGCGTGTTTAAATACTTCCCTTGTCCATCTCTTTGATAATGAACATCTCTATTTTCTTTAAATGTGATGTTTTATTTTCCCCCTAATTACATGTAGAAACAATTTTTAACATTCATTTTTTTTTAATTTTGAGTTTCAAATTCTCTTCCTTCCCTCCCTCATTCTCCTTTCCCCTCATTGAGAAGGCAAGCAATTTGATATACATTATATATGTGCAATCATGCAAAACATGTTTCTGTGTTAGACACATTATGGAAGAAAACACAAACCAAAAAAAAAGTAAAGAAAAAATATGCTTCAATCTGCATTCAGACTCCATCAGTTCTTTCTCTGGAGATGGATAGCATTTTTCATATGTCCTTCAGAATTGTCTTGGTTCATTGAACTGCTAAGAATAGCTTAGTCATTCATAGTCAATCATCACACAGTGTTGATGTTACTGTATATAATGTTCTCCTGATTCTGCTCATTTCACTTTATAACAGTTCATATAAGTCTTTCCAGGTTTTTCTGAGAGCATCCTGCTAATCTTTTCTTATAGAATAATAGTATTCCTTCACAATCATATACAACAACTTGTTCAGACATGCCCAAGTTGATGGGCATCCCCTCAGTTTCCAGTTCTTTGTCACCACTAAAAGAGCTGCTATAAATATTTTTGTACATATAGGTCCTTTTCCCTTTTTTTTTTTTTTAATCTCTTTGGGATATACAGCTAGTAGTGGTATTGCTTCATCAAGGAGTATACACAGTTTTATGACTCTTTGGGCATAGTTCCAAATTGCTGTACAGAATAGTTGGATCAGTATACCACTTCACCCACAGCACATTAATGTCTCAATTTTCCCATGTCCCCTCCAATATTTGTCATTGTCCTTTTCAGTCATATTAGCCAAACTCATAGGTATGGAATGGTAGCTCAGAGTTGTTTTAATTTACATTTCTCTACTCAGTAGTAATTTAGATTATTTTTTCACATGACTAAAGATAGATTTGATTACTTTGTCTGAAAACTGCCTGTTCATATCCTGTGACCATTGATCAATTGAAGAATGGCCTTTATTTCTATAAAATTTTAACTTAGTTCTATATATATTTAAGAAATTAGGTCTTCACCAGAGAATCTTGCTGTAATTTTTTTCACTTATGATTATTATGTATTTTCTCTGTCCTATTTACCCCTATTTATCCTACTCTTTTTCTCCTTTCACCATGTTCATTATCAAAAATATTTTGCTCCTGAATTTTATCTCCCCTGATCCACCTTCCTTTTTATCAGCACCTCCTCCCCTCCTCTTCTCCCTTTTCCCCACCAACTATCTTATATGGTAAGATAGATTCTATACCCAAATGAGTGCGTATGTTATTTCCTCTTTGAGCCAACTCTGAGGAGATTAAGGTTCACATGCTTCCCATCCACCCCCTCCACCATCTTCCCCTTCAGTGTAAAAGCTCTTTACTGCATCTTTTATGTCAGGTAATTCACCCCATTCTGTCTCTCCCTTTCCTCTTTCCCAGCACATTCCTCTTTCTCACACCTTAATTTTATTTTTTAGGTAATTATCCCATTATATTCAGCTCACACCTGTGCCCTCTGTCTAAGTATACTCCTTCTAACTTCCCTGATAATGAAAAAGTTCTTAAGTGTTAGAAGTATCATCTTCCAAGTAGGAATGTAAACAGTTTAACCTTATTGACTTCTTTTTGATTGCTTTCCTGTTTACTTTTTTATGCTTCTCTTGAGTCTTGTATTTAAAGTCAGATTTTCTATTCAGCTCTGGTCTTTTCATCAGGAATGTTTGAAAGTCCTTTATTTCATTGCATATTCATTTTCCCCCCTGAAATTTTATACTCAGTTTTTCTGGGTAGGTGATTCTTGGTTATAATGCTAGTAGCTCTTTTACCTTCCAGAACATCATATTCCTCCCCCTCTGATCCTTTAATGTAGATGCTATTAAATCCTGTGTTATCCTGACTGTGGCTCCTCAATATTTGAATTGTTTCTTTTTGGATGCTTGCAATATTTTCTCTTTGACCTGGGAGCTCTGGAATTTGGCTATAATATTCCTGGGAGTTTATATTTTGAAATCTTTTTCGGGAGGTGATCAGTGAATGTTTTCAATTTCTATTTTACCCTGTGCTTCTAGACTATCAGAGCAGTTTTCTTTGATAACTTCTTAAAAGATGATGTCTAGATTCTTTTTTTGAGCATGACTTTGAAGCAGTCCAATAATTCTTAAATTATCTCTCCTGGATCTATTTTCCAGGTCAGCTATTTTTCCAGTGAGATATTTCACATTGTCTTCTGTTTTTTTCATTCTTTTAATTTTGGTTTATTGTTTCTTGATGTCTTGTGGAGTCATTAGCTTCCACTTAGCCATTCTAATTTTTAAGGAATTATTTTCTTCACTGAGCTTTTGCACTTCATTTTCCATTTGGCTAATTCTACTTTTTTAAGGAGTTTTTTTCTTCATTGGATTTTTCTGTCTTTTTACCATTTGGCCTATTCTGTTTTTTTAAAATGTTGCTTTCTTCTGTATTTTTTTGTGCCTCCTTTACCAAGCTGTTGACTCTTTTTTCATTATCTTCCTATATCATTCTCATTTCACATCCCAATTTTTCCTCTACATCACTTACTTGATCTTTGAAATCCTTTTTGAACTCTTCCATGGCCCAAGATCAATTCATATTTTTCTTTGAGGCTTTGGATATAGCAACTTTGACTTTGTTGTCTTCTTCTCAGTTTGAGTTTTGATCTTCTTTCTCACTTGCTCTGGTTAGATCTTTTTCGGCTATTTGCCCTTGTTACCAGACTATTTCCTTGACTTTTAACTCTATGCTAAAGAGGAGCTCTGCTTCTGGAGTGGAGGGGACACTGTCCTAAGCCTCAGGCTTTTTGTATAGCTATTTTCAGAGGTAATTCTGGGGACATGTAAGTTCTTTGTTCTCCCAAGGTGGTATAATCTAGGGAGAAGTGTATTCACTACTCTCCTGGCCTGTTATCTAGTCTGGGAATGATCACAGTTACTCTTTTCCACCATGGAACTGTGACCAAAATTCTAGCTTTCTGGCAGTCACAAGTTCTCGTGTTCTGGTGCTCTTCCTGGCCCTGGGACTGAGACCCAGGACTACAACCCAGATCCAAGTCTGGGCAATTCAACAGAGCCCTGCCCCCAGTAGCAGCAAAACAAAACAAAACAAAACAGATCCCTGTAATCTGCTTCTGACCAGTTGTCTGACCCCGTTACCATCTGTGGACTGAGATGTCCAGAAACCACGACTGCTGCCACTGATTCTGTTGCTCCCAAGGCCTACTGCCATTTTGCTGGGGCATGGCCTGCCCTGAACTGTGTTCCACTCTCATCTTGGTACAGCAGACCTTTC
This sequence comes from Pseudochirops cupreus, assembly GCA_028627135.1. Lineage (NCBI taxonomy): Eukaryota > Metazoa > Chordata > Mammalia > Diprotodontia > Pseudocheiridae > Pseudochirops > Pseudochirops cupreus. The sequence continues at coordinate 144,634,411 of CM053581.1, read as the reverse complement.
TTGCCAACTTTGTAAGTTGTTGTGGGCTGGAAAATCGCTTTGCCCCATCCTTTTGTGGGTTCTGCAGCTTCAGAATTTGTTTTAAGGTATTATTTTAAATTGTTGGGAAGGATTTGGAAGAGATCTTAGGTGAGTCCCTGCCTTTTCTCTGCCATCTTGGCTCTGCCCCCCAAATATCTCTATCTTCATTAAAAATAAATCATAGTTCAGTTATAGACTTGGAAAAACAAAGGTTAGTTTCTCTAAGACATTCCTCACCTTGTTCTAGGTTTTTAATTTTTAAAATCAGAAACATCTCAGGAGAAACAGGATATACAAAAGATGAGGTTTGCCTGAGTAGGACCAGTTATATATTTGTAAAACTCCATTGGCTTGTCTACATCCTTCATGGAGACCCCTTCAAAGTATTTTTAAGGACTCATGTACTCTTTTTCCCAAGAATTTTTGTGGATTCATATTCCCTTACACACACAAACACACACACACAATCTACATATATATATATATACACACACGAACATATATATGTAATGCTGTGTATATATATATATATATGTGTGTGTGTGTGTGTGTGTGTGTGTGTAATATGTATGTATACATATATAGTGGAGTCTTCCATTTAGAGGGGCATTGACATCATGCCTATATACTCAAAAACACAAGTACCCTGACCCGGTCATCATGAATAGTAAAGATCTGTTTTTTCGTGCTTCTATGTTAATGGAATGGCCTGGGAGAAAAACATGTTCAATGAAATTCAAATTTTCTGTTCCAATTCTAGTTACCTCTCAGAAAGGGCAAGAAGAAAGAAGGAAAAGACTAGCCTGAATTAGAGGACCAAGGTGGCTTAATTTGACAAAAAGCCTACCGCCTGAAACCTAAATTCAGCTCCTGAAGAGGATTAGCAATTTGGGAGAGATTTCAAGGTTGAGTCAAGAAGATAGATGTGTCTGGCTCACTTGCTGGGTAGCCACAAGTTCTGTCCCTCAGTGCTGCTCACTATTTATGCCTGTGGTTACAGCACAACTGAGGCCCCTGCCAGCTTCTCACTTATAACCTCTAAAAAAGGTGAGATTGGCGGATGATCTGTGTAGGATTAAACATTCAGCTTCCCTTTCCTGAATTCTCTCTGCACGTGATGTCCACTGGCCAGAAATAAACACCCCACCCCCTTAAATGCAATAGAGGTCCCAGATACCAGTTATATTTACTGCTTTCCCAAATTTGACCCTTTATGCTATCAGAGGTTGCCTTCCTGTTGTGCCTTCTAGCTCAACATTCAGTGGAGGGAAAATGTCTGTAAAGAGCCTGTGGGAATCATTGCCTGCCTCATATTTCCTGCATTTTGCCTCCAGGCCAGGATGTCCCTCTATGAAGTAGCTCCTTCCCCTTTTTGCCCTGAAATTCCATGCCCTTGAGACACAATGTCCTATGTTATCTTGGGCCCCTCACTCTACCACCCCATGCTCCCGGCCTTTTTTAAAATCTCTATCCTCCTCATTCATCCAAATATATCTATTCTGGGCTGAATACCTTTGTGATCATGCTCTCTACAAATTAATGTGGCAAATGAACTCCTACTAATATGTCCATTGCCATTATCTAGCCATCATTTATGTGTTTGCATTAAGAGTTAATTGAATCATGGGAATTCTCAGGTATACTAGCTACTGACCAGGGAGGGAGTTTGTTTTGTTTTGGGAGTAGGTATTTTCAGAGTCCCTCAGTATAAGCAGTAACCATTGGTAGCTGTTTATTTCCCCAAGTAGATTCAACCTCCAAGATGTAAAGATCCTCTCTGACTACAACACTGTATTTTCCCCTAGAGCCTAGCATGGTATTCTACACATAGTAGGTCCTTAGAAAATGTGTCTAGAACTGAATTTAATTCATTGCCTAGGGATGTCCCTTATTCAATTCTCACTTATATTTCCCAACCAGCTTAACCTTTACCCCTGCTAATTCTGGGCTTCCAAAGCTGTCCCTTTCATGGCCCTCTTCACAATGACTTGATAAACCATTGACCTCAATGATTAAGTGTCAAGCAGGGACAATATTAAACCTGACTCTCTTTTCCCTGTGGAGCTATCATGTGTCTCTCTGTGACTTGGCAGAAACCTTTTTCTCACCCCATGCCCTTCCTATTACCCTTCATCATGCCCTGAAGGCTCCAGCTTATCAAAAATGAAAGCTAATTATTTAAAACTCTTTGAGTCTCCATTTCTTCATCTATAAAAAGAAAAGTTTGGACAAGAAGACCTGATCGGGTTCCTCCTAGCTTAAATCTGTGATCCTATCATACTTGAGGATACTGGTATATGTAGAAAGTTATATATTCATACCCGACTGAGCAAGTAGTGGGAAATTTTCATTAATTACTGTCTATCCACCCTATCTCAGAGTTTTATAAGCTTTTCATAAAAATACATGAGAAGCAGTGTGATATAATAGCCAGTAAAATAGTTTCAAAGTCAGAAAGACCTGGGTTTAAGTCCTGCCTCAGAAATTTAGTGATTGGTTGACCCTGGGCAAGTCACTTAAATATTCTGTATCTTTCACAGGTCTCAAAAACTAACAACTGGAGGACCAGTGCTGATCTCTGTTGGAAGTACCATCTACCCATGAAATCATGGGTATGGTTCAACAAACCCAGCCCAAGACAAAATTTGATATATAATCATTAGATAAATAAATAATATTATTGTTAAAATGAAAATACATCTAGAAAAGTGAACTCTGTTATCAGAAGATTCAGAACAATCTTGGTGATTTATTCTAATAATTTAAAATAATTAGGGCAATCTTTTGATCTGAATTCTCAGCGATCCTTGTCCACTCTCAGGTTCCACAGTATTGACACTTCGGTAGGATGGCCCTACCTAAAAGAGCATTACATGTGGTTCTCAGGTATCAGGCAGCTTACAGGGAAATGGCAGGTGACTAGGTGGCACATTAGTTAGATTACTGGACCTCAAATCAGGAAATCCTGAGTTCACATCTTTCCTCAGACACCTAATAGTTTGTGTGACTCTGGGCAAGTCTCTGTCTCAGTTTCTTCCTTTATAAATGGGGTTAATAAAGTACTCACTTTCAAGGGATATAGTATTAATCAAATGAAATAATAGTTGTAAAGAGCTTGAAGGGTTACAAAATGCTTTACATTTTTGCTTATTAAAATAATTAATTTAATTTAAAAACAGAAAGAATACTGGATACATAATCTAGAAACTTGGGTCCTATTCTTCTTTTTACTATTCTCTAGCTATGTTACCTTGGGAATATTGGTTCACCTTTCCATGGCTCAGTTTCCCTCTTCATAAAATGATAGAGTGTTAATAGGCAACATGCCGCAATGGAAATAAGGCTGGTCCCAGAGTCAGAAGACCCAGATTCAAATCCCTCTTATGCTTCCTACCACTTTGAGGCTCAGTTGAGGATAATATCTATAAAATAGCTAGACTATCATTATCTATTACTAAGGATAGACCATCAAGAAAGAAATGATCTTTTTATGAATTGGAGAAGATGGCCACAGAGTAGTGATGTGGAGGATATTATAAAAGGCTTAATGTTCCAGATTTTATTAATGGAACCCTAGAATTGTGCAGTTGAAGGGAGCCTGCAGATTGTCTAGTCCTAGACTCTCAAATATCTGATAAGTATAGGGTTCATTTGTTCAGATAAAATGTAACAAGATTAACAAATTTCTGTGACTTGAAATGATGATTTAGATTATACAAGTACAAGAAAAAGAAAGAACAAACATATAATCTGGGACTGAAAGTACTGATCTAATCCTCAGGTTATAGGACTTGAATCAGATGGACCACAGAGAGTATATGGAGTAACATACTCAACCGCAACTTTGGGGAAAAGAGAGAAAACTCTTGTAATTTGTATCTCAGATTCTTTGCATGATATTAGAATAGCCAGAGGATGAATGAACATGATCCAGAATGAAAGCATCTCAGAGTTGGAAGGAACTTCAGAGATCACCAAACTCAATTCATACCTAGGCAAGAATCTCTACTGCTCCATAGCCAATAAATAGACATCTAGCCATTGCCTGAAGAGCTCCAGTGAAAGGAAACACCTTTCCAATGCAAAATACTTTTTATTAGATTTCTAAAACTCAAAGTAGCATATTCTTTTCTTTTTGTTATTAATTGATTCGTTTATTTACTTTTACTTTACAAGATTCAGTTCCATAATCCCTTGAGTTTCAAATTTTCTCCCCTCCTTCTACCCCCCTCCCCTACCCATGGCAGCTTGCAATCAAGTATAGGATCTGCAAATACTTTCACATTGGATATTAGTCTGGTTGTATAGAAGGGTTGTAACCAATGGAGTGAACAGTGGGAAAGAAGAAACAAAACCAAACGTGGAAAAGAATGATAGCACGTAGATTGCTTTAGTCTCCATTTAAACTCTGTTCTTTCTAGATCTTTCTCTGAATATAGACATCTCCTTCCATCATGAGACTTGTAGAGTTGTCTTATAACTGTGTGCTGCTGAGAAGAGTCCAGTTTATCAAAGACCAACTTTGATAAAAAGTAGCATATTCTTGATGGCTTTTGTTAGACATACTACATTTCTGATGTAGAAATCGTCATATTCTGATGTAGCTCATTGTCAGAAAAGTTGCAACCTAAAAATCTAAAACCTTTTCTGCAGATACCATCTTCTCAATCAGCTGTATTTTTCTCAAATCTTTCTCTTCTGAAGCCCTTGTCATTAACTTTAGAAGGTATGAAAACGTTGTCTGCGATCACTTTCTTTATCGATACTTCTTAATTTTTAGCAGTTCTTTGTTTTTTCTGTAATTATCAACTGTGCCCACCTGAGTCATACTGTATGACAATCAGTTAAATGGGATTGGGGAATCAAGTTCAGAAAAGTGAAATGACTTGCCATTTCCACAAGGATAGTAAGTGGTAGAGGTGGGAATTCAGGTCTTTCCTGTTGCTAAGTCCAACATTCTTTCCATTACACCATGCTTACTTTTACTGTTAAATAAAGAATGTTTAAACTACATGGGATCAAGGGTCAACACAGAGTGAGATCCCTTGGGCACTTTAGTAGATAGAATTTTACTTCCAGTGAGATGTTGACCCATTAATGACTATTCTTATCATTTTACTTTGTCATATACCTTGTCAATAAGCTCATTAAGCAATTTCTGATTCCATGTGATTATTCTATCATCTAGCCATGGTTTCTTCATCTTGTTCGTAATATCATCACTTCTTCCCTGCACTATTGCAATAACTGAGGAACTCCTAATTGGTTTCTGCTTCAACTCTCCCCACTCCAATCCATCATTTACATGACTGCCAAAGGAATTTTCCTATGTACGTCTGACAATGCCACTCCCCTACTTAATATACTCCAGTGACTCTATTACCTATAGGATAAAATATAAACTCATTTTTTAGCATTTAAAGTGCTTTACAACCTGTAACCTTCTGACTTTTCCAGACTTAAGAATTATTAGATTCCTTTGTGCATACTGTGGTTGAATCAAAATGGTTTCATTAATATTCCTTACGTACAGCACTTCATCTCCCATCTCTCTGACTTTTCATGAACTGTCATTTTACTAGGAATGCATGCCTTTATTTGTTGCTACCTTTTAGAATCACTGTTTCTCCCTTAGATCCAGCAAAAAATGCCACTTTCTCTATCACAGCTTATTTTTAAATTTTGTTTTTCCTAATTTTATTTCTAATTTATAAGATAACACAATCATTTCCATAACATAGTAGAATAAAAAAAAAGATGATTGCATATGAAACTGCAAATGTATTATATCATGGCTTCTTAATCTAAAGTCTATGAACTTTTGAAAAATATGTTGACAATTATATTTTGTTTTTCTGTATAATCCTAGTATTTTATTTTATGCATCTAAAACATTATTTTAAGAAGAGTTCCCTGTGTTTCAACAGATTTCAGCAAAGGACTGTCTTAGCAAATGTTTAACATCTGTCTTTATGGGTGGGGGATGTACCCATAACAAAGTAATTTTCTTTATTAACATTTTCTCTATCATTTTCTTATGTCTAGAAATTAGCAAATCAATCAAGTCCAATTTGTAGCATTTGCTTATTTCCAAGGTGTAAATACTCACACTGAAAACTTAACAATTGGCTCTCCTGAGCCTCTAGAAATTTACTCCAGCCAGCCCCTGTATTCATGACCCTCCCCCCCCCAAAAAATCTGCTTCTACATAAAGCCTTTTTGATTCCCCTGGCTGCTATCATCTTCTCCTGAAAATCATCTTGTACATGCTATCTCTTCCTGTTAGATTGCCAGCTCATTTGAAACTCTAAAATCTTTCACTACTATCTCTATAGCCCCAGAATGTAGCACAGTGCCAAGAATATAACAGGAACTCAAAAAATTCTGTTTAATTGATTAAAGGATATCATAATGTCAAATGAATAGGTAAAATCTATGCACTTTTTAAATATGTGCTGTGCCCCCTCCCCATAGAATGTAAACTCCTTGAGGGCAGGGATTATTTTGCTTTTTTTTATTTTTTATCTCCAAACATTGGCACATAATAGGTGGTTAATAAATGCTTGATGAATTGGATCTAATGAAATTATAGGCATGAAATTTTCCTCATTTACTAGTCTAGAAAACTTATTAAGGAAGAAAATGAAGCTAGGTTGTTTCCTAGTATTCACTACAAATCATCTTTTTAAAAAATAGTATGTGAAGTTATCAAAAATTGGAATCAAACTCACCAGTTTATATTTTGAAAACTTCACCTTTCTCTTTCTTTCTTCCTTCCTTTCTTTCTTTCTTCCTTCCTTCCTTCCTTTTC